>CM053513.1:86628650-86647482 GCA_028627145.1 Eidolon dupreanum
TGTATTATGCTTTTAATTATCACTCAAGTGGAAACATTTCCTCCTTTACTTTGATTTCTTGTGGATTTCTAGAAATAATTTAGAAATTTTGGGGGGATTTTCTAGATTTAGTTTGTTATTTATTTCTAATTTAGTTCCAGTCTGGTCAGCGTACATACTCCGATTTCATCATTTGATTTCTTTTGAATTTCTGAGACTTGTTTTGTGGACAAGCGTATCATCCATTTTAGTTAATGCTAACTTTTGTTTTAGTTAACTTTTGTACTTCAAAAAGCAATGTATTCTGAAGTTCCTGGATGTAGAGAATGCCAATTAGGCCGAGTCAGTTAACAGTATTGTTCAACAAATTGAAGATTTAGATTGAAATTCAGATCCTGAGGATGCTGACATGCGGTTAACCGGAAGAACCGGGTTGCATTGACTCCAAAGCAGTTCTCACAGTGCCTTTGGGGTTTCAGGTCTCTTTAATGCCCTGTCCCTGAGTTGCCAGGAAACTCTCTCTGAGAGGGTCTCACCGCTTGACACTCGTCGTCATCTTCTCACAGGTGGCCTTCCGTCCCCTTCGAATCATCGCTCCCCTGCACAGAGGCCACTCCTGCTCTTTTTAATGACTCACAAGTCGCTACTCTCCTTCAGTGCTTCACTTAGGCTGTTTCGTCTGCCTGGAGGGACTTCCTCACCGGAGAACAGCTCGTCCTCCAAAAGCCTGCTCAGCAGAGACCTCTGTGATGTCGCCCATGCAGAATGAGCCCCCGTCTCCATGACATCCCTGTATTTTATAAATACCCTCACTGTAGAACCTCAGTAGATAAACCAATCAGGTCTCCCCGTGAGCAGGGCTCTGCTCGGGTGCTGGGACTCACAGCGACTCGCGTTCTGTCCCCTCTCCCGCCGAGTTCGCGGCCTGGCGTGCTTACCACAGTGTCCTGGAACGCTGAGCTCACACGGCCGTCCCCGGCTAGGCTGTCCGCTGCTGGGCCTAATGAGGACACAGCTCTGTCTCGCAGAGTTTCTGCTCAAGTGTCCAGCACCAGACATGACACACGAGAGAGACGCGAACGCTTGAGAAAAATCAAGCGACGCTGAGAATAGGTCTTCACTCTTGGGGGGCAGTTACCGTCAGCAGTGGATTTGGGGTTCCACAGGCACCCAAGGGTGGGTTCATCTCCTCGGGTGTGACAAGTCGCAGCCACAGCGTTCGCACCGCAGGAAGGACAGGCCGTCCCTCTGTGTCCTGGACTCACGCTGAGAATCGTGCGTTGCAGGAATTTCCCTCACCATCGGTTGATTAATCCCGTATTTCCTGAAGCGTGCATGTGTTGGACTGATGGGGCGCAAGATGTCTTTTGGTGGTTAAGTGGGTGAGTTTTTAAATAGCTCTCTATTTTGAATGTATATTCGGAAGATGTTCATAGCATACCCATATATTATTGTTTAACAAGCAAGTATGCATAAAGGCAAACATCAGCCGATCATGTTTTAAATAACAGAATAGGTAACGTGAGGACGTGGTAAAAATGGCGAAGCTGGGACACGAGTGAGCACAGTTTGCTTATTTAGCCACCGATGGCTAAACCAAGGCGAGGAAGACTTTGGCTCGAGGTCCCGCCGCTTACAGTGGCCGAGCAGGAATGAAGTCTGACCACCTTGGTCTCTGGGCGGAGAAGTTTCTGGGTCGCGTTCCTAGCTCCAGGTGTCCGTAGAGAAGGGCAGACTGGAGGGCAGGAATTTGGGCACGGGCGCCAGGTGGCCCTTTTGGAGCCGTAGGAGAGTGTGGGAAGGAGGAGGAAACCGAAGGGGACAGAGAGGGCCGGGCTGTGATAATAGGCCTTCAGTTCAGCCCGGGCTGCCGCGGCGGTGGGTGGTCTCGCCCTGGTTTCTGCTGCTCTGTGCGAGGGGTGGGGGAGCTTTACTTCAAGGGAGGCGGCTGCCCTTAGCTGCGTGCTGATGCCCGCGGACCCGGGTACCAGCCAAGGGCCAAGCAAGGAGTTTTTTAAAATTCATCTGCAGACAGTGTCTCTTTTCTATTTTGTTACACCACGTAGTACTCTTCGGTGCTTTTGGATTGGAGGGATGTTTTCGTCCCACTGGGGGAACTTTTCTTTGGGAATTGGATTAGAAGGGATAGAAGAAAAGGGTCCCGCTATCCTTCCGTGTGCCGCTCCCCCGCCCACCCCTGCTGAAGAGCAGACTCGACTCTAGCCAGAGCGAGGTCAGGAGAGAAATCTGACCTTGTCTGCGCAGGGACCTGTGAGCAATTCGTGCCCTGGGGTCGCTGTTCTCCTTGGGGGGGGGAGTGTTCTTTTGGCTTCCTTGACTTCCTTGGAAGGCTGTCTTCTTGGATGGTTGGACTTTTAAGGCGGGATCCGGTGCAGGAAAGCCTGGCCTCCTGGCTCTCGTTAGAGAGCCTTTGTTTTGCTCTTTCGTCCAGCAGGTATGCATCGGGCACCTACTACGTGTCACATGTTACCCTGGGCTCTAGGGATACGATGGGGGAAAACGGGGCAAGGTCCTGTCCTGCCTCCTGCGTTCCGGTGGGGAGACCAATGTGCACGGAAAGGTGCGGGCGACATCTGTACAGGTCGTGACCAGCACCGGGGAGGAGGGATAGTGGACGTGAGCTAGAGGATGGCAGGCCGGGGCCTATTCAGAGGGCCGGGCAGGCCAGACCCGTGGGAGGAAGCGACTGTAGGTTGAGACCCACAGAACAGGAAGGCCCCGGATGAAAAGCTGGGGGTGGAGCCCCCTGGGCAGAGTGAGCGAGCAGGAGGGGTGGGAGGCGGGAGAGAGGTTGGCAGCTTTCCCGAAGGCCGGTGCCGAGCGGGGCGGGCAGGAGGCTCCTGGGCAGGAGGCAGGAGCCTGGTCCTGCCGGTCTCCGTGGCCACGGGAAGGAGGGTGGGCTTCTCGGTGGGAAGTCACGGGAAAGCTCAGGGGCCGTGGCTGGCGTCAGCGTTCACAGATGACAGCCGCACCCCGGCCGACCAAGCCCAGGGGCCATGCCCTCTCGTCCTCTCTGTCTCGCCCGGTTTTGAGTGGCGCCTCCGTCTCTCACACAGCGACCCTCTAAGTCACAGCCTTGTAGACCTCGTTATTCAGGATGAATTTCGCGCAAGATAGAAAGCTTCGTTTGAAATAACGCCAACGAGAAATTTCCTCTCGTAGTCTAAGAATGGGGCAAAAAATACTATCTTCTTACGCACAATATGCGTTTTTCTTCCCCTCCTGCAGAAGGAATCGTGGAATTGCCTCTGGTTTCCTTTTGTTTATGGTCGCCGGGACACTTAGGGTAGAACCCGTGGCCTCGCATGGATCGATGTAGCCTTTGTGACCCGAATGTTCCGATTTTATTTCCCACTCTTGGTCTTGACTTCCACTTGAAACAGTATTGCCTTTCAGGTCCTGACTTTTTCCATTCCTTTCTGTATGAGAGCAGGCAGAAATGACAATCCTCACTCCCCCGACTGTTGTCTTAACCCGCCGTCCTGTGGCGGCCCAGGGGTGCCCCTCTTGTTCCCTGGCTCTCGAATCCGGGTCCTCTGAGGCCCAGGGTGGCACCACATCCCCCAGGAGCTTTCCCAGACTGTGACTCTTCTGAGGAACACCACACCGTTTAGTCTCAAGCTCTGGCTCACGTATTTCTTGTGCACCAGTCTTTTCTCTCCAGTGAGATATTTCTAAATCCAGGGGCCAGAATGTAATCAAACCACCGTTGACTGAGTGCCTATCAGGAGCTAGGTGTTTACAGAAATGTGCCTCCTAAAGCTCAAAACAAACCTGTGGGGAAGATCGTTTCCATGTTATGGACGAGATACCTGAGGCAGAGAGGTTGACCGTCAGAGTGACAGAGGGCAGGTGGGCGGAGCCTGTCTCCTCAGGGGCTGTCCGGCTCCTTGCATTTCCGAGCTCACCGTGGGCGCCCAGCAAGAGCTGCCTCTCACATGACTGCAAGTCATGCCCACCTGTCACTTGGAGTCCGCCAGCCCAGAATGGGTTTCCGTTCGGGGCGAGAAACTAGATTTTAGTACAAACAGCTTTCTTCAAATTACATTCAGCACTTAACGCAGAGCTATTAGGCACTTCATAGGTCCCATCCCAGATGCCCGGGAGGGCACAGAGGGGTCTGGCCCCTGGGACCTGTCCCCAGTGTGCCCCCGGTCCAGGGCTCGGAACAGACAGATCCGCTCCGGTGCCTCCGTGGCAGAGACGGGAGGGAGAGAAGATGCCGTTCCAGGCCCGGGCTGTGCTTCAGTGTACTCAGGAGAGCTGTGTGGGGAGCCTGCTGTGTGCCCGGCGCCGTGGATCCAGCAGCAGCCGGGAATCAGAGGGGCTCGGGCTGGAGGTGGGAATCTGGGTTGGGATTTGAGCTCTAGCATTTTGTTGATTCTCGTCATCACTCTGAGCCTTGCTTTCCTCTTCTGTCAAGTGGACCTAATGGGAGAGGAACTCAGAGAGGATGAGAAGGGTAAAAGGGTGCTGAAGGGCTTGAACGGGTGCTGTATTTCCCCAGCCGGCCACCTACCAGTGAAGGCACGTGGGGGCAGTTTAAGGCGCTACCATCCAGGGTATCCCATGGTCTTCCTCCTTTTGAATCACCTACCATAAAAGGAGCAGATTCTTGGCCCATCGTAGGCCTGTAGAGTGAGAGTTTCTAAAGACAGGACTCGGCTCATTTGTCTATTTCTCCCCCAGCTAATTCCCATGTACGTTGGGAATCATCACTGTACGGAAGAACACCTCCAGCAGGATGTGCACACCTTGGGTTATCAAAAGTTGACGTTATCTCAGGGCCTGAGTGGATATCAGGCAGGCAGGGGTCAACTCGAGTATAACAGGAGCAGGTGGAGGTCATGGGTGGGATGGACCATGACTTTGTCCAAGCCAGGAAATCCACATTAAAAGTAAGAAGTGAACATGAGGCTGGAAACTGCAGAGGCCGGTACTGGGACGGAGCAAGAAGGCAAAGTCAGGAGCAAGGCGTGGGGGTCTAGGTGAGCCCCAACAGCGGGCTTGCAAGAGAGGGCGGATCGTGGGCGGATCACGGTGCTCATGCTGGACTCTCTGACGAGCCCCGCGTGGCGAGCAGGGCTGGCCAGTGACGTCAGAAGGCTCCCGAGGGTCAGGCTCCGTCTGCAGAGGATCGTCCCAGGCTGGTCACGCGAGAGGGACACGTTCGGTCCACCCACTCCTGTCCAGCCCTGGCCCCGGGAGGGAGGCCGGGGCCGGAGGCCTCCCTCTGCACGCCCAGCCTTTCTTTGTTCTCGCTAGTCCTGCCCTCTTGCCTCCGAGTCCTCCTCACCGCCACGTAGGTGGCAATTGATCCATAATGGACATGTTTTTATTAGAGTAATAGTACCACTTTCTGCAGAAAAGAGCAATGCAATTTTGTTAATGAAAGTCATGTGTCGAGACGGGGGTGGATGGGAACTTCTGGGTCTGGTTTGGCCCCGGCTCAAAACCTTCCGGGAAAACACAAACTCTGGGGGCCACACCCAGAAAGTCCGACTTACCTCTGTCAGGCCCATCTGCTTCGCATTAGAGAAATAATAACAGTCTTCTCCCCGTGCCCTTTCATAAATATAAAACGCGTAATAAAACGGTTATTAGAAGGTAATCAATGGTTCTTATGTTTTCTTTTGTGAGGATATTGATGGCGAATTTGCACATAATCCCGTGACTGACGGCAAGGGATCCTTTCCGCGGGGTTGGCCAAAGCCCGTTTTGCTCCTGGGCCCTTGGCGGGTCACGGGGCCGGACCCCGGAGCATTCTCCCCTCTGCCAGGGACCCTCACCCTGGGGTGGGGAGAGAGGGCTGACTCCAGGGTTTGCCCAGGGAAAACCGCACCTGCCTCAGAGCTTGACGTCTGGGCTGAAACGAACCGATAGCGACAAGAGGTGGAAGCCCAATGGGCCTCACGTGGCGAGGGCTGATGTCTCCTCCCCCGTCTCCCCGCCTCGCCGTGTCTGAATAGTTCAGGGAACTTGTAGAATATTAAGAAAATTAAGGGTGTTATTCAAGAGAGTCAAAATTGTTCCCATCGAGGAAGCCCCCCTCCTTTTTCCGTTTCTCTCCAAAAAGCGTCTTTGGCCGTCCCCCGCAATTTAGAACCCGATCAAATAAAAGGACGTATGAGAGCTAGCAGGGCTGACCTGTGTGTTACTTTATAAAGCGGTGTTAGATTTTTGTTTTAAATTTGTCAACTTAAAAAATAGCAATATTTGTCTTTATCATCAGATTGCCTGATGAGTAAATGAGACCATCGAAGGCCGGTCAGGACCGGGCTGGGACAGATGAGCAGTAGATAGGAGTCTAGAGTGAGGTTCCATGCTAGAGGAGGCCGCAGACGCAGGCGGCTCAGATGCCGAGGGCTCAGGATGCCCAGGGGAAGATAGGGTCAGCCGGTCTTCTGGAAATCCTGTAGATGAGGTGCATACCTACAGCTATCTCCTCCTCAGTTGGTAACGATGGCTCCATTCCTCCCTTCTGAAGCCAGTCCGCATGGGTGACGGAGTTGGAGTGAGCGGGCGCCACGCTGGAGCCGTGGACTCTCGGAGCCGCGTGCCTGAGAGGCGACGGCTTGGCTCCGCTCGGGGCCCGAGCTCTGTGGGAATGTCATCCGTGTCGGCTCACGCGCTCCCAGTGCTGAAGACCTTGCTGCTTCGCCGGACGGCCCGTCATAGCATCGGGCAGCTCCAGTGCTGAACCGAAATAATCCTCCTCCAACACGGACGTGACGGTGTCTGCCTTTCTCCATAGCTCAGTCCTTTTTGGGTTCCCTTAGTGAAGTCTTCTCCAAGACACCATTTACAGATTCTTCAGTTATTTCTCAAAAGACATGATTTCTGCACTTCATTCATCCATTTTATTCATTCAACAAACACTGGGCTAGCTCTGGGAGATGCAAAGATGCTTTAACCTTTGGCGCTGCCCTCAAGAGAGTTCAGAGTATAGGGGAGAAGCAAAGATTCTGTAGGCAGTTTGATGGGGACCACAATGGCTGCACGGGCAAGGTCCCAGAGGGTAACAGAGGAGAACACCATCTCCCAGAGGTCTTAGCGTCTGGGCTGCTCTCATGACAGTACTCGCTGTTCCTCCCTCCCCACCGCTCCTCCATTCTCCTCTCTGCGTCTTCTCCCCGGGTGTCTTCATGCACACCCGTGGCTTCAAAACACACCCACGTGCAACTTAAATCAACTCTCTTTCTCTAGCTCGACCCCCTGCCATGAACTCCACACCTGGTCGTCCACGTGTCTCCCGGACCCCTTCCCTGGCAGTCCCGAAGTCACTCAACATAGCCCCAACCAAACGTATGGACTTTCTCCCAAGACAGTCTCGGAAAGGTTAGGGCAGCTTGCCTGTCATCACACGGCAAGTAATGGTGACAAGATTCAAACCCAGCTTGGCCAGAGCGCATTTGTTCAGCCACACGCTCCGGACTCCGGGACAGGAAGCCCAGGAAGGGGTATGTACACACAGTGTGTCCCTCCTGTCTTACGTCTTTCCTCTGCGGTCCCCTCTTCTGCCGTGCTCCGTCTAGTATTTTGGTGTTTTTATCTAGAAGATTCTGTCTCAGTTAAAAAAAAAAAAAAAGACACACACAAGAAACAAGACAAACAAAAAAACAATACCGATGGCTTCTGCTTCCCTGAGGCCATCACACTTCAAGTCTCAGCTGTCACATGTGACTCATGATGGCAGAAAGATTCACTGTCTGGGAACAGAGGCTGTCCCAACCCTCACTATAGATTCAGTTGTATAATGCAATTTGGGTACCTTCAACCAGAGACCGAATCAGTTTTATTACCCGTTATATCTGCAAGCCCTAGTATTGTGCTTGGCTTCCAGGTGATGCTCACCATCTGTTTACTGATTGAATAGATACTGTCTATATCCCAGGCCGGAATATATTTCTTAAAATTGCATACATTTAAAGGTTAGCTGAGTTTGAAAGGAGGTCCAGTTGCTTAGGGTGCAATTTAATTCAACTCCCATTTATGGAGCATCTGTAGTTTACCAGGTCCTGTGCTGGGCAGTGGGATTTCAGCCAGACATAAGACGCAGCCATGGGCTTCGGGCAGCTCTGAAGGGAGGGAAGGTAGGAGGCAGGGGTGGTTGAGGTGCTGGGATGGAAGCAGAGGAATAATTGTGTGGCAGTGTGATTGGTGTCAGACCCAGGGCGCCGACGTGGGGCAGAGGAGGGCCAGCTAACCCTGGGGGTATGAGCAGGGTGGGAGTGGGGCGCCGGGGTCCGGAGCCCAGACCCCGAGCTCCTCAGCCATCTTTCCAAGGACTGAGGATACCTTTCTCGATCTCTCTTGGGTGGAAGTGAAACTTCTTTCAGCACCTTAAAGAAGTAAAATCTAGAACTGCCATATCTTAGAGCTGAAAGAGCTATTAGGGACATCTAGCCCCGTGGATTTCTAACTTTTCCTTGCGGAAACTTCACCCTGAGTCTTACTGGGACACCCAGCTTGTAAAACGATCCACGTGGTCCCTTTGACAACTCGAAAACCATGATCTAGGCCCAGACTCCTTTTTCAGGTGAGGAACTAGGATCAAAGTCCCAGGGCACGCGAGTGGCAAAGCCGAATGCGGGTCCCAGCTCTGTGCTCTGCCCGGGTTCCGGTTCCGTGACTGCTCTGTGGGGAGTTCGGGGGTGAGGAGGGGTGGGGTAGGGGATGGGGGGCTGCCGGGCAGCCCAGCCGGCCTGAGGTTCACCATCGGGTGCGGGAGGCGGCCGCGTTCCACACAGGCGAGATCCGCTGGGCCCGTTCTCCCTCCCTGCAGGCTATGTCAAAACAGGCCGCAGGACCCTGCTTCTTCTCACGTTTTAAAAACATACAGTGGACTTGTGTTTACAGTTCTGCGAAGGGACGTGATGCGGAACAGAAGAGCACCCCCCCTCCCCCCGGAAGAGCCACCCTGTCTTCGCCGAGGCTCTCTCCGTCCCAGACCACAAGCTCTTGAAACGCTCTGCTCTGGGCTGCAGCTCAGACAGTCTTGCCAGGGGATGTGTCTGAGCTTCAGGTCTTAGACAGTGTTCTGCGCTGTGCAAACAAACAGCATCGACAACGATCTGACCCTTGGATCCGAGCCACGTCTGTCTGGGCCACTCAGCCCGGGGTTCTTGCAGTGGGTATGGAGGGAAAACAGATGAGGCATCAGATTTCCACAGCCAGACCCCATTTTCTGCTTCTGTGGGACTATGGGTGAGAGCTTGAGCTCTCTTGGCCTCGGCTTCCCCATCTGAAAAATGGCAGAAGGTGGGTAGCTCTGAGTTCATTTTATAGTTGTGTGTGCATGTGTGTGTGGTAGTGAAATTTCTTTTTAAAATGGAATCTCAGAGGCAAATACGAAATGTAAAATGATGAAAGCCGAGCCCTGTTCGTTTAGGCAGAAAGAGAGGTCTCAGCCATCACCATTTCCTCTGTCATGGGGGCCCTTGAGATGTCTCCTGTGGATTCTTCGGGTCCTCCGAATGTGGCGTGATACCAATTGGCTGCGTGGTTTCTCAGATTCGTGCATGCTCAAACATACTATAATCCCCCAAACATAATTATAAATGCTCACTCACAGTTGTGACTTCAAAAATATGTATGTGTGTGTATGTACGAGAGAGAGAAAGAGAGAGGGAGAGAGAGAGAGAGAGAGAGAGAGAGAGAGATTGATTACAATTGGCATTTTATTTTATTTTATTTTGATCAAGACACTATATTTTTATGGAATCAGTATTTTCACCACTCTAGAAATCTCGTGTGCTCTGCCCACTTATCCCCCCATTCGCCTCCAAGACATTAATCTTTTAACTTTTTTTCCTTGATTGCAAAAGTAGTACATACTCATTCTTAGAAATGAAATCACTATCCAATAAAAAAAATTGTATGAAATCCTGCTCCCCTGAACTGAAATTATCCCGAAAGGTGACAGTGTCACTTACAGAACTTACAGAACTTTCTGGGCAGAATGAGCAAGTGCAAGACGCAGGTGGGTGAAGTCACTGGGTTTTGCAGGTCAGGTGATGGTCGTGGTCTCTCTAACGTGTGCCTCCCTTAACAGTGAACAGGTCACGGCCATGTACCGTGACCCACTAGATCCTCACCCCTCTGGGGGGAGAAAGGCGACGAGAAGCGTTTCTTGGAATAGGAGAGAGGATGATACCTTGATGGTGTGAAGAGGACGGGAGGGACCAGGAATGGAAGCCCGCGGCGGGGCTCTCACGTGAGAAGACGAACCCTTCACTCAGTGCCACGTTTGATTCCTTTTCCCATTTCTTTATCTCCCTTCTGCTTTTGCTGTGACACTGGACAGGAGCTTTGTGATTTCATCCTGGCCTCTGACTGTCACTTCCTACCCCAAATCCATCCCTGTACCAATTCCCTCTCTCCTGTCCAATTTCTTTGCTGACACCTCAGACCACCAGAGTCCAGGAGGAGAGTGACTCCGGTGACCTAATTCACCGTAGGGTGAATGATGAATATGGTCATTGACACTCAGCATCAATACCACCCTCCTTTTGCTGTGCCATCTGTACTGCAGAGGCTATAAAGCTGCGAGAACTACATTTCCCAGACACCCTTGCAACTAGAGTTCTAGATCCAGTTTAGGTTCAGCTAGCCAATGCACAAATAAATAACTAAGCTTCCTGCAGCCCTTTAAGATGTAAGAATAAATTCCTCGAGGTCATTTTGTCGAGCGACCATGCTCTGCCATTCACATAATCTAAGAAGTTTCTTCACTTTCACTTGGTTTCCAAGCTATAAAGTGGGAGTAAGAACACCTACTTCTTAGGGTTTTTGAAGATTCAATGAGATCGCGCCTGGCACAGTGCGGAGGGTGATGGGTTTCACTCCTTTTCCATTTCTTACTCTGCATGAGGCCTCGGTACATCTCACCTGCACTGGGTTCACCTACCTTGAAGTTCACTTCCCAAATGGTTCTCTAGAACACCTATAACCATCTCCTCAGATACTGGGATCCAAGAAACACCACTGTAGGATGTAGCTCCTGAGTGTAAAGAACCTTAGAGGTTCAGTAGCTCCATTGTGAGTTTATAGTAGCCCCGGTGTAGGGAGGCTTAGCCCGAAGAGAGAAAATAACCTTCCCAAGTTTATAGAGCAAGTGACTTGCAGGGGAACCCTGATCTCCTAATTTTAAGGGCAGGAAGATAAGCCACTAAATGTCTCCGATCCTCAATTTCTCTATCTATAAAATGGTTATAATAAAGCCTGTTCTTCCTACCTCATATGGGGCAAGTGACAGTAAATTATTACTTGTGAAATTGATTTGGAGAGCTATCTATCTATCAGTCTGTCTATCTATCCATCCATCCATCCATCCATCCATCCATCCATCCAACTATCCATCCATCCATCCATCCATCCATCCTCACATTTATATTCAGAAAGACTTTATATAAAGCTAAGACATAGGTAACAACCAGTGCCTCTTAATCAATTAACCAAATGTTTATTGAGCACCTGCCAGTTACTGTTCTCAGTGCTGGGCACACCGTGAGAACCAGGCTGCTGGCGGCTCCCCGCCTGGCACTTACACTCTGCATGAGCTGGAGCCGGACAGAAAACAGAGAGACACGCAGGGAATGAATGAACAAATGGACAAACAGGACAACGTTGGAACGTGATGAGTGCTCTGAAGAAGTCGAGTAGGGCGTTGCATTCAAGAGCAATGGGAGACTAGGTGGTCAGGGTGGCCTCTCTGAGAGAGTGGCCTTACACTGCCCCTGGATGACCAGAAGGAAATGGGTGGAGGACCTGGGAGCAGAGGCCTTAGGTGAGGTGGGGGTGGCGAGAGTTGAGGTCCCACGGGGGCCAGCCCGCATCACTGGAGGGCCACACGGCCCAGTGCCAGCAGTTCAGAGGAAGGGAAGGGGGTGGCAGCTTGGAGATAGAGCTCTAATCCTGGCTCCATGAAGAAAGAGCTGGGGCACCTCGGACATGCCATGGCATAGCCCTGGCCTCAGTCTCTTCACCTGTCCAGTGGAAGCATCGATCCCACCCTTCCCCAGAGGCGTGTTTTGATAGGGCATGGTTTAGGGAGTGACCCGCCCTCAGATATCCCTGTGTCAAAGTGCGGCGATCAATCCCAACGGTCTCAGACCCCTGCTGGAGTCGGGGCTGCAGGGCTGAGGCACCCACAGACCATCAGCCCGCGTACACGATGCGAGCCCTCTGCGGGCCCCACCAGCAACAGGCACGGGAGAGAGGTCTGCTTTTTCTTCTCGTGGACTCGAGCCTTCAAGCCTTTGGACTGAGTGCCAACAATAATTCATCAGGAACTCTTTACAACTCAGCGTTACGGAACCTGTTAGGAGACAGATCGCCCACTGGACAGGCTCGAGAAGGAAGCGTGTTCAGGGCTGGTGACCTCAAGATGATTAATGATTTTTCACAGGCTGAACTCTGTCCTCCACCTCCCTCCCTCCCTCCCTCCCTCACCAGCTTCTTTGCAGGGGGAGGAGGGTGGTGTAAGGATGGGGCGGGATGTGGATGCTTGAAGGCGAAGCTTACAGATCATGAAGAAAATGCAGGGACGAGAGCCCTGTGTTATAAAGGCAAGGGTGTCCTATTGTGTTTTATTTTTATCTTTATTAGTTTTTATAAAAACAGTAATGCAGATTCTGTATTTTGAAATATGTGCAATCAGTTGCGGAACTCTAAATGAGCTTGTCCCTGTTAACGCGTCTTGCACGGCTCCCTGCTCTTCCATCCATCCGTCTTACGATTATCACCCCGCCCATCTCCATGGGCCCAAACCCCAACTTTTCTCGGATATGGGATGCAGCAGAAAAAGAATCGCGATTGTATTTTTTTTACTTGCAGAGTCACGCTAACTTGACGTTTACTTTGTTACATTAGAATACAGCTGTGACACCGACTATTGTAACAAACCAAACACAATAGAGTGATTGGAAGGAAAATTTCTGATCTCTTCTTTCACCCTTTTTTTTCATGTCACACCCCTGGGACCATGAACGTCAAAGCAGCGCAGTCCTCCATAGTGGCTTCTTCCCGTCCGGCTGGAACGCTGTTCACACCTGTGCTCCCGCAGAGCGTGGGCGCTCGGTGCAAACTGAGGATAATGGCGAGCCTTCCCAGTTTTGGTGGGAAAAGCGAATACGATGATGTGGACGATAGCTAGTATTTACTGACTACTTAGGCGAACGATATTTTTCTGTCTTAGTGCATTGCATGTATTGTTTCATCCTTCTGACAGCCGTGGGAGGTACGTGCTGACAACGCCCCCATGTTACAGATCAGGGCGCTGAGCTGTGGGGTCCGGTGGGGAGTCACAGAACCGGGATTGAAGTCTGGGGGGCCTCTCACGTGAGCTCCCGAGCTCTGCGGGATGGACTTTTCTCAATGTCAAGTCTTTCTCCTGTAATTATTCCTAGAACTCTCTTGACTTCCCCGAATGCGCGTGTGCAAGTCCTTACAGGCGACAAAATCAATGAGAAGGCGGTCAGTGGTTACTAAAGGACGAAGGTTTCTGTCCCGCATGCATGTGGTGACAGCGGTTCCTCTGAGGGTCCTTGTTCTGGGTGAGACTTACTGTCGCGAACACGTATCGTTTTCTGCTCATAAAACTGCTCCTGGAACAGAAATCTAATTAAGTGACAAACACTTCTCAGTATCTTGCCTGACTTTTATGCAGCAACACCCGAATGAGTCCGAGAACCAAATTTGACTCCGAGGTCTCGATCGAAGTGTGTTAAGCTGCTCGCCAGCATGCATCCAGTGATTGTATTATAAAAGCAGCCAAAGTTTGACGTAGAGCAAAGTATTTAAGGGCACAAGCTCTAGAATCAAGGCCTTGTTACAATTATGCCTCTTCCTTCCAGCACTCATACGACCTTGGGCCTCAGTTTCCTCATTCATAAACTGGGGATAATAGAATTGGAATCAGGACTGTTCGAAATAATGGCTAAGTAAAACACGTAACACAGTGTGAGGCAGATAATAAGGACTTTTATGCATAGTAGTTGCTATGTTAAAAACAATAATTGTATCTGCTCAAATTCTTTCCCTTATTTTCACTGATGCACTTGGAAGAATAATCTGAAGTTATTGATCACTTTACACGAGATGAGGTTGAGGTTACATGGCCTTTTAAACGTTTTGCAGAACCCGATGAGGGTCATGCATTACAGAAAAAGAAAACTAGAGATCTTATAGAACACGTCATCGTGTGGTCGGATGGGTCATTCCCACACGTTGGCCAGTTACTGTCAAGTACACCAGTTGTGGGAAGCGGTTTACGTGTTGGACGACATGGGCTTGTTCTTACAAAAAGCTGTGAGGCTGGGCCACCCTTCAGAGGATGCAAGACGTCAGCTTAAGCCCCAGACATGACCATCCTGTCTTTGGGGTAAGGGGCCTGGGAGGAACAGGAGGCTTGAGCAGAGGAAGGTGGTACCTGAGCTGATTCCTGAGGAATAGCAGGCACTCGTGTTCTGGGCGAGAGGGGGGTGTGCGGAAAGGCCGGGGCTAAGGTGAGTGTATGCATTCGGGAAGCTGGAAGAGCCCTCATTGGCTGTGGTTCAGAGTGTAGAGGTTTGAAATTGGTAGAGATGGGGCTACAGTGGGAAGCCATGTTGAAATGTGTGAGTTTTCCTGTGAGAAATGGGAAGTTACTGAAGGTTTCTTTTCCTTTTTCCTCCCGGGGGGAGAGAAAACCATGCTTGCAAAAAGCCACCAAGGACAAAGGGAAATAAAAATGGTGGAATAATGAAAGAGCAAAAGAGACTACACAATTCTGGGTCTTGTGTGATCTGATCTATGTAAAGCCCACCCCCCCCATCCCCCCCAAAAAATGCATGAGAAGAAGCCTGGAAAAAATTATGGCAAATGACAGCAGTGACTACCTCCGGGTGGTGGGATAATAAGTAATTTTTCTTTCTTTATCTTTACTGTTGCTAATATTGTCTAAATTTTCTACTGTGAGCACATATGATTCGGACAATCAGAAAAATACACACACACACATGCACACACCCCCAAAACCCCTTGAGATTGATGAATTATAAATATTGCCCGTAAGTTTTACGGGGCCTCAGGGCGGCTGGCCTCGTTTTGGACGTACCCCGATTTCCCCACATGGAAAGGGACCAGGGCCCTTCCCGTGGGGCAGAGCGAGGCTGGGCACGTACCTTCTCGCCCCCGGGACTGGGCTGGGCTGTGCTGCAGCTGAACATAGGCCCCGGCCCTTGCCCACAGAAAACGAGGGAGACTTACACTGACCAGGGAGTCCGATGAGAGATGGTCACGGTGAGTGTGTGACATTCCGTGAGCACCGTGGACTCAGGCCAGGAAGAGGAGCGAGATGGACCCCAATGGAGAGACAGTCAGATGGAGACAGAGGCAGCATCATGGGCATGGAAAACACAGAGACAAGCAAGGAGACAGAGAAGAATAGACGAAGCAGAGAACCAGCGAGAAAGAGACGGTCAGAGATGGGGAGACGTGAGACAAGACAGATTAACAGAGAGAGGACACGAGGCCACGTGCTGGGGGTGGGCAAAGACAGGAGGATCAAAAGAGGCAGCGAGACGGGAAAGGACGGGCACAAAACAGGAATAGAAGGCAGAGAGAGAGACACAGACACAGAGAGGTGCTTGCCACTGAGAATACAGGATGAAAGAAGAGCTAGAAAGAAAGAGAGACGTATGGAGATACAGAGCTGTTGCAAAGACTACAGGAGACAAGACAAGGACAGCGGCCACCAGTAAGAGAGGCAAAGAGAGGACAGAGGCAGGCGAGCAGGAACGTTCCCGGTGGGCGTGGCAGGGGACCTGCGTTTGTCACGTCCAAGTGGTAGTTCTTGCTTGGAACATTTTCACACACACGCATGGCCTGTGCTGTAACTCATTTTGCTCCTAGTTACATTCCCAAGCGTTAGTAACATTAAGAACAAGATTTAAAAATCATATGCGTAGCATTGGTAATTTATGAATCCATTCTGTATTCATTATTTTTACCATCATTTCACCCAATCAAGCACTTAATATAATGGTCCTTCAATTAGTTTTTTTTTCAAGTAGATTTTTAATGTCCGTTTTACTCTTGAGGACTCTGAGGCCCAGAGAGACTAAGTGCCTCGTTCTGATGGCAAAGCCACTGAGCGACGATTAAGGCCCAAGCTGCCGAGACTCCTAGTTGCAGGCATTGGTCGCTATTCAGTGCTCCTTCGGTCCCTTCCCGAGTCTTTAGTGAATTGTCCCGGGGGTCCAGGGGAAGAGAAAGCAGCCTAATGCACCAGCAGGCATTAGGCACTGACTGTGTGCAAACGTATTGGGGTCGTGATGATACAGCGACAAACGAGACTTGATTTCTGCCCTCGAAAAGCTTGTACTTTATTTGGCAAGACCGAATTAATAGAAGCATGCAGGAGTAACTCGGTTGTTTTTTTGGGCTTTAGGTAGACTTAGTCCGAACACTCAATGTTTGGGTGGTGAGAATATAGTCCTCCTTGCATTTTCTGTAAATTTATGGTCTTCTTACTTGTGGCCTCCTCTGTTTCTGCTACAGTTCCATCTTTGTTTGGCTCTGGGCCAGTAAGAAAACAGACCTTGGCCCTTTTGCCATTTTATTTATCCAAAAAAAAAAAAAAAATCTAGTCATACAGGTAAATGTAAGTTTAGCAACCTTACCGAAGATTTGAGAGTAAAAGAGAAGCCTCCTTCAGCATCCAGCTTTCTCCCGCCTTAGTCTTCCAAATCCCCCACCCCAGACATGTCTACACCCCCCCATGCACCGCACCCCCGGGCCGCGAAGTTCAAGGTCCCTTCCTGTGAGGCTTAGCCTCACCTGGCCACCTAGCCTTCCCCAGATCTTCTGAAATCAAGGGGCATGAATTCTTCTACATTTTCTTACACATGAAGCAATCATCAGGTGCACCAAGGTCTTAGCCGTGACGTCATCATCGTGAGGCAGAAGGAAAGAAGAGGGTGGATGGGTACTCAGGGAAGGAGTACCGGAGAGAGGGTTTTAGAGATGGGCTTCTGGAAAGCTCCACAGCTCCGGAAAGGGATGGGGAGTTTGCTCCTCAAGATGTGCAGGTTGCCGGGGCAACAGGCAAGCCATCCTCCTCTGTGCATCAGCTAGACCGATGGAGAGTAGGGGCTGGAACTCCCGCGCGCCCACTCTCCCTTCCCTGAGCCGTTGGCTAGGGCTGGCGGAGCGAAACGGGGTGAGCATTGTCTATCTGGAACGTCTGGGCTCTCTCTTTAAGGTTCGCTTTGGTAGAAGACAGAACTTGCTCTAACTTTCACTGTTAGGGCTAAGAAACCAGCCTCTCCGCAGACTAAGACAGAGGGGCAGGGGTGTTTTTGTTGTACGTTTCCAGCTGCCTTTTAGCACATTTCGTTCTTTTATGCAACCCATAGTTTGATGCTTATCAAATGCAATAGTGTGTGCCGCCCTGTGTGGACACCGCAGTAGCAAGATTCCCTGACTCGGGGACCCCCCAAGTCCTTGGGCACGTCTGTCTTCTGTGTGCAGCCTGAGTTTTTTATTAACATGTGTGGAAAATATTCCAAAAACATGTCCAGAGGCTTTGCACTGACTTCTGCTAATACAGGTGTTATTATCTTCCGGCCTAGGACAGATTCACCAGTTTACATTCTTATTTTTTCAGTCATTCACGTTGATATAAACCTAAATACTCACCTGTCACTAGTGAACTTTTAAATTTTTTTTTTTTTCAATAAGTGCCCAGAGAGGAAAAAGGAGAGGGGGACGGACAGGCGAGGGCAAGAGTCTGAATCCGAAGACCCAGCCCAGGCTCCTCCCCTGGCCTCAGGGTACACAACAACCCGAGCAGCCAAATCTAGGACTTCTGCTACCGCAGCTGTAGAATACGGGTAATCATGGTCTCCCATCCACCTTCCAGGTTTGACATGAGGCTCAGACGTGCGGACAGACTTGAAAGGGCTTTGAAAGCTATGATATATGGGACAGATAATGGCCGTTTACTGAGCAGAGATTTTTTAATTGAATCTCCACAACAACCATGTGGGGCAGGTACTGTTATTCCTATTTTACAGGTGAGAAAACTGAGACTTCATGGGAATGAAGTAAATTACTCAAGATCATGCATCTCGTTAAGAAAATTTAAGCCTTCTCATCCCTTAGCACTAAGGGTTTTCACCTTTCTTCCCCCTTCTTGTTTTTTCTTCTCTTCCTCCTCCACTCCTGCTCCTCTTCCTCCTTGTAAGCTGTACGGAGAAGTGTGGCAGTCATTATTAGGGTGGTTCACCAAATCCTTCTCCACATGGTAGATTGGTACTTCCCACCCTTTTTGGAATCAGCTACAGCCGTGCCAGTGGCTTTGGCCAAAGAAATTTGGGCAGAAACCAAAAAATCCATGCCTGATTTCCCACATTTTCTTCTCACTTTTGGAAACAGGTATCTAATCGAAGTGTCCGTCAACCTGGGCTGCCGAGTGATCAGGGTCACAGAGGCCCCGCGCCCCACTGCGCACGTCATATCTACCTGAGCCAGAGATGCGCAGAAACGTAAACCATTTGTGCGGTTGTGTGTTTCCATTTCTGAGGCTTGAGTGTTGTTGGTTACGGCAGCGTAACGGAGCCCATCCTCACTGATACCGGAAGCAAACTCGTTGGGAAAAGCATTAACAGGGAAAAGAGAGGACCGAGATAAGAATAATACTGGCCGGAGTGGGAGTCCCCACATTTGGGTACTGCTGTCACCTTATGTGGCAAACGGGGGCATCTCAGTTTATCATATTGGGAAACAAGGAAAGTGGAGTCGTGTCCCTCAGCCACGCTCAGGAGACAGAGCTTGCGGAGGTCAGATT
>CM053513.1:86647982-86676925 GCA_028627145.1 Eidolon dupreanum
CCCGTGCTCTGCAGTGGGCCCAGTGGCCTTGCGGCGCCTCCGCTCCCGGCTGGCCCGGGCAGCGGTCTGCCATCTGCGGCGGCTCTGGGCAGCAATCACAGCTGTCTGAGCCGCCGCTCGTGGGTGGACGTTTCCTGCTCTGCTCCAGGCTTCACGCGCCGAGCCTGACGCCGGCCCCCATCACACCACCCGGGCCTCTTTCCCTCCCCGCCGTGGACTTCTGGCCGCCCCCGCCGGCGCTCGGCCCGGAGCCCTGCAGGCCTCTCTCCCTTCCCACTTAGTGCTGTGCGTCTGTCTCTCTTCCACGTGTGGCCTGCTGGGGTCTAGCCTTGTTCGGAGATATGGCTCTTTTTCTTTCGAGTCTTTTGCATTCTGTCTCCTATCGCTATTTTCATTCTTCAGAGCAGGGCGGGCGTCCCAGACAGTGCTCGTCTCCTTCTTCCTGGACAGCACAGCGCTGTCGGGGCCTCTCGCTGGCCGTGCGAGCTCCGGCTTGCGTGACAACGCTTCTTCCAGTTTTCTCCCGCCTCCCTGGCCCGCCCCGTCTCTCTGTGCAGGGTTCCAGGGACGCACCCCTGGCGGCAGGCTCCCACCCAGTCCCACTGCCACGGGCGCCCTGTCTTTGCCACCGACCCCAGCCCAGTCTGCTCCACTTGTGTGTCCATTAGGTACCCCCAGCTCAACACGTCCAAGGTCAGACCCCGTAGCTTTCACCCAAAGCCCGCTTCACTACCCGTGTTGCCCAGTGTGGTACATCACACCCCCGAAACCAGGGTATTGAAGCCAGTAGCCCGGATGCTGCCACAGGTTCCTCTCTCTCTCTCTCTCTCTCTCTTTTTAAATCTGGCACATCTAGTAAATCGCCTTCTCCTAAGTCTTCCATCTGTAACCCACACATATCTCGGCCTCTTGGCTCTTGCCTGGAAGTTAGCCTTGGCCTGAATTCACAGAAAAAACCTAACAGTCTGGCAATCAAAAATAAAAAAAAAATTAAAACAATTTTCATGTTTACTGAATCCTAAAAAGACCTAAAGAGAGGTCTGTTTTATAATATACAGCAAATATTGAAATCTGCTTTTCTTATTTTTGTCTCTCTCAGTCTCTGTCATTATCTATAGCTACATCTTGCTTTCTCTCTGTTGCTTTACCTACTTACCTTTTTTTGTTTCTCTTTCTTTTATCTTTCTTCTATCTATCTATCTATCTATCTATCTATCTATCTATCTATCATCTATCTATCAATCCTCTATCATCTATCTATCTAAACTTAACTATACTTGAATAACTGCTTCTTGTTTTTTTCTAAAGAGCTCCAAAACTCTTCAAACCCAGCCAGCTACTATCCTCAAATGTATTATTTCCCTTTATCTTTCATTGTCTCATAATCTACTCTGGACTCTTTCAGATGTAAATCAATCCCATAATAGTCTGTACCTCTCAGATTTCCCTGTAATTCATACCCCTTTTAGCACCACAAAAGACAAAGAATTGAGTATATTCAGAGACATATCCTTGGAAAGGAGGAAGGGTATTGAAGAGGGAGAACGTATTTATTCCAAATTTAATATTTTCCCTCATGGCCAAAATAACTTAAATTTCTTGCACATTCATTTCTTTGTCTGCATTCCTGCTGTGACAATTATATCTCAGTGTCAAGAGCTGTAAAGGGCCTAAGATTGTTCCCTAATTGTAAGTGAACAATCAAAGCTGCCACAATTTCGTGGATGCTGGTAGGAGACACAAGTGTCAGCGGTCAAAGACAAAGGATAATTTATTGCTCCCAGCAATACCAGTAGCCAGAGTATCAGCCAGATAATGCAAAGAGAATCAGAAGATACCTGTATACACAGTGAGTTGCATTGCAGGAGAGGAACCCTGAGTTTAGGGAACCCAAATCTTTTATGATGGGCAGTAAGCATACCTGTTCTTTGTTTTTGGAGGGCCTGGGGAGACATTTTATCTTCTAGATATAAGGAAGCTTTCTTTTGTTCTGGAGGGAGATACTCTCTCTTCCAAGGCTGCAGGATATACAAACATCCTTGAAGAGATAGCTTGGAATAGAAGGTAGTCAGTGCCTCCCTCACAAGACATGCGGAGGCATGAGAAGCCCATTCTCTAGACAATAATCATTTGCGTTTGGTTTATTACAGTATCACGCAGCTGGCCAAGCTGCATCTAGTCTTGCTCTCCTCCAACCCATCCTCTCTCTATTGCAAGGACAATCTTTCATAATGTTAATAAGGTCATGCAACTACCATTGCTTACCATGATTCAATGGCTGCTTATTTTCTAAAGGATAATTTCCTCACCACGACATACATACATACATACATATATATATATATATATATATATATATATATATATAAAAATTTCGAATTGACTTTTACTTGCCTTTTCAGCCTTCTCCTCCATCCTATGCTAAAAATACTTGGCATTTAAAAAATGAATGTGATCTTGCATTTAATATTTTAGTAATAACTTTTGCAGCTACTACTACATGAAAAGCAATTAAGAGGTTAATGGGCTTGAGACAGCCTTTATAAACTACCTTATAAACATAACCTATTCTTGATGAAGTGCGTCTCAGATTCTATTTGTACTTGGTATGTGTGTGAGGGTGTGTGTATGTGTGTTAATGACAGACAAAGGAAATTTAAAAAGGGAGAATTCTTCTGTAAGCCTAACATATCGAAGTATGTGTTCTATTTATTTATGTTTTTTTCTGCAAGGATCTAGGCCTTGTGCAGATCAACTGCAGTTGAACTTGTCTCCTGTCTGGTTCTCACAATGACCTCTCACTCTGATTTGCAACTGGGGGTTAAAATCCCCTCTTTCCAATTCATACAACTGTCCCTTCAGGGGCTTTGCTTTTTCTCCCAGTCTGAGCTCTTTTAGACAAACGTCAGTTTTTTTTTTTTTTTGTCATTAGCCTTGTGAGAATTTCTGGAAATAAATAAACAGTTTGGAGAAGGAAACTCACTCTGGGAGTGGAGAGCGTGAGTCAGTGCCAGGCTAGAAGGAGGGGTGTGGAGACAATGAACTTTTGGCTTATAGCTCAGGGCTCTTGCTTTGAGACTTGAATGTGGGCGGGGCCTGGGAGCACAGACTTGAATGTGGGCGTGGCCTGGGAGCACTACTTCCTGGTATCGAACCCTGGAATAGAAGTCCAGGCCGGGAAATGGATGGCAAAGCAAAGTTCATGAGGACCATTTATGATATATTGAAAAATAGAAACAATTTTTACAATGATTTGAAATTTTTCAAACTTATAAGGGATTCTAGCACTTCGTAAGTGTTGCCTCAGGAGAAACCCAGGCCTCCTCTAACCTAGTCCTGACGTCCAAGGCCTCCTTGCAACCCGTCAAGGGTTTGTCATTTCTGCTCCTTGCTGACTGAGTGACCCTGAGCGAGTCACTGCATTCGCCTCAGCTTCCTTTCTGTGAAATGGGGGCAGCGACACAATGTCATTGCTGAGAAGGTTGAAATAAAATAAACGATGCAATATGGAATAAAGTGATAAAGTGTGGTAAAAAAATTAGGAATTTGCATTCTTTGGCTCCTGAAGGCCAAGCCTTCTCCCTTATGCTGGTTTGCTTTGACCTCAGGTCCTACATGATTGAGGTACACAGAGCAAAAGTCACGAATATTTATAAGGAAGTTTTATTTTTCCTCAACTGTGGTTGCAAATGAAAACATTTAAAATACAATTAAAATAAAAGTTTTGCTATTTGTAAAAATTATAGGTAAGTATCTAAAAAAATACAGTATTAAAATTCTAGTCCTCTCTCTGGAATGGTGTGAACCTGGACTAGTCGCTGCCCGGACTTGCCTCTTCACACCTCTTTGCTGAACTGTGAAGTCCTCCATGGCACCGTAAACTTGTCCATCCCCAAGTTCAGCGCCTTGTGTGAGTGGGTAGATTGGCAGTCAATGTTTGTTGAAAGGAGTGAGTGGGTCTTGTTTTCTTTTTTAAAGAATGAGAATGGTTCTATGACAGTGTTCCAAGTAAGGCTGGTGACTCATTGGTGGGTTTGGAAAGGAATTTTATGGGCCACAACTAGCATTTGAAAATACAACAGAAGCCAAGAGGATAAAAACTTAGATTATACATAGTAAAGTAGATATATCGCTTTGTGAAACGTTCTCTTCCGTTGCGTATGTGTATGTGTTTGTGTGCTAGTTCTCGATGTCACACGTTTCTTATTGTTCACAAAAGCCGAAAATGTGTGAGAAGCACTGGCCTAGTCCTCCCATCTCTAAGGTCACATTTCTGCTATTGCCACCATCATAGCCCCTTATATTTGATTAATCCTTTAATTCTACAAAGCATGCTCACACCCACTCCTTCATGCGGTTGTCATCAGAGCCTGGGGTGGCATGGGACATGTTACTACTCTTCCCACTCTCGTGGAGGAGAAGAGACTCGTGCCCTCAACTCTTCCTTCTCGAAGGGACTGCCTTTGTCTGGAGAAGCATCTAAAGGATGCTCAGAGGTGCTCTCAGCAAGAAAGCTTCTGCAAGCAAAAGAAAGCCCTGTGAGGTTGTGTGGGGAGGCGAAACACAGGGAGAACCCTTGACGGAACTTCTGGAGAACAGGGGCTCTTGCGTGGGATGCTGCCGTGCGTAGCACGATCCGCCCTTCGTCCCGGGACTGCACCAGTCTCCAGATACGATCACTAGAACGTCAAGAACTTCTCGCCGTGATCGGATTTCTCGTGGAATCTGGCACAAGAAGCTACTTTCCACACCGAACTGTAGCCAGAATCAAAGCAGAAACAGCGAGGCATGGACAAAGACCCAGCAGGCATCTGGGTTATGTACGGATGAAGAGACTGAGGGTCACAGAGGCTGTGTGACTGACTATCAAAAAGAGGCCGAGTGATTCCCTGGACATCTCAGTAAGCTTGGAACTAGATGGGATCGAAGGATGAGACTCGATTCTGTTTTTTTTTTTTTTTTTTTTTTTAAATTAATATGGTTCTATGAGTTCTGGCCATGATGACACAGTGCTATTTTGAGGCTCAAGGATGATATTGGCTGTGGAGTGGTAGTCAGCACATGAGTGAGCTGAAAATGATCAACAAGGAAGAAAGCCGCAGGCTGCTCCAGAGAGTATGTGTCTCCCCTCCTCTCCCCTCCCCTCCCCTCATCTCCCCTCCCTTCCCCTCCCCTCCCCTCCCCTCCCCTCCTCTCCCCTCCTTTCCTCTCTTTCCCCCTGTCCCTTCCTTTCTCCCTCGTTTTTATTCCAGCACACGAAATAACACAGAATTGTCAATGCACTGACAGATTGTTCTTCCACTGCTGAACATCGAAGCTATCCATATTATGCTTCCCAGTGCCACACATGGGGACAGAGAAAAGGCACGCTCGGGTCACTGACCTGTCTGCTGCAGGCACCTTTGCAGTCTGTGGGAAGAGAATGGCTGTCCCCACATTTTGGCATTACACGGAGCTGCACTATAGCTATTAGGAAAGCAACAGTGAGAACCACAAAAATACAGTCAAAAAAAATTGTAGATAAAGAAGCTAGGAATCCTTATCAATTAGGCATTTCTGTCCGAGAGTGAAGAAATTTCTGTTCCTATGCAGATTGGGCTAAACTCAGATTGTCATCGGACAACAAGAGGACTAGAAGTGGCGTGTCAGAGCGGCAGACGTGGGCCAGGCACTGTGCATAGTTCGTTCACCTTCACTCTGTCCTGCGTGATTCTCCACTTCCAGGGGTGAGTGTCGAAGGACTTCGTTAAATATGTTCTCCCATCCTTCTGCTGGTGGATTTTAATGAGCTTTTCCTGTAGACATCCCTTCTCCCTCCCTTCATCCTCATATCTCAGCCAGGTAAACATTGCCATATGCATGAGATATGCCGTCATCCCCCATTATCCACAGCGGGTGTGTTCCGGGACCCCCAGTAGGTTCTGGAAACTGTGGCGAGTCCCGAACCCCAGGCAGAATGTGCATCTTCTTGCACACGCATGCGTTTGAGGCTTCTCCTCGGTATATCTGAATTGCCAGCATCCTGACTCTTGCACCTCGGGTCCATTATTAAGTAAAATAAGGGTGACTTGAACACAAGCTCCATGATAACAGGACAGTCGATCTGATAACTGAGACAGCTACTGAGTGACCAGTGGGCGGGAACAGATATGGCATGGAAACGCTGGACAAAGGGATGATGATTCACGTCCCAGGTGAGACAGAGTTGGATATCTAGAGAGTTCGCCACGCTGTTCAGGATCACAAGGTACCCCTGCGTTACCGAAGGGTGTGTTTCCTCTGTCTGAGAGAGTCCGAGGACTCTCGGACAGGGTCTGCATGTAGTTCTTTTCCCTGTTGTCTGGATTCAGTTATTCTCAATGTATTCTCGAATTCTATCAGGTATTGAGATCTTAACCAAATATGGGAGTCAAGCATTTCACCTCCAGGGTGGGCAAACCAGGTAAGCAGCTTCTGCCCACCGACAGTCACACCTGAGCAGGGCTAACTCTGGTCGAGGTGCTCCGTGCATTACAAAAACGCCTTTGTAAACCACAAAATGCTCTTCAGATGTAAGTGGAAATGATTCCTGCCCTGCCCTAACAGTCTTCTGCACTCAATAAGTCATGCGTTCACAGTGGTCTCTTTATGAAACTCCCCGCTCCCCCATTTATGAGTGAGTAACTCGATACAGCTTTTTGGTGCCTTCTTTGTCTGTAGGTAAATAGCTCTAGGGGAAGTTACGAGTCCCCGGCTCTCCCCCAGAATGCTCACCACCCTGTGAGTACTGGACTGGAGCTGTCACGTCTTTTACTTGAGAACCTCACAGCAACCCTGTGCGAGAGGCAGGATAATAGTGCCCATTTTACAGACGAAGAAACTGAGGCTCAGAGAGGCCAAGGCACCTGTTCATGGTCTTCAGCCTGAGAATACAGTAACCATTAGACCCTCAGCGAGGGTTGCAGTCTTTGTGCCTAAGAGATCTTGGAGAGAAAACGACCATATGAGGTTTTGAAACAGGATTAAATTACATAATTTATCAGGTTGCCCGGAACTAAGAGTGTTGGAATGTTTGCCGAGGAGCAGGTGCTAAGAGAGTGTGCCTGTGTGTGAGCTCGTGAGTCAGTGGCATTCAGAGTCAACAAGTGTTGCTCTTCGCCTGCATCTCATTTAATCCCCTTAAATAAACCTCCCAGATAGATAATTCTTTTCTTACAATGTTTCGATTTATTTTTACTTTTATCATGAACAATTTTCAAATATATGGAACACTAGCAATAATGTAACACACATCCTTATTCTGCTCATCTAGACTAGCAGTATTTATCAATTTTCCACTTTTACTTTCTTTTTTTTTTCTCTGCTTAATTGTATTAAAGTATAGACATCATGACATTTCACCCCTAAATATCCCAGTGTGCATCTCTAAGGTATAAGGGATTTCCCAATGTAATTATAATACCATTAGGACACTTAAGAGAAAGGTGCCCACGTTAAGATGAGGACACATGTTCAGGTATGTTTCAAGCTCCAGACAAGGAGGCCATGCTTGGTGCCCGGAGGATGACCCGCGTTGTCCTCGTTGTGCTGTGTGCTGAGTTAAAGAACTTACATCTTGGTGGGTGAACTCCCTACGTGCCCAGTTAAGAGGGGCTGACGATGGTGTTCGGAGGGACTGTGAGCTCTGTGAGCACCGGTATTTGGAACTTTCCATTTTTCATTCCCTTTCATACGCTTGATGCCACTCGGAGTGCAGAGAATGATTAGGTCCCCCGGGCCCATGGCCAGCGGCATAGCTAGGTGCTGTCCACTTCCAACTTCAAAGTCTTCTTAAGAATCCTGGTTATATTTTGAAAAGGATGAATTCTGCTTTATAATCTTTCCAAGTGGATTTTAATATGTATTCGCGAATTTATTTGTTCATTCATACAACAAGTATCTTTGAGAAAATACTGTGCCGGAAAATCGGATGCTTGTTCATCAAGTCGGACCTCAGAGTGGGCTATTTTCATCCCCACCCCCCCACTCCACTTTTCTAGTGAAATCGGCACTTCACGTGAGGAACCACGTCGATCCCATGGCTTCCCGTGCCCCCTTTTCTCTTCGGCACACTTTGCTTTACCCAGGCACCGAGCTTGGAAAAGGGGGAACCGTGAGGTCTCAGGCCCCACGAAGCAGGAGGTGTCCCAGGGCGTCGATGCCTGGAGCGACCGGCGGGCACGGTGCTTGTGAGTTGGCCACTGGTGGTTCACGGTCTGGTTCACAGAGAATCAAGTCACTGGGCCTTCACTGCACACCTGCTGTGTGCTGGACTTTCATGGGCCTATAAGGGAAGATGAGGTAGGTTCCTGGGTTACGGAATAGGCAGATGGATAGCAAACTGAGTATATCACAGTGTCATGGGGAGCTTTAGCATTTATGACTTCTACCTAGCCATTCTACAAGAATCTGTGATTATTCGTACACACACATACACAAATATATGTTTACACACACACACACACACACACACACACATACACACACACATAATTTTGATACAACATTCCGTGGAGTATGCAAGTGAGTCTTTTTATGCCAATTTTATCCGACAGGAAATTGAAGTCCAGAGACATTAAGAGGCTTGTGGATAAAGCAACAGACCTGGAAATTTAAGGTCATGCTCTTTTCTCCTCATCACATGACTATGAGTCATGCAGGTCCCTGCAGTGTGTATAGCTCTGGGGATAGAAAGAGAAGGCTCCCCATTATATAGGTCTAGTCCTGACTCCTTCCCTGAGACCCGTTATTCAACGAAGCCAACAGAGGATGGTTACATTTCTCCCTCTCCTTCCTTCATCCATTCCTTCCCTGTCGTCCCTTCTAAGTGAGCAGCACCATGAGTCACACACTTGACTGAGCCAGAGGTCCCTGGTGCCAAAAAGGTTGGGTACTACTCGCTGCTCTAAAGGACTCAATTCCTCTTAGAACAAAATCCTGCCTCTTTCCGCTGGCCTAGGAGAACTGCATGATCTGTTTTTTTTTTTCCTTTCTCACACTCATCTCCAGTTAACCCCTCCTCAGCCTAAGCCTCCAGCTCCACACTCATGTCAGCCACCCTGGTGTGCTTTTTGCTCCATGAGGACCCCAAGCTGATTTCCACTTTAGGGCCTTTGCTCTTTATCTTGATTTTCACATAGGCAAGCCCTTCTAATCAGTGAATTCTCAGACTGATTGTTACTTCTTCAGAAAGGCCTTCTTTGACCAGCCTATCTAATGTAGCTCCCGACATTCTGTTACACTATCCTATCTTAATGTTCTCCATTATTACCAATCTCTCTCTGATATTGCTTCTTGCTTATTTCCTGTCTACCTATTGTGTTCCCCAATAGCAGGTAAGCCTCAGTAGAACAAAAATCTTATCCATCATCTTTATTTCTGTATCCTCAATGCCCAGAAAAATGGCTGGCACATAGTAAGTGCTCAAACAAATATTTTTTTGAGTGGAGGAATTGAAGAAATCAGGGCTGTTTCTCTCCGACTTTGAACAAATGTTACCAGCTTATTGCTTAAAGCCGCTGCTTGTCGAATGTGGCCAGGTGAGGGGAGAGCGCGTGGATGGAGGTCTAAGTGGTTGTTCTCCAGGTAACTGAGGTGTGGACCCAGCGGTCATGCTCTTGGCAAACCTCATCTTCCACAGGCTCTTAGACAGTAAATATGCAATGGAGACTCATCATAGGTGCTGTGTTTTCGAGTTTGCTATGTCACATCCATGCAGTAATAACGCTGTGGCGTGAAACCCAGCCACTTTATGGTACAGACGAGAAAATGATGCTCGGTGAGGTGAGTTAGCTTGTTCAAGGTCACCTGTCTAAGGAGAGTCAGAGCTGCAGCTTGCGCCCAGGGCCGTTGGCCTTCTGAGTCATGTATCATTTTCCTGCTCTACTGCCCTTTGTTGAGAGCAGGGCCTTTTTTGGATGACAGAAAGAAAGATGCAGGTGACCAGGAAGTCATGACATATCTGAGGGGTTGATGTTCAAACTCTTGGTGAGTGGAGGAATGGTCCGAGACAGTCCTCCATCGCAGGGTTGTTGGCTTTTAAAAAGAGCAGTTTCACTCCCGGGTTTGGAAGAGGCTTCCTCAGAGAGGGCCCAATTACGGGGCGCCACATTCGAAATGCAAGAATGCCTGATTTGTGCTTTTTTGAATAGTAAAAAGAGCTCTGAAACATATTAAATTTTTATGAGGTGTGCTGCTGACTAAAAATTTTTTTTGAGCAAATAATCATACAAAAAGAGTAAACCACATACTTAAAATTAAAACCTCCAAATAAGAAAAATATTTATTAAATAAACTTTCACCAAGCCACAGTGACCTTTCTAATGGGCCTTCTTCCTGAAATATTGAGCCAATTCAATTCTTGGAATAATTTTAATTAACACATTGATGGGTCATTGTTAGAGCATGTGTGAGGTGTGGACTGTCATAGAGTGAGAGAATCCTAGGCGAAGAGATGGAGGACCTGGTGAGTCTCATCCCATCATTAACTGTGTGACCTTGGGAAGCCAGATAGACTTTTGGGGGTACAGTTTCCCAATCTTTAAAATAGAGATAGTGGTAGATCCCCTCATTGCCTTTTAAGATGATTGTGAAAATCAAACGGCTAATGGATGTGAGGACACATTGAGATGTAATGGAGACTTAAAGCACTCATTGATGATATTAACAGCACTAATGATCTCAGCAATAATAATGAGTAGAGTTATTTGCAATGACCAAGAGATGGAGACTTTGATCTTAGCACTCTTCTCTTGACTTTTCATGTCGCTCTTTCCCAAGGGCTTTTAAGACATTCACCTTAGAATAAATCATATTTGCTATTTTTATCGAGTCTGGTACAAATCTTGTCTGTTCCCTCAGGTCTACCTATTCATGAGACTTCTAAAAATTTTTCTTGCCCTTAGTTACATTTTCCTTCAGGCCATCTCGTTATCTTCCTGTCGTTTACCAGAGCAAATATATTCCATGGCACCCCACTCACCATCAAAAACAACCCCCTACTATGTGAACTTCCAATGTGATCTCAGCTCTCCATCATTCAATCTAAGTTGGCTTCACCAGGATGGGTGTCTTCCTTATTGTCTGAATGCCCATTATATTTTCCCACCTTCTTATCTCTGCATTTTCTGCTGCTCTTCCTAGGATGCTCTTTTTTCTCTCAAATGTCCAACTCAAGTGATTTGGCCTGGGGCTGCATTTTCATTGCAGTTCTTCTCTTCTTTTAATTCTTTCATGACTTTTGTAGCCACCGAAGTGACACATTTTCCTTGTTGGAGCTCATTTGTTTAAACTGTTGAGAGGTTGGCCAATCAGACTCTTCCTCAATGTTTCCCAAATTTATTGCTTATGCACTGTCTTTCAAGTCTTTGACACAGCTCACAGCAAGAAATATTTTTACATTGGTGCCCAACACACACACACACATACACATGTGAATGTGAAATAAAAATGGTTCCTTTTTTCCTGCTTGATGTTAGATGTTGATGATCCCTTATAGTTCTGCACTTTGCCCCATTTTCTTATTCCATTTTGAAGAGTCTCCCTATTATTAAAATTCTGATGACTGTTAATTCTACATCTCTGGCCAAGATCTCAATAAATATTCATTGAATAAAAGAATGAATGAACTAAAATCTCTTCTAAGTCAAGAATCAAACATCAGGTATTTGGAGTTTGACTTTGATGTCTCACAGCAACTAAAACACTATATGCCTCAATAGTTATCCTTTTTCCTCTGTGGATCCTGTTTTTCTGCCTCTCTGTCTCAGTGATTTGCATAAGACTAGGAATTATCCTAAATTATTCCCCTCACCCCTCATTTAATCATTTAGCATCTTCTGTCAAATTCTAGCACTTAAACATCAGCCAGATTTTTTCCTCTTTACCATGTCTATTGTTGCTACTCTCCTAGTACAGAGGCTTGTTATCTCTTGTCTAGAATATATCAATGGCTTCACAACTGACCTGTCAGTCTAATATTCTTCCATTTCCATTGAATCTTCCATAATCAAAGTGTTAATTTGCACATGGTATTATGTCAGTACAGTATAAATTGTATAAATAGCATATAAGCACTTATTAAGATGAATTGAGCAAATAAATTTCTTTTTAGAATTTAAGATGTTTTTGTTATTGTAAAGGATCTTCTTATATCTTAAAATTTATTTTTTTAGATATATAGGAAAAACTATTTTATAATATACATTCATGACCAGCCACATCATTGAACTATCTTAGTAGTTTAAAAGTTTATTGTTAATTTGGGGGGGGGGGTTCTAGGTGTACAGTAATATACATTCAAAAACTTAAAAGTTTTTATTTATGAGACATTTACAAGTCTTATTTCTTTATTTTATTTTATTATCCAGAATAATAAATAAAGTAAGGGTATATCTGTTGTTCTTGTCTCACTTTTAACTTTCATAGGAAGTCATCTGATATATCACAGTGAAGGATGATGCTGTCAATGAATTTTAAGATCAGTATTCTTTGTCAAGTTAAAGAAATCGTCTTCTACTCACTTTTACTAAGATTTAAAATAAACATTGGTGGATTTTGAATTTTATGTAAATTATTTAAGAATTCATTAAAACAAATACATGGTTTTATTCTATTAGTTCATTGGTGTGATGAATTATATTAATAACACCCTGTAGGAAGTCATGTGTGACTTTGTAGTAATATTACGGCAACTGGTAAGGGGAACCAGAAATAACTGAATCCTATCTCAATTTCTTGTACCTCCTTACCAATGAAGTTCCTAAAAGGGAAATATGCACAGGGAATAATTACAGGGAAGGTCATATTTCAATTTAAAGAACTCTGGAAGGCAAGGCTGGAGCACATAGAACACCATTTTTACTAAGCTATTTTGGCTTCAGACTAAAGTAGGCGAAGGCAATTATTACTTTATTTCACTATACCCAAACCCAACCCTGAGTCTCAGATTTTTACACTCTGGTCCCATGAAAAGAACGTATAAAAGAGAGAGGATGGCTGGTCTTGCTTGGAGAAAGGTCTAAGTAAGCTTGTGACATCTGTTGTACAGATAGAAAGGAATAAGATAGACATCAAGTCTATTTGAAGAATTTCCTAATATAAAAACAGTCTTACTTTCTGGAATAAATCCATTAACGAATTCTGTTGGTTCTTCTAAAACACAATCAGAATCTGAAATATTCTGCCCTGTGGTACTGGCTACCATGAACTCCTGCTTGGATTGTAAGAATAGCTTCTGGAGTGCTCCACTGCCTTTATTCTTGCTCCTAAAAATGTATTTTCCACTGAGTTCCAGGGTGATTCTTTGAACTCAAAACACAAGACAGATGATACCACTTCTCTATTCAAACCCCTCCCATGCCACCCATCTTACTTGGAGTAAAACACCAAACCCTTCCCATGGTTTACAAATCCCTGCCCGAGCTGCTCCCTTCCATCACCTCTCTGATTCTCCATCTCTTACTATTCTCTCCTGGACCATCTTAGCCACATTAGCTTCCTTGCTGTGCTTTGAACACTCCAGGCATGGTTTCACCACATGTTGTTCTTTTCCTAGTCCTGGATAGTTTCCTCACATGCCTGCGCTGATCTATACTCTGCTAAGCACTTGAGGTGGACCCTCTGAGGATCTCCAGAGTTTTCTCTCTGATCTGAACAGCTCTGTCCTCTGTGATATACTTTCTGGAAAACTCTATCAGCCTTTGTCCCCCCAGACTCTCAGCTCCATCTTCTCAAATCAGGGAGAGATTCTGGGCTCTTTCTGTGCTCCTTGTCTCTCCACTCCAGCCTAGAAACGCTCCAGGAAGTAAGCTCACTTTGTTTCTTGTCTCTTGTCTGTCATTTATCACCTGATATCCAATGACTTTGAAACCATCTTTTTAGATATTTTGTTCAGATTTTCTAGTTGTTTTAAGTGGAATGGTAAATCTGGTTCCTGTTACTCCATCTTAGCTAGAAGCAGAACTACTCAGCACTTCTTAATGTCTCTTGCTTTAGTTTTCCTTCATAGCACTTACTAACATTTGACAAGTCTATTATATTACCTATTTATTTACTTATTGTCTGACTTTCTTCCCATTAGAATATAATTCTACAAGGGATCTTTATTTGTTTGCTTATATATTTTTTGACTCAGAGAAAGGGCTGGCATGTTGTAGGCACTCAATGGTTATTTATTAAATACATGAATGTAGAGAGTGCTAGGATTAAGAAGGATTTTCCAAGATCATCAGGCTGTGGTTGTAGTTCTCCAAGAAATCCTCCATGTCATCAGGATCTGTATTTGTGGGCTGGATACTCAGTTGCAAGAGTCTATCACCTTCTCAGTCAACACCCCTCTTGGTGGAACACTTTCTCATTCCTCTTGCCATTTCTCTTAAAGAACTTTGCTTACCCAACAGTCCTTAACTGGATCACAACTCTGAGAAGCATGGATGGAGGGTTTTATGTTTCTTTTTAAAATATAATCATTTTACAACCAAGCATATATATGTTTCTTCTCTACACCCAACCCTAAGCAGCTGCTACTTAATCCTCATCTCTTTCTTTATATAAAATAAATGTTAAAGGCTCTTTTAGCTCATAAGGGTGGAAGTTCAGGTGGGAATGAATCCAAGGGAAACTTTGGACTCACTCAGCAGGGGTGGGCCAGCTAAATAACAGCACCTTTTCCCACAGACTTCCCCTTGTCATAGCTCTGTGCAAGGATTTCCCATCTGTCAGCTGCTCCATTTAGCAGTTACTCACTTGAGGAACCTAAGTTAAGTGTGCGCATGTGTGACTGTGTGTGTGTGTGTGTGTGTGTGCATGTGCATGTGTGTGTGTGCGTGTGTGTGTTCATTGGAATGTGTGAAGGTTCCTAGGATAATTTTTTAATTTCTATCAGGGTTTTATTTTGGTCTCAGGGCTTTTGCACTGAGAGTCTCTTTCCTTTCATGCCTTATTGGCTCCTTGTCATCCTTTTGGTCTCAGCTCAAATATTTCTTTTTTAGAGAGAACTTTTCTTCCCAAAGTGATTAATGAAGGTTTCTCCTGTTACAGTCATCCCATTTAACCTCCTTATTACCCTTCCAGCATTCTATAAATATCTAGTTTATGTATTAATTTCCTTGATTATTGTCAGTTTCTTCCTCTGATGTGACATCTACAAGGAGAGAAACTTTGTCTTATTCAATTCCTTTTCCCCTGTGCCTTTCATAGGGCCTGACACATAGTAGGTGTTTAGAAAATATGTATTGAGTGGATGAATGAATGAATTCACTAGGAGAACAAGGGACAAAAATACTAAAGAGGGAGTGCAGAATTTATGCAGCATTTTACATTTATGTATGGCTGGAGCAAGAGCTGCAAAGACAGAGTGGAGTTCAAGGCAAAGTCGAGAGGACCTTGTAGGCTTGACGTGGTCACAACTGGGTTGCACCCTTGAGGTGATGTGGATCTGTGGAAGTGCTTACGCAAGGGAAGACGCAGTCAGATTTTTGTGTTAGGATGATCAGTCTTGCTGTGGGGTGGTGAATGGATAGGAAGAGAATAAGGCATGCTGCAAGGGGATCACTGTGGACACTGTTGTAGTAATCCGAGTGAGAGAAGATAAAACCCCCAAGGTCAATGACAGTGGAAGTGAAGGAATATTTGAAGAACTTGAGGTAGGAAAAAAATGTTTTCATTGAAAGTGGGCACTAGAATGGAAAGGAGTGGAAACAGAGCATCCAGAAACTTAAATAGGTCAAGTAGAGCAAAGAAACATTGATATAAAATGAGTCTGGGTTGGACGTTAGCGAAAATGATGGAAGAAAAACCTCTGAAGATTCTTTCCCCCATGAAAGCGTTGAGAACATTGGCAAAAATGATCACAATAAACTCTTGCAAAACTGTGGAAGTTAACCAAAGATTTGAAGCCGTCTGGGGAGCCTTTAGTCAAGAAAAACAGCTGAATATTTATATGAAAAGTTGGTATAAACAGTGGAGTTTTAATCTCCCTATTTCAATCCCCTCATTTCTAGCTCCATGGCAATTTTGAACACCAACAGCTTGTAAGCACAGTGAGTACTAGCAGCCTGCCACCCAAGAACAGGGTTGGAATTCTTCCAAAGCCCTTTTTCTATAGAATTGCCATTATTTTATCTGTCTGGTAGTTTCCTGGAAGACCCATTTCTCAAGGCTGTCATTATTTAACTGATTTAGAGCTCATCCAGGGTGAAAAGTCTTCTTAGGGGCACTTGTTGAAAACCATGAAGATCAATTGCTTAATAGCATGACTGGCTGAAAGAGTGAATAACAATTGGGATAAATAGTACTCTAACCAAAAAGCTTAGGAAGAAAAGGTGGGGAATGACATCTCCATATGCGGCTTTGAAGAACTCTGACATATTACTGAAAATCTAGAAGCCCACATGCATGCTTTGGCCTGTGCAAATCCTTGGGAAAGAACTGAGAAGGCTCTAAGCTCTCATCTGCGGCAGACTTTGAGGCTTTTCTCAGAGGGAACTGAAAGCTAAAGCAGAGTTATTAACTGCTTAGCTGAGTGTTGAAGGCATTAACATTCACACAGAACCTCTTGGCAAAGACTGGAAGACTTTTTTGGTTTTAAGAATTGAAGGAAATCTGTAATTACTATCTGACCACTAAGCTAAAAAAGCAGACACTGGTGTTGACACATGTCAAAGAATATAGACTTTATAGAATCAATTAGTAAAGTTACTAAACAAACAATAGCAGCAACAACAAGCAGCAAGGACAACAAATCCTGGTTGGATGGTGGAGGAAGAATCTGATTTCCAGAACTGTCACATTATTTAAAATGCTCAGTTTTGACAAATATCTATGAGATATGCTAATAAACAAGAAAATATGGCCCTTACACAGGGAAAAAAGCAGTTGCTAAAAACGAAGGAAGTCTAGATGTTAGACTTACTAGACAAAGACTTTAAGCTATTTAAAATATGTTCAAAGAACTAATGAAAAACATGTCTAAAGAATTGAAAGCATGAGAACAATGTCTTGCCAAGTTAATAATATCAACAAAGAGAGAGAAAATATAAAAAGGAACCCAGTAGAAGTTCTGGGGTTGAAAAGTACAACAACAGAAATGAAGAATTCATTATAGGCTATGAATGTCAGATTTAAACAGGCAAGGAGGAAAAATCAGCAAACCTGAAGACAGGTAATTGAAATTATTCAGTCTGAGGAACAGAAAGAAAAAAGAATGAAATGAGCAGAGCCTGAGAGTTCTGTTGGACACTATTAAGCGTACCAACATACACATAGTAAGAGTCTCAAAAGAGTGGGGTGGGGAGAAGAGATAGGGAAGAAAAAATATTAGAAGAAATAATGGCTGAAAACTTTTCAAATATGATGGAAAACTTTAATGTACATACCCAAGAATCTTAATGAACTCCAAACAGGCTAAACTTGAAGAGATACACACTTTTACATACTATAATCAAAGACAGAATCTTGAAAGCAGCAAGAGACATGGGACAGATCATGTACAAGGGAACCTCAATAAGATTAACAGCTTGTTTCTCAACAGAAACCAAGGTGCCCAGAAGACAATGCCATATTCAAGACACTAAAAAAATAGTATAGATGAAGAATTTTTTTTTAACTCGCATAAGTATCCCCCCAAAATGAGGTGAAATTATGACACTTCAAGATAAAACAGAAAAATTTTCATGAGTGTATCAGTCTTATAAAAATACTAAAGAAATCCTTCAAACTGAAATAAAGGACAACTCAGAGTAATGAATCTGTATGAAAAATATAGGACATTAGTAAAGGTAATTGCATTGGAAAATACAAAATACAGTATAAATGCATTTTTTATATGTAACTTTTCCTCCTGTTTGATTTAAAAGACAATTGCATAAAGCAATAATTATAAATCTGTGTCGATGGGCACGCAATATGTGAAGATATAATTTGTATGAAAATAACAACACAAAGGAGGAGTGAGAGCGTGGTGTTATACAAGAGCAAAGTTTCCTATACTATTGAAATTAAGTTAGTATTAATCTGAGCTAGATTGTTATAAATTTAAATATGTATTATAATTCCAGGGCAAACACTAAGAAAATGACTAAAAGAAAACAGTGAAAGAAACAAGAGGAATAAAGTATCAGACTAAAAAATACCTATTTAACACAAAAGAATATAATGACTTAAGGATAGAGAAAGATAAAAAGATATAAGACATAAGAAAGAGATGAGAACACAAATAGCAGACATAAATCTTACCATACCAATGTTTACATTAAATATAAATGTATTAAACACTCCAATTAAGACAGAGGTGAGCAGAATATTTACAAAAATTATCCAACTATATGCTATGGACAAGGGACAAAAATTCAAAGACAAAAAGATTGAAAGTAAAGGGATTGAAAAAGTTACACCATACAAACAATAACCAAAAGTTATATAGCCATTAGTATAGCGGCTATACTAATATCAGACAACATAGACTTTAAGTAAAAAGAGTTTTAAGAGACAAGGGTATTATATGTAGGCAAAAGGATCAATTTACAAGAAAATATAACAATTATAAACCTAGAATTAAAGTTAACCTAACAATAGAGCCCCAAAATACACAAAGCAAAAACTGACAGAATTGAAGGAAGATGAAGGCAGTTCAACAATAACAGAGACTTCAACACCTCACTTTGGATAATGAATAGAACTAGGAAGAAGATCAACAAAGAAACAGAAGATCTGAACAAGACTATAAATCAATTGGATCTAACAGACATCTACAGAACATTCCCCCCAACAACAGCAGAATAAAATTAATCTGAAGCATGGAATCAGGTAGGAAAGGTATAAAGAGCGAGGATAGGGAATTAGTATGAACCACAAAGCCAGGGCCAGAGTGGGTTCACATGTTTTTGTCCCAGGTCTTGATGACACTCAGGTGAATTTTCTGACATGAATCATTTCCATCAGGGTTTAACCCCTAACTCAGTCATTCAGGTCACGATCTCTCTTTCCCACTCACAGGTAAACCCTTGGGTTTAATACGTTCCACTGTCATCTCCAGCCTGGCCAAAAGAGGAGCCTGCTGAAGTGTTGAGGCTTTGGAAGACTAAAGCCAAATGGTTTAGAGGCAGCAGAGATGAGAGGATAAGTGAGGTCACAGGTCAATTCTGAAGAGGTCAGGACTTGAGCTGAGGGTCAGGGAAGAGTGCCTGCTAAGAAGCCTGTCTTGTAGTTAATAATTAGATTCTCTAATTATTGTAACACAGAGGTCCAGCGAGTCCATTACTGCAGGTGCTGGGTAGTTTGGTACAACGATGAAATGTTCTGCTTTGGCTGCAGCACTAGATGAACCTAGTTCTGCCACCCAATGTGTGTAATATCACGGAGCTTAGCCTCGTTAAGCTTTAGCATCTTTATGTGTGAGATAGTCATGATGACCGTATCTATCTCATAAAGATTAAATGAAATAATAATGTTAAGTCTTTAGCTCAATGCCTTGTGAATGCAGCACTTAGTAGATTAAATATTTTTATGAAGGGATCGAATCTCATTAGGCTGGGGTTTAAAGAACTGTCCAGAGGGGAAATCACTCTTTTAATTTAGGTCAATTATTTTCTGGAAAGTTATTGTACCAGGTCAGGCTATATTAAAAAGGAAATCTAGCAGCTTCACATGGACTCACCTCTCCCTGCTAATGTGGTCCACGGGGCAGAGGCGGGATGGTGAGGCAGGAAGAACCCTGACCTGCTCCACTTATGGGGAGTGTTTATTAAAATTTCACCAGAAACATCAGCCCCCTCTTCTTCCAGCCAATGGAGCAAATTCACTTGTACATTGGCCCCCACCCCCATGCTCCATCTAACCTTTTTGTAAAAAGTTGTCAAATATAAAATTGGCCTTTTATTGCTATAGCAAAGAAGCTTAGAGAAAAGCACAAGCCAAAGCTAAAAATACAACCTCGACCCAGGTGAGCACCAGGGAAGAGAGCTATGTGACGCCCTGGAGGGTTGACGCCACCTGGAAGGGAGCGAAGGGTCCAGCTCAGACGAGGGCAGGCGGCTTTCCTCACTCTTTGCAGCTTAGGACCCTCATTCATTTCTTAGCAAGGAAAAGCTGGAAGCTTAGTTTAGTACTTGAGGAAAAAAAACCCAGAGCATGGGGTCAGTGCTTTTGAAGTAACCCTGTTGTCAGAAGCTCCTGTATTAAAGACCCTTACTGGGTTACTCTGTAGATGCCTGAGCCACGTGAGCAGAATTGTCTACCTCGGTCAAGATTTGGGCGCCCAGAGTGAGGACAGCCAGGTGGACGGTGGGTTTCAGAATGCGTCTTTAGCCAGTTTACTTCTGCTTAATAGCAGAAGAGGACTCGACTCGTTACCCTACAGACCTCCTGCTTCCTCCACTGGAAAGCAAGAAACTCGGATGGATGATTTTGTAACATGCCCCTGGTTCTAGAAGCCCCTGGTTCCACCATAACAACCACATAACCCCCGTCCCCACCCGTAATGAATCTGAGTAGCAAGAACTGGATGTGAAGTGTGTCCCTTGGTCCTGGTGGAAGGGATCTCTAACAATTTCCTAGTGACCTCATACAGCCTAGCCATGCAGAGCAAGAGTAAGGAATAAAAGGTGATAGGAATAAGATTTACGTTGATATATTAGGTGACGGTTACTGGCCACGGCCCACGCTTTCAGCGGGGTTAGAAGCTGCTAGAAGGTATTTTACCAGTTACGACGATATATGTGAGAAGGAGCCTCCTATTGGGAACTCTTCCAAAGTCTAATAAAGCTGTGCTTTGCTCCTTCTGACCTTGGCCCGGTGACAGGTAAGTCCCACAACTTCTACCACCTTATAAACACTGAGATGGGCTATAAGAAAGGACTATAGAGGCTCTATTTAGAGGCTTAGGTCAGCAAGTAGGCAGAAAAATGTCAAAACCACTAATCTAATTTATTGATGGCTTTAATGGGAGTATATAGGAAAAAAATTCTACCTTGCACTGCAAATATTGCTCTAACCCCATTCATCGAGAGAACCCCAAAGCTAAGAAATGGCTCAAGGAATACAAAGTGGAAGTGTTACAGTCACATGCAGGTAGAGAGTGGAAATGAAGGGAAGAAAGTATAGGTGAGCATGGGTTAGGGGCATCTCTGTCTTTTTTCCCCTTCCTTGCTCCCTCTTTCTTTTTCTCCCTTCCTTCCTTCCTTCCTTCCTTCCTTCCTTCCTTCCTTCCTTCCTTCCTTCCTTCCTTCCTTCCTTTCTTCCTTTCCTCTTTTCTATCTCAGACATAATTTGAGTGTTTCCTGTATGCCATGACACTTGTTAGAAATTAATAATATTAAAATGCAAGTCTTGTCATTGATTTATTAAAATAATTATATCAAGGACCTAAGTAATGAATGATGAGCAACACCAAGTTCCTAGGCATAAGGAATTCTCAGTTGAGTTCATTGAACAATGAAAGTAAATGGGTAAAGTATTATAAGAATAGAAGAAGTCCCAATTCAATTTCTTAGGACAATGGTGAATAGTTAACCAATATGGTGACAATTGAATTGGATGAAGGCGACTTTGAGGCTTCCAGGTGGAGGTGTGAGGCAAAGGCTTGCTAGGTATGTGGAATGGTGTGAAAACACAAAAGAGGGTGGAAGTGTGGAGGACAGTGTGGCATCTAGTCTCATTGGGTCACAGGACTAGGGGCAGGGATGTGGGGATTGTTTGGAAGACGAGGCTGGAAGGGTCAGTTGGAGCAGATTGAGAAAGGTGCTGCCAATGAAGTTCTTCCAAATCACCTTTAGTTGTAGGAAGCCACGAGGAGGACTCACTCAAGGGGGTGGGGCAAGGGTGCTGATCACATTTGCATTTTATAAAGATCATTCCGATGACAGTGGTGGATGGCAGCTAAGAGAATGGTTAGAGATCTGTGGCAATAGTGTGTAGGAGATGGGTTGTAAGCATGAGCCAAGATGATGGTGAGGGCCAGCACTCCAGGACCAGAGAGGATGCAGATGAAGATAGGATGGACTGTAAGAGAGTTTTGAGAAGAACAGAGAATTAAAATGAAGATGAGCAGCACAGGCATCCCTAATACTGAAGTTCTTTTCAAGCCATGCCTGGTCGGCAGATGCCATCTCAATGGAAGAAACAAAGCGGCAACTGCTGATAAGTCTTAGACTGGTCCCAGCAAGGTAGATGCACTGGAGTTCCTAGAAATTTTTAAATTACTTTGAATAGCAACCAGGTTAATGGGAAAGATATCTTTGCTGGCATGCGTAGAGTTGCTGTGGCAACAACAACAGATGGCACAAATTAAACTGATGTTTTCTCCTTGGTCTTGGGGGCTGATGGCAACTTTGAAGAGGATGAAGAGAAAGCCTATTTTTCTGAGCTGACTTCGGCCAGCTGTGCTTGTCAGCCCCAGACTCAGTTTCCCCGTGGGTTCCAGTCTAGGCTATGCTTCCGACGTGGTTGTATGGCTGTTGGCGTTGCCTCCCCTGTCCAGGACTGCTCTGTAGCCAGAGAGGGTTGTAGTAGGTCATCTTTTAGACTTTCTCTGAATTTTTCTTAATTTAAGTGTACTTGGTATACAATATTATATTAGTCATATTTGTTTCAGATGTATAATAGAGCGATTCAACACTTTTATACCTTACAATGTGTCCATACCACTAACTCTACTCATCATGTGTCATCATGTAAAGTTATCACAATATTACCGACTAGAGTTTCCTTCATCCTCTACCCCTTCCCCTCTGGTAGCCATCCCATTGGTCTCTGTTTCTATGAGTCTGTTTTTATTTAGTTTGTTCATTTTTTTTTCAGATTTCACATATTAATGAAACTACATAGTATTTGTCTTTCTCTGTCTGAATATGTCACTTAGTGTAATGCCCTCTAAGTCCATCCATGTTGTCACAAATGGCAAGATTTCATTCTATTCTTTTTTATTGCCGTATAATATTCCATTGTGTGTATGTGTATATCTTACATCTTTTTTATCCATTGTTTTATCAATGGATGCCTAGGTTGCTTCCATATCTCGGCTATTATAATAATGCTGCAATGAACATAGGGGTGCATAGATCTTTCTGAATTATTATTTTGTTTTCTTCAGATAACTACTCAAAAGTGGAATTTCTGGGTCACATGGTAGATCTATTTTCAGTTTTTTGAAGAACCTCCATACTGTCTCCACAGTGGCTGCACCAATTTGCAGTCCCACCGACAGGATATAAGGGTTCCCTTTCCTCCACATTTTCTGCAATCTCTACTGTTTGTTACCCTGGGCCTTGCCTGGCACAGGGTGGGAATCCTAGTAAAGGCTCACTGAATAAACCCGTGAGCGTCCTGGATGGATCACATGGAAGGCGTAAAGTGTAAAGGTGTAAAGGATCACAAAGCTCCGGCATAACCTCTCTGGTGGCCTTTCCTCAGAGTTTAGGGGCTGGTTTCAGGGTGAGACTCTTCTCGTGGGGTGATGGAGATGGAGGAAGTGGAAGAGTTCAGTCCTGAATTGGGGAAAATGGCCGCCTAATTTACTGAAATCAGATCTTCTCTGTCGGGCGCAGGTTTGGTCCCGGGCGTCAGCCTGTAGATCTGGGTCATTGGCCAGCTGCGATGCTGCACAGGTTGTATTTTTTTCTCTGCCACATTTGGTAGAACGTTTCAGGCTGGGGTGGGGGAGGAAGGGAGGATTATCGGAACCAGATGTTTGGGGGCCATCTCTCTGACACAGTGAGTAATTAGTTTAAGTGATTATCCATGTGACCAGTCTGGGAGACCCGCCTCTCCGGGCTGGGGAAGCAGGCTTGGCTGGCTACACAGCCTGGAGAAGACATGAGAGGTGCACATCTGTGTACCTGTGCTCGGAGATTATTTCCAGAGAACACTTCATGAGTCAAGCATAAATGGCTGCATGGGCTACCCATGTGGATGGATCTGGGAAGGATCGGAAGGGTCCTAGGGCCAGTATGGCTGAGCAACTGCAAAATGCTTCTGTGTGCACAGAACAGCATGGACTTAAGAAATTTATTCTCATGGCAGAACATGTGGCGGGCCCAGGAGCGTTCTGCAGTTACCCAGGGCTGAGAGGCATCCTGGGTGCCGGGCGTGCCAGCCAAGGGGGTGTGGCTAGGTGGCAGCTGAGGATCAGCTGTCTCGCCAACCTCTCAGCCCTGTGTAGCCCCCAATAGCCTTCGTTCTATGTCGATTCAAGTTGTACGGAGGATGCCAGGCAGAGAGGTGGGGAATCCTGTACTGACTGACGTGAGCCTCATGGTGGGCATGGGGGCTCGGAACAGAAATTATATTGAAATTGTATAGAAAAGAAAGGCATGTTTCTTGCAAACACAAGTCCAGAACCCTCGTGAGATTTGTATCTGCAACGAAAATGAGGACAATGAAGTGGCAGAGGTACTGGCGCTGGAAGTCCAGGAAGGACGGACAGTGCCTCCAGGGAGGCAGAGGAGGCTTCACAGACGAGACAAGGTCAAGATCTGAACCTTTTGTTCAGCTTTAACAATAGGCCGGCAACACGCATCCTTTTCACATTGTTTTAAACCCCACGAAAGGCGACAGAGGGGACGACTTTAAAATTCAGTGTCCTTTCTGGCTTCCAGGGGAGGGAACCCGCACATTCCTCTCTGTTCCCTGCGTCCTGTCTGGTCTCCACTCGACAGGTTCCAGCTTCCGTGTGCTCCGTGGGAGGGGGCGCGAGGCCTTTCGCTTGAGACAGACAGCTCGTCAAGGGAGAGCGTTGCTCACCCTGAGCTGTCCTCATCGGGCCTCTGTGGGCTGGGCTGCCATCTGTCCGTCTGTATCTGAAATCCAGGGTGCCAGGGGGAGGGTGGAGAAGTGGGGGGCTGTAACTCTCTTCCTCCACCCCAAAGGAGGCAACACTGCTCTTTGCCAGTAGGGCCACCTTGGTTCCTCCATCAAGGCCAAAGGTATTCTGAGCCTCCTCTCTTTGTGGGATACTGTACCTCCTTCTTAACATTGGTTTAGTTTTTCAACCCTTATAGCAACTTCATGCTGAAGACGCAATTCCTATTCAAGTCTAACAAGTGAGAAAACGGAAGCACAGGAAGTTTAATGGTACTTATGCAGTGTGTTCTAAACACTTTAGGTGGGTGCAGACCTTTAATCCTCACAATAGCCCTAGGAAGTTGTTAAGAAAATTTATCCAATGCGTGGGAATCAGGCAGAGGGAGGGCTGCACATTCTCTTGGGGTCACACTGAACGTTGGCTAACGAGCCTGCTGCACTAGGCAGAACGGTGGCCCTCCAGGATGTCCACACCATAATCCCTGCATTTTAGGAATCCGTGTCACATGGTAAAGGGACTTTGCAGAAGTAATGGAGAAGCTAGAGTTTAAGTTAGGGAGATTTCACTGGATCGTCTGGGTGGGTACAATCTAATCACCGGAGCCCTTAATAAAAGCAGAGAGCCTTCTCCAGCTGTTATTGGTCCTAGAGATGCAGCAGAAGGGGAGTCAGAGACATTTGAGGGGATTAGAGGAAGTTCACCTGCATTGCTAGAGAGGACCACATGGAAAGCAGGAAGAGGGACGCAAGCAGCTTCTAGGAACAAGACCAGCCCCCACGGACAGGGACCCCAGGCCTGCCCTTCACCTGGCCCCGTTTGGAAGTAGGCTTCCTGCAGCCTCCCAACGAGAGCTCGGCCACTTGACACCTTGACTTTGGCCTTGGGAAACCTGAACCAGAGAAACCAGTTGAGCTAAGCCACTTCTCACTTACAGAACCGCGAGATGATAAATTTGAGTTGATGTAAGCCACTAAATTTGTAGTAATTTGTTTCGGGACCCCTAGGAAGCCAGTGTTCCCACCCAAGAGTTCTTCAGGGCAGTGCTAGCTACTGGAACATTCGGCCGTGATGGAAATTCTCTATTCTACCCTCTCTCAGACAGTAGCCACCAGCTTCATCTGGCCATTGAGCACTTAAAATGTGATGGCCAAGAAACCGATTTTCAAATTTTATTTATTTTTAGTTAACTTAAGTAGCCGTATGTGGTGAGTGGCTACCATATTTGATGGCGCAGCTTTAGGGGGTACCTTTGTTTTACTTACTATTCATTATTGAACGTGGCCAGATTCTTCAAGCTACCTGTCAATATGTAGGTTTTGTCTGGTAGAGACGCAAATGTTTTCTTCCTAACGGAAAAGATAACTCTGAAGGTTATGGATTTATTGCCTATAGGACATTAATCAGTTTTATTTCTAATCTCGCAATCTTTTTCTGATCATTGGGGGAAGCTGTACGTGTGGCGGCAGAGGGGACAGGGGAAATCTCTGTACCGTCCTCTCAATTTGATGTGAACATAAAACTGCTCTAAAAAAATAAAGTATTTTAAAAAAAGACACCTTCACTTGAAGCCCCTGAGAAGCTCATGGTCTAAGAGTAAGGGCATATTAATCGCTTATCAATTCTGTTTATCATTGATATGAGAATTTATTACTGATTTGAATTCTGATATCACTATTTATGGAACGCTGCAAAAGACAACTTTCAGTGGACTGGTACATCGAAGTGGTCTTTTTCTGCTAAGTTTTATTTAATAGTTTATAATATCTTGATTGCATTTTTGGCCAGTGATTTTTGGAGGAATGCAGAGAGTTTTTGTGTTTTGTTTTTTAAAACTATTAGGGGTGTCCATATCTAGTGAATTTTCGAAGAGAGCTTTATCACACAGGAAATATTTCAGAACTACCTGAAGAGATGTGGTATTTTGTCCTTGGGCCCACGAACCACACCACAGAATCTAAGTAATTCCAGACAGCGTGTGGATTCTTTATCACAAGAGCATTCTGAAGTGCAGGCAAGGAATTGGCGGGCAAGATACTGGTTTCGGCGTCAGAGAGACTTGAAATAGAATCTTGGTTCCGAAGTGATTAACCTTTGGGACATTATCGAACTTTGCTGAGTGCTAACCTTCTCGTCGGTAAAATGGGGCTAATGATGCATTCCTTTCGGTGTTACCATAAAGGACAAATGACAGCATGTGGAAAAGCCTGCTCTGAGCTTAGCGCCTTGTACCTACGCCATTAAAATGGGAATGGTGACAACTGTCGTTTTCATGATCTCTTCACTCTTCATCCTTGATTCTAGTCAGCATTAGCACAGTGCTCCCCAGACTTCAGCACGCCGTGAATCACGTGGGGGTCTTGGTAAAATGCAGTCTCTGCTCCAGCAGGTCTGGAGAAGAGACCGAGGGTTCCAGGGGATTCCAGAAGCTTCAAGGCTCTAACGAATCTGTAAGAATTCAAGTGCCCGAAGCATCCCCTTACATTCTGTGCAAGTCTCACCATTCTCTCCCCTCACTGAGGAAGATGAAAATACGACACGGGGGAGGGAAACTTAACTAAAACACGGTTTCATTGTTTTCTTAGACCAAGCGAGAAACATTAGACATTTAGGGGCCAATTTTTGGTGAGGCATTTTGCTGTCGGAAACCTTACTCCTTCGTGTGGCATGTCAAAACTTTCGTTTCTCCTCGTGCCCTTCGTTACCCATCTCCCCCCAGCCTCTTAGCATCTTGAGCTTGGTGGCTCCCGACAGGTGCATGATAGACTCCCTCAGTTAGGGCCAGTCGGCCACATGTCCAACACTTGGCCGATACCCATTTTCAAGCTAAACATACCATTTTATTCTTGGTAAAAATACTTTTCAGATGAAAATGAAAATTGCAATGGGAAATCATGGCTGGCAAGGGAAAAGAACCATTTTGGGTAATATCTCTCATAATTGGGGTAATTTTGACAAACTCAGACATTGTCGAATTCTCATATATCCTGCCCACCACCAACAGGGCAGGAAAGAATGCTTTCTATGAGGCAGAAAGAAGCCTGAGCTACTCTCCCCTTTCCAGCCCATAGAAGTGCTGACGAGTTGCATGGCAGTCAATCTTCCTGCCTCTCAAGGAGCGTGTTTTATCCCCCACCCCAGGTGAGCAATTATAAGTTTTATGGCTTAAGCCAGGAGCAGGATAGAGCCAGGGCTGGGGAGTTGGCCGTGGTATTTAATCATGGGTTTGGTTTTGGTTTTTACATTGATGAAATATATGTACTGTATTCTTTGTCCCAGACAAATCGATCAATAACTCAGGTTTCACATAGATGTAGCAGATTTCGTGTACTCACCTGTTTCACATTGGGGACAGTTACAAAACGGTTGTTCCTTTTCGGATATGAGGTCACCTGTGATTACGACATGATTGAGGGTTGGTTCTCTCATAGTGGGGGAGGGCTGGTGTGTGTGTGTGTGCACGCGTGTGTACCTGCCTCACCTCCATGCTACTCCACTGGGTTCCTGTGGCCGAACCTGCCCTTCAGTGATCTCAGCTCCCAAGGACTCAGGTCCCAAGGAACGGAGTATCATGGGTCGAGTTACTTGATTCTACGACACGATGGGTGACGTGATGAGGGCTTTGGGACCAGATGGACCTGGGTGTGAATCCCAGGAGAACTGCCGATGTGCTGTGTGTGACATGCTAAGGTGAGGCAAGGGAGGCTCCTAGGATGTAATTCCAAGGTGACACTCACACCCAGGTGACGTGACTGCACGGGGACAACCCCGAGAGTCAATGTCTCCTTCAACGTTGCACTCTCGTCTCTCTTTGCCTACCCCAGTCTGGCCCTGGCGTGTCACTCACCTCTCTGAGTCTGTTCCCTCAACTATAAATTGGGGACAATAAGAATGATCGCAAGGATTTCCATGAAGATTCAATAAAAGGATGTTTATAAACTTCTTAACACAGTGTCTGGAACTGAGATCAGTAAGTGGTAGCTATGTTTACTTTTAATTCACCCATTAAGTGGGGATCTGACTAAACTCCCTTTTAGGGTAGCTAGAGTTAATCCCTTTTGTCCTTTGGAGGAAAAAAGGGAGTATTTAGAAATGCCTTTATTTAGGACAGTGTGTCTTTTGAGTTATTCTT
>CM053513.1:86677425-86693188 GCA_028627145.1 Eidolon dupreanum
CATCCATCCATCCATCCTTCAATCCATCGATCCACTGGAATAACTGGCAAGTGGTCATTGCGTCAGGGCCTGAACTGGCTGCTGGCGATGCACCTGTGCGTAATTCCGAACCTGGGAGTCATCCTCGATGCCTGTTTTTCCTTATTCCCAATGTTTCCCCATCTCAGTCTGTTGCCGATCCTGTCCGCTCCACCTCAAGCCTGGAAGCTGTGCCTTTCTCTCCTCTCTGTGGCTCCACGTATCCTTGCCATCTCGGCGACGGCCCCCTCCCTGGCCTTTTCCTGTGTCCTCCAGTCCAGTCCTCGAACGACAGGCCGAGCGGGTTTTTCAAAAGCGAGATGAAGTCACTTCACTCCCCAGCTTCAAATTGCCCAGTGGCTTTTCATGGCCCTTAGGAAAAAGACAAACTCCTTCCCACAATGGGTAAGACCTTGTACAATCTGCCCCCACCCCCATGAGTCCGATCTCATCTCCTACCACTTCTGCTCATCTTCTCCCTCTTTGGGCTCTAGCCACACTAGCGTTACGTCTGTTCTTCTCATACCCCAAGGTCACTCCTGCCTCAGAGCTTTGGCCCAGCGCTTCCCCTGGTGGGAAGACCATGTCCGGAGCCCGGCTCCTTCCTGTCGTTCCTGCCCCAGCTCCAGTTAGGCTCCAGGAAGCCTTTCTTGGCGTACTATCTAAAGAAGCCACCTCATCTGTCTCCATCGCCTTCCTCTATTTTAATCCTCCGGTGTCACCTGTCACCTTCTACTATTATTTGTCATTTGTTGGTTTTCTTTCAGTGCGCTGTCATGAGGTCGGGCTGTGTCTCTCTTCTTCACCACTGTGTCATCCACACTTAAAACAGCATTTGCGTGAGGTGGGCACTCAGCAAACATTGGACAAACAAATAAGATGGATAGGTATGACCCCTTGTCTTTATAGAACTTCCAGTTTAGTTGGGGAGATTAAACATTTTAGGTCTATTTTAGCATTACCAGACACCTAATGACCCCGTGATTTCAGACTCTCCCGAATTCTCACCGCTGTTTTCATTGGTGGCCCGTTAGTGCCATGGTCTATGCTGGCTCTGAGTGCTTTTGTCCACACTTAAAGGGAGGCATCAGAGCACAGCTATTCAACAAATGTTTTGATTGGTCTGTCTTTGGGAAAGAGTTCTGGGGATGATAAAAATTTCAATGAAAGACTTCTATTATTCCTGCTCCCTAGGAGGTGAAAGGCCTGCATCTTGGCATCTTTTGTGTTTGCACTAAGAGTCCTATCCTGCCCTCTGGAGTCTTACAGGCTATGTTTGGTGTCTTTTCTCCTTTTGAACTAAAATATGTTTAATTCCAAAAGCTTGTAACACACGGGCAGGTCTAGAGAAGAATACGAAATTATTGAAAGTCCCATTCATCAGAGTAAAGACTACTAATACGTTCGTATTTTTTTTTCTTTCTGTATTTTTGGTATGCAATGTGTAATTTCATCTATCTCTACCTTTCCATCTAGAATTTTTCACAAATTTGGGATCACGGAGTCTGTTCAAAGTGGCCCATGTGCAGAATAGGAAGAATCAGTGAAGAGGGCTGTGAGTGGGCAGAGCCGGGCTCTCGTACGCCCTGTAAGCCACCACGCGGAGGTCAGCATTTACGGGAAGGGCAATGGGAAGTCTTGGAGATTTCTAAGAAAGGGAGGGCCATGATGTGATTCATGTTTTGGGCAGCCCACTCCTACACTCTCCCCACGCTGGAGGCAGGCAGGAAATTAGTAGGCTGTGACAGTGATCTGGGTAAGAGATGGTGGGGGTGCAGAATAGAGACACGGAAAGAAGTGGCCAAGTGTCCAGGACTTGCTTTTGGGGTATTGGGATGTGAAGAGAAGGGGCGTCTTCTTTGTTGATAAGCATATGTATCCGAGGCTTTCACATAATGACCCTCTAGGTAACCTAACTGTTTTAAGAATTGCATCAAAGACATTGGAAAGGATTTACAGACTTAACAGACAGGCCTAGAGACCAAGCTGCAGTCATATGACATATTGCCATGATTAACTGCTCTCATAAGAAGAGATGATGACTATTTGATCATTTCATTTTAAGGAGGGGGAGGTGCCTAGGTGTCAGTAAGTTTCCCTCTGTCCAAACAAGAATGATTAACTTCAATTATGGCTGCCTTTGGAGAACTGTGCTGGTCTTTTAGTGTGTTTCAAAGTATTTAATTTAGACATTTTGGAAAAACATACATCTCTATTCATAGCAATGGTTGCCGTTCTGATTTATAAGTTCTGCTCCACTGTAAATCATTCAAAATTCAAAAATTAAATTTTATGGCATAACACTTTGATGGCTCTATGCCTGAGCAAAGGGCAGGAGGAATGCAATTTTTCTTACTGCCAATTATGATTGGACCTCTTCATTACGTCTTTTTTTTTTTTAATAGAGCAGATGGTTCAAGTCATATATATATATATATATATATATATATATATATATATATATACACATATATATATATAAAGAGAGGTACACTAATGCTCTGTTAAGAAAAACATTCAAAACTTAACTTTTTAAAAAATGGTATGCTTTTCATCATTAGTTCAATCTTATTTAGTTTTAGAATTATGCATCCTAAGCGCACTTAAAATTTAATGTATAAATTCTCATGTCTAATACATAGATGAATGTCTGTGGGGCTTGGCCATGTAATTGCTTTGGGTGCAAAGATGAATTATTCAGTTAACGAGCAGGAATGGGTCTTTATACAAATGTATACAGACATTGTATAAATGTTTCCTTTCTGACATCACTCGATTCTCTTTTCATGTCTTTCCCCCTCTCCTAGGAAGATGGGATTAGTTTGGTTTCCTCCTTAGGCAGGAGGGGAGCCATATCTGTTGAGTGACAGCTTTGTTCCCGGATGTAGGTGCTCTTCCTGCACTTTCAACCTCCCTGCAATCCTGGGAGTAGGGCCCTCGTTGACCTCGTTTTACAGGCGGTAAAACAGAGCCAAAGAGGCCCAGAGACTTACAAAGCGTCGCACGAATGCTAAATTATGGAGTCAGGATTCGAACTCAGACCCAAACGGTGCCACCCCGTGCCGGCTCCTCTTCACCCGATGAGCGACGAAACACGGTGCTTGTGGCCTTTGTTCTCACTTCCAGCTAAAGACAGCACATGTTCCTGCTTATTGACCTGACAGAAAATATGTGATGATTCTTCCCTTTAAAGTGTTTTACTGTTCTTTTCTATCCAAGTCGTTATAAGAAAGAAAAGGAAAGCTAGATTTAATAAGAATCCAGTGAGTACATTCTGGGCACCATGCTGGTTTCCGGGGAGGGGTTCTGAACAGTCCCCGCTTCCAGCAGCGGGCCGGGGAGGTGCTGGCGCCAAGGGAACACAGCGCTTCCATGGTAGAGGTCGGCAGCCAGGAGGGCACGGCCGGCCACACTGCCTGGGGCAGGAGACAGAGGCCTCACGGAGGACGTGGCATGTGGACTGGACTTTGAAGAAGAATACTATTCAGAGAGGCAGGGCAAGGAGGACAGGATTTCAGGCTAAGGGACCAGAATAAGGTCGACTCATCCCTGAGTAGTTGGGGGTATGTGTTTATTTGAGCTTCTTGCCCCGAGACAAGATTCTGACAGGTCCTTGTCCCAGATCAGAAGGCTGATCAGAGCCTGGGGACTGGGCCTTGGATCCTGAGGGGAACAGGTGTGTAGAGAAGCAGGCTCACCTGGTGAGCATTTAGGTCAGCCACAAGGACGTCTGAGTCCCGACAGCCAGTGAATGCCGTCGGTTTACTGATCCCTGGCAATACGGTGGCTTGAAACCACCGTTCGATCTTTTGTGAGAACAGTAGATTACATAAAGGAAGATGGCATCAAGAATGGGCTTGGAACAGAAAAGACAAGACATGCCATGCTTTTGTGAGAGAGGGGGTTACAAGTTTGATCCTAAAGTTTTGGGAGCTGATGACACCATTTCTTCCGGTTGTTTACTTAATAGGACACTTTCCATGTGCATGTCTCATCTCCCCTCCTTGACTGGGAGCCCCTGGAGGGCAGGGCCCATGGGGCATTCACCTTTGCACGAAGTGCCTTATACGGGAAAGCGATTGAAAGAAATAGACGACAAGCTGAATAAAGAAGGGATTTTGACAACACAAATAGCATCGGTCCCATTTTACAGATGCGTAAGAGAAGGGGTGGATCCAGGTCAGAGGTAACACCTTTAGGCTCCTGTCCTAGTTCAGTGTTTGACTTTCTGGATCCTTTTGTGTCCGTGTTCAGCCTGTGCCATTTCTGCAAATGTCAAGGAGGGAGGCGTTACTCAGACGAGGCTGAGCAGCCCTTCGCAGGTCTCTGCATTTGGCTGAAATGTGCATCATGGGACGTACAGCCCTTTGATATTTTTATGTCCTTTTTGATGTTCCTTTTGTTAGAACCGAGAAGTTGGTTTCTCTCAGCCTTTATTCTTTTCCCATAATCATAGCATTGCCTAATAGCTTTTCGTTAATCACCGTCACACCATATAGTAAATATTAAGTAGGAAATATTAATGGATCCGTGAATCATGTGGATTTATGCAGCAAATGCAAGAGCACGTATCACAGAGTTCTGCAAACTATTAGGCTCTCTGGTGTTGTTATTATCTTTTAAGTCAGTCTTTGGAGCCTGCTCTTTCTTCAACGACTAGAAACGCCCTTACACAATAAGTACCTGGACATGACAGCCTGTGGCAGCCGAACTACTGCAAATACTCTCAGTCTCCATGTTCGATTCTTCCAAGAAAAATCTGGACTCCGGGCTGATGAATCAAAAGTTATTTTCCATGAGCAGAAAACACAGGGGAACTTTTTAACCTTTGCTTTCTACATTCCACGCAAGGAGCATATCCATCTTTTTGTATTCTTAATGCAAAGAAAGTATTTATTTTATGGGGACTGTTAAGGAAGTTTTCTATGCAATGCGCCTTCTAGAACACAGACCACGTATGTTACATAAAACAGACATACTTCCATCCCAAGGGAATCTCTAGTCTTCTCTCTTTTCTTCTCACCTCTCCCAGCTTTGATCTTGACAGAGCGATGCTTTTGCCTAGAGCTGGAAGATGCATAAATCTGAGGGGAGGAAGAAGCTGACTTCTTGGCTCTGCTCTCTCTTAGAGACTCCAGCCGAGTTTATCAAAGGGCTCCTCTCTAAGAACATGCTCGTTACACCTCGACGTTCTCATGAGGTTTCTGAGCATCTCCCGCCTGCCCTTTGGTTTTTAAAGGCTGATGCGGCTTCTGGTATGTGGGGGATTTACGAGGTTCACGGGGCAGCTCTAGGAGCTTTAAGTTTTTGCCAGTGTCGAATAGTGGGGTGAGAGTAGGGTGCACTTTTGCTGTTAGGGGACACTTTCAGTTGTGAGGGGACAGCATAAGTGCCAGTGTTTTCTGCATTAGGAGGATTGCTTTCAGACATTTGCCCAACAATGTAGCTCTATGACAAGGAACCCATGGACTCCAGACTCTGGAATTTTACCTTTGAGTTTCAAACACTTCTCACAAAGTCCACTGAAGTTCCGAGCCCTGGAATGAATAACAAACAAGCTTATTTTTGCTGAACTTCCAGTCTTCCAAGGAGATCAATAAAACCCTCCCGGGTCAGACATGGTACAGAGACATTCCAGTTTTCTCCTCCCCCTTGTTTCGCCGAAGTTCCCCTTCTCTTTGACCTTGAGGTTTATCTGTCCCAGTTTGTCTAGTTTTTGTCTCCTTAATTCTGCACGAGGATGCATTGGAGTTTGTGGGGTTTGAAGCATGGTAGAGCAGGAAGCACTGTGAAACCAGACAATTTTGTTCCTGGTTCTAATTTAGTCATTTCCTAGCTACATCATTTTGAGTATGTGCCTCAATCCTCCAGTTTTCTTCTCTGTAAAAGGGGTTCATAACTTTGCTGGGTCACTGTGGGACATGGCATATGAAAGCATCAACACATAGTAGGCACTCAGCGGATGCCCCTTTTTTTGGTTCCTATGACATCGAAGGAAGAATTTGAATCAGGAAAAGACCTCATCAGGTTTGTGTTTAGTGTCAAGTGTACGTTGGAGGGGTGTATTAGTTACCTGTTGCCGGGGGACAAATGATCTGTTAGTGTTTTAAAACAACACACATTTATTCCCTTATGGTTGCTGTGAGTCTGGAATCCAGGTGTGACTGAGCCACGTCCTCAGGGTCTCTCATGAGGTCACAATCAAAGTGTCACCTGGGGCTGGGCTCTCATCTGAAAGCTCAGCTGAGGAAAGACCCACTGCCAAGGTCACGTGGGTGTCGGCAGGATTCAGTTCTTCATAGGTTGTTGGACTTAGGACCTCAGTTCCTCAATAGGCTTTCAGCCGGAAGCCACCTTCAGTTCTCTGTCATATAGGTCTCTCTATAGGGCATCTCGTACATGGCAGCTCGCTTCAGCAAAATCGACAAGGGGGAGAGTCTACTATGAAGACAGAAGCCAGAATCATATGTAATGTCTTCATGGAAGACACCCCATCACGTTCGGTGTATTGGTCACAGTTCAAGTGGAGAAGCAGAACCAGTGGGAGGTATCTGTTAAGAGATGGATTGTAAGAAATTTGCTACAGACCATGGGGGCTGGCCAGGCCAGTCTGAGGTGGAAGGTGGGCCATCCGGCTGGGCAGGCTGGAGCCAACGCTGCAGTCCACTCCGGCACCTCCTTGGGGAAGCTTCAGCTCTGCTCTGAAGGCCTTTCAGCTGTCACCTAGGATAACTTCCCTTGCTTAAAGTCAACCGATTGTGGACTTTAATCACGTCTACAAAGTACCTTTCCAGCAGCACCAAGGTTTATGGTTCATGGAATAACTGGGGACAGTTAGCCTCGCGATGCTGACTCATCAGAAGGCTAGCAGGCAGGGCAGCTTGAGGGGCCTCTGGTTCCTCATCCGTGAAAGTCGAGATGCTAATACCTGCCTTGCAGCGTTACCAAGAAATAATTGAGATAAATCCCTCGTCTTCCGCCCCTCCTTGCCTTTCTTCAAGCTTTGCTGCTCGGACAAGCTTGCCCATCTCTGCCGCATTCTCGTTTTTAGTGGAGTGTCTGAGAAATATGTGATGCCGGATTTTATATGATAACAAAGTTGTGGAGTTCACATCTATGCTCAAAATATCTGTTGGACTATTCACTGGGCTCCAGGGAATTCCTAATTATTCAGTCTCTTGGAGTGCAAAGGTTGCTATAGATCTAAGTAATAAATGTCACCACAGTTTGGTCGGTTCACTGACAGACATTGCTGCTCGCGTATACACATCTCATCATCGGTGATTCAGGTGATTTCAGAAGACACGAGGGCGTTTCTGTCAGAATCCCATAAGATCAGCGGGGTCGGGAAGGGGGTGGAGGAGGGGGACGTGCTGACAGCAGAGGAAGCTGTGGGTTTCATCTTAAAAATGACCAGGGACGTCACGGGGTAGAAGTCAGCAGCGGCAAATCCCTTCTTCCCTGTGGGCTCCGTGTTCCTCTTCCACAAACATGAGGATATTGGCCGAGGTGACCAGAGACCTTGCTGTCCTATCTGGTGTACCTTTAATGGTGACGGGAACCGTTGATACAGCACGATAGCTCTCACCTGGCCTTGTCCAGGTCGGTCAGGTCATGTGGTCACCCCAGCACTGGATAAGTTCTGTGAGTCTGTGAATCTCTGGGGAAGGTTAATATTTGCCTTGCACCTTCCATAGGCCACACCTGTGACTTATGGCATAGGTCACATACCACAATATATTCAAGCTGTCTGCTTTGGCTTCGCTTCTCCCATGGGTCTCCGCGCCCCTCATGCTCCAGGTCGGATCGTTCCCTCCCCAGTGACTGGCTGGGGGCAGCTTTCCCATCGATGTGCGCTGAAGCCTCTTAGTTCTCACAGAAGCCTGTGTGGCAGGTAGTCATGTCCCCTCCCCAGACAAGAGGACAGAGAAGCTGGCAGGGGTTCCCAGCACAGGGGCCGCCGTGCCTGAGGTGTTTACCGGGCTGCGGGGCAGAGCTGCGGCTCTGGGGGCCCCGGGCCTGCTCCCCATGTCAGGCCCCGGGCGGGGGCTTCCCCAGGTGCACGCTGCCTCCGGTTGGTGCTGCAGGTCAGGCAAGGTTCTTTATAGGCCGCGGGAAGCACAGCTTATTTCTTGCCAGGGGAGTTATTATGGCAGTATCACAGGGTTTACAGGTCCCGGGAACCGTGTCATGGGGCTTTTGAGTTTAAATGGGGGCGATTCATAGGCTCCGGAAGACCTGTAATGTTTATAAGAATTGCACAGTTTCGTGTAGCTCTCAGGTGCCTGCGATTTGAGCTTTCGTTTCGTGGTCGTTGCGGGATTCTGGCTGTCAGGGTGCATCGTGCCCTAACTGCTGGGAGAGATCGCGGAGCTGAATAAAATCTCAATATGAAGCTCAAAACACAGCGCTCTAGACCATGTTGAAAACGTGAAAAGTGCCCTTTATTCCTTAGGTCTGGTCCGATTCATAGAACTGGAACAATTACAGTGAAGAATGCATGTTTTGTAGGACAAATGAAATGTCACATTTTTAGTAGGAAGCAGCCTGGAATTGTGCAGCTGACTCCTAACTTTATGTTTATGATGGCTTAAGCCTGTGTCCGTGTGTGCGTGAGAGTGCGTCTATACGTATGCGTGTGTGTGCGTATTCATGTCCTGTGTGTGATTGTGTATGTGAATGTGCCTGAGTGGCGTGGATGTGTTTGTGTGTCTCCTTTCACGAGGGACATCAGGAAAACCCTCTCTGAGAAGCTGACACTTTGAATGAAGAAGGGAGCCATGCGAAGACATCGCTTATGAGGCTCCAAGTCCTTGACTTGGAAAGCGTCACGTGTGCAAAGAATACAGGGAAGGCAGCGTGGCTAGAGCCTGGGGTTCCAGGCGAGGGCAAGGGAGACGAGATCAGAGGGGCAGGCAGGCCCAGATCACGGAGAGTTCGGACTAAAGCTTATGGGACATCATTGGAGGATTTTGATAAGCAAAATAATGTACTCTGACTTACACCTAAAGAATATCGCTTTGGCCTCTGTGGGAAGGCTGGTGAGGAAGCAGGAAGGCCAGATAGAAGGATGGCGCAGGAGGCAGGGTGAGTGCTGACGATGGTGGGGGGCAGGTGGATCTGCTCTACACCCGGGAGCTTGATGATGCTGCTGATGCGTGGATGTGAGGGCTGAGGGAAAGACAAGGATAAGAGGCCGGGCTTAGGCTTTGGTCAGCAGAGCAAGGCGGTCAGTGGTACGCTTGGCAAAGATGGAGAACACCGGAAGAAGAACTGGTTTGTGGCTGCAAGGTGCCAGAAATCAAGACTTCTTTGTCTGTGTCAGCTTTGAGAAGCATGTTCCCCTTCCCTTCCCTGCTCTCCTTCCCGTTCTCACTCCCTCTCCTGTTTTCTTTTTTTTTTCTTTCTCCTTCCTTCCCTTCTCTGTAGGCCTAAACATCACATGAGGTGCTGGTGATACAGAAAAGGTGACAGAATTGTTGCTCTCAAGTAACTCACACACTAGTGGGAGTGGCTGATGCAGAAACAGTTGTGAGGTGTTGAAGTAAGTGCTCTAATAAAGCTTTGCTCTGTTGTCATAGAAACGGAGGGGAGGATGTATCTAGCTCTGGCATTTTTAAGGAATCACATGACAGAGAGAACATTGCTTGACTTGTCTGAACTGTCCTGTACCCAAATCCTTATTCTGTTCTCTTAACTCTTACCTTTTAACCTGGCAGCTAGTCATTGATTCTTTAGAAATATGCACAGTCTTATACTTCCTGGATTGAGACGCTGGCTCCCTTCCTGGCTACTGTTTCAGCCCTTTGACTTGCTACGTTGATAGATCATCCTCAGCGTATCAGCAAGACCTGACCTTGGTTCCGGGACATGGTTCTGTGAGTGGCCCCTGATTGGTCCTGACCTGATGGGCAGGGTGTGCAGAGGTTCTACCTGAATCTGGGAAAGGCTTTATGGAGGAGGTGAGTCTAGAAGGAAGGGTAGGAATAAGCCAGGGAAACAAGGCAAAGTCATCATGATCGCTTGGCTCCATCTTTGGGTGTAACAAAAACACATCTCACCTCTCCTCCAGGGTAGCTTCTCTCGGCCGCTTGGCGGGGGGAAACTGAGTAGTCGTATGAAGGTAAGATGTTCTCATCTGCTAGGTTTGAGACTAACTACAACAGGGTGTAACCAAGGTGCATAAGATGTTTCCTGTTTGTGAGGAGCTCAAAATTCAGTGGAACAAACAGCCATCTAGGTCAGTGATCCTGTGACATGTGACACCTGCTGTAATAGAGGTATGTCCATGGTGCCTGGGGTCACAGAGGAAGTAAGGACTGAGGCTCCCAGGGGGAATGTGAGGCCGGTGTCACAGAGGAGTCTGTAATTAGGTTGGACACTGAAGGATGAGAAAAAGTCTCATCCAGGTAGAGATGGGAGGAGGGGATGAGTTGCAGGCACAGAGGCCCAGAGCCCGGGAGAGGCACGTGTTCCAGGACAGGAAAGGAGCTGAGTGCTGACAGGTTATGGGGCTGGGAAAGGGTGTAGATCACAAGAAGAGTGGGACCAAACTGTGTAGAGACTTGGACATAATGGTCAACTGGGGGAGTCATTAACTCATTCAACAAACAGCGCTACATCTGGACACAGGTCCCCAGGTGGCAAGACAGCAGCTTCTGCCTGTGCCCTTCCCCAAGAATCTACCGGGTAGAGGTGTCGGGGACACAGAACCCCCATGGCCAGCTTAGAGGCTTGTCAGACTCACCGTTTTGTAGAAACGGACCCAGGCCCCATTTCCTAAGCGTTACAAATTGAAATTGCCTTGCAATGAGGATGTTTCAAGTGTGTTCAGTTTTGCTATTTTGGAAGGTTATTCCTTCCTTCCTTTCTTCCCTCCTTCCATTTTTCCTTCCTTCTTTCCTTTCTTTCTTCTATAAACTGTAGTTAAACACCTATCACGCACGGTTTCAGTGTTGACTAAGGGCACACGACATGGGGAGACGCCGTGGGTTTTGGCATCAGAGGTATCTGGCTTCATATTCCATTTTTTTTTTTTTTTTTTTTACTTTTGAGCTGTCACTTAACGTTTTTCCATCTTTACGCTCCTGATCTGTAACATTTGGATAATGACATTTTAGGCTTTGTTGGGAAAAGTAAGACTTAGAGGTATTTAGTGAATATCGATTAAATGTGTCAAATAATGAAGAAATGTTTTGAGAACATTTTTGAATTGTTTTTCAGGATTAATTTTGTTCAGGGTATCCTGTATGAGGTAAAATGCCGAGCTGGGATGTTTAAATAATAGTTCAATTAAATAAGATAATAAATGAGAAAAAAGAAAAACCTGGAATAGTGCCTGGCACATAGTCAGTACTCATCAGATTCTAACTTTTATTGCATTATTATCCATAGTTGCAAAATAGTTTGATTTGGTCTCAGGAAAATTGTTAAGACAAATTACCTCTTAAAAGCTTTTTTACTACCAAAATATGCTTTTCAGAAACTGGTCTTACTTGATTTTCAAGCCCACTGTGGGTGTGTGTGTGTGTGTGTGTGTGTGTGTGTGTGTGTGTGTGTGGAAAGACCATGTCAAAAAAGGTAGTGGGAGAAGGAGAGATGCATGTGAAAGTCTGAATGATTGCTCAGCAATATTCACTCTTCTTTCCCTCCAATTGTGGGCAGAGTATCCTTTTTAGCCTCCTTGATTTTGAACTTGGCCATGTGGCATATTTTGGTCAGTTTCCACTGCTAGAGGATGGAACATAAGCAGAGACCTTCAATGTGTTTGTGTGATTTGGCTTCACTCTTGGCTCCAGTAATTACCATGAGAAGAGCTCCCAAGGGGATGAGAGACATGTGGAGTAGGCCTGACTCTTACCTGTGTCCTGTAGCCAAGGCCAGTTTACTCATGGCATGAAGTAGAGTTGCCCCAGCTGACATGTGGACCCACGAGCATGAGAACACATGCTTATTGAGGTGGGCACTTACTTTTGGGCTGGCTTGTTATGCAGTGTCACTGAGGGAATTGCTGACTAACGCACTGTGCATGCATCCTTCTAATCGAGTGGTCAGGACCCTGTGTCTCCGCATCCCAGTGTTCTCAGTCAATCCTATATCTTTCGTGCCTATCGCTTGACTTTCATAGACAAACTTTTGATAGTTTTACATTGAGCTGAATGGACTGAGCTCTTTGATTTTGGGGGTAGAAGTTATCAAAAGTCATTTAGTCCAGTCTCATTTTACAGATGAAGAAAGCAATTTGGCTAAACTCTCGCTGTTCTTTAGAGGAACGCAGAGAGGATGCAGACCTCCTGCCTGTCCTGCTGTGCATCGTTTCCTTTTGTCAAATGACTTTTAATGCCATGGATCGGATGTTTCAAGGCACTGTAAATCTGCCCTGGAAATGGTGAAAGTCGATCGGCAGATGTGGAGGGAAGGTGAAGGCATCGGGGTGGTGCTGAGGAAGGCTGAAATAGTAGGACGGTCAGGCATTCACTATGGCTGGAAATAAAGGCTCTTCTGAACTGCACAATCATTGGGCTTGTTCAAAGCGTTTCTTTGGGAAGAAAGGGATAAAATTAAGCCATGGAAAGTTTTGGCCAAGTCATGAAAAAACATTTTCCAAAAGAGCTGTTAATTTGAAGGTGGAATGAGTCACAGCCCATGGGCAGGGCTGAAAATCTCATCAGCTGAATTACTCAAAACTTAACTGGACAATAAAAAAACGTATGGTTAAGGCAAACATCCCTGTAGGGTTAGGCCAAAGAGACACCGTGTCCCCGTTTGAACTCTTCCTTTGTGTTTTCAGGCCAAATCTACATGGAAAATTACCTGGTACCTCAAATCATGAGAATAGTCGGGCCAGACTATTTCAAAATGAGAGAGTTTCCCCATTTCACTTGTCTTCAGGGTTGAATTTGTTGAACGGTGACCAAACTTTCAATACGTTATTGTGGCAGGCCTGGCCTGGCATTTACTAGTTGATAGTTGGAAAATAAAGTTTCTAGGTGAACTTAAACCTTGAATGTCCCAATTTGTAGAAAAGTATGGTACTGTTAAATAACAACAACAACATTGTAATGGAGCCTACTAACTACAAGTGCATAGCAGTGTGATTTAAAAACAGAAATCTGGTTTTAAAGCTTTTTTTCTTTTTTTCTTTTTTTCTTTTTTTTTTTTTTTTTTTTTTTGGTATACAGCGGTCCTTCCATTACCCCCTCTCAAGGTTTCTGTACCCACTTCCAATGCGAGTGTGTGTATTTTCCCACACGGAATAGTTCTCCCACACAGCGGGGAGTCCTGCAGCTCAGCACGATGTGGACCCTCTCTACCGCGAGACTGCATCGGGTTCCACAGGGCTAGGGTTCTCCCACGAGACCACCCTCCATTCAGATGCCTGTCACAGGTCCAGGTTGTCACTTGTGCTTCCGAACGGGTGGCTATACATCAGAGGTGGCCATGACCCCCTCCTTGGGTTAATCGATTGGCTAAGAGGCTCATAGAATTTAGGAAACTCGTTTGCTCACTAGATTACTGATTTATCACCAAGGATATTAAAGAGTACAGATCAACAATCAGGTGAACAGATACACAGGACGAGGTCCCAGAAAAGGAGCCTCTTGGGGTTTGGGTCTATGGCATATGGATGTGTTCTGGTTCAACTTGGAAGCTCTCCACACCCTGTCATTTTGGGTTTTTATGAAGGCTTCATTACATAGGCATAATTAATTCAATCATTGGCCGTTGGTGATTGATTCAACCTCTAGCCTCTTTGCCCACCTGGGAGGTCAGGGGAGTGGGAATAAACTTTCTGACTCTCTGATCACATGGTTAGTTCTCCTGGCAACCGGAGCCCACCCTTAAGTGCTATCCACAAGGCACCTCATTAACCAAACAAAAGACCCCTTTATAGCTCTCATCACTTAGGAAATTCCCAGGTTTTTAGGAGCTCTGTGTCAGAAACGGGACAAAGACCAAATATATACTTCTTACTATAAATTGCAATTTCACACGCTCCTTAATTTCTGTTTTAAAAGAAAACAAATTGAGATATGGTGCCCACATCATGATAAACTGTAAAATCCCTGGCGTTTTTACAGTCACTCCTTCACTTCTCAGCTCAACCATGAGTCTTCAGCGAGGCCCTTCTCGCACCCCAGTTTAGGACAGGCGTGAGACTCGCAAAGCCAAATCACCCCTTTTCAGGGCATTTATGTCATCCCGTCGTACACTCAATGATGAGGTTGTTTATTAACATCTGTCTTTCTCATTCGTCTGTAAGCTCTTCACTTAGAGCCTTCGATTTGGTGAGCAAATCCCCGAGGGATCGGACTGAGGATGGACACTCCTGGTTTTCATTTATTATTTCTCTTACTTCTTTCTCCAGGCATCTGTTCGTAGCCTCTTCAGGGGCTTGTAGTTATCCTCAGGTGAAGTCTAGCCTCCCCCGCATGGCTCTGAAGACTTCTCATACCATAGCTCCTCCTCACTTCCTTTCCAGACTCTTTCTCCCCAGTTCCTACCTGGAACTCAACTTTCGAGCCACCACAGAACTCTTCAATTTTTTGTACTGGAAATCTCTTGTCTTTTTCTCGTTCCTCTATCTTGCCCATGTTTTTCTTTGGGTTTGTATTAGCTTTCAACGGCGACTGTAACAAATTACCACAAACTTGGTCACTTAAAGCAACAGAAATTTATTCTCTCTTAGTTCTGGAAGCCAGAAGTCTGAAATCACGGTCTCCATAGGGCCATAAATCCTCTGGAGGCTCAAGGCAATGAGCCATTCCTCCCGCTTCTGGGGCTGTTGCGTTCCTTGGCTTGTGCCCATCTTTCTGCAATGTCTTCACATTGTCATCTCTGTGTATGTCTTCTCTTTCCTATGTCTGTCTCATAAGGATGCTTGTCATTAGATAAAGGCCCACCTTGATCATCCAGGACAATCTTCTCATAGCAAGATCCTTAATTTAATTTCACCTACAAAGATCCTTTCTCTAAATCAGGTAATATTCATAGATTTCAGGGATTAGAACAAGGATATTTTTGGTGGGAAGTAGGGAGGGACCACCACTCAACTCACTACAAGTCCTATTATTTTTTTCTCACGGATTTAAATGGCTTTTATTTTGTTGTTGTTTTTGGCTAGTAGCAGTTTGTTTCTTAATTACTTTATGCTGTATTGATGTGCAGTCCTGTAGAATTCATGAGTGATTGCGTTATTTCTGAGGTATACTACAATAGCCCAAAATCGATTAAGAGGAATTCCAATCCTTCTGCATATCTCTAGAAGAAATTAAAGGAGACCCTCTACATAATGCTCATCAATGTGTTTCATATGATCTCTTTAAGCTTTCCAGTTTTCTTATCCCCAACACTCTTCCAAATGTCTCATTCTCCTAAAACACCCCTCTCCCAAGAAAGAATCCTTCTTTCTGTTTTAGAAATCATAGGGAACTTTGAACACGGACCGGCATTTACTTGATATAGGATTTGTTAATTTTGTTTAACAAATCTAGTTTCCTGTCCTGCACCCCCAGCCTCAAAGCCGGTCAGGCTGAGCCCATCTCTTCTCAGGCAAGGATGGAGCACAGAGGGCAAAATCAGAACACAGTGGCAAGCAGTGGGAGGTCTGTGAACATTTTCATGTTAATGCACTTTTATCTACAGCCAAGTTTCCTCAGCTTCCCCTAGTCACATCTGTAGGTCATCTCCTTTGGGTGTTTAGTGATTGAAGTTTAGCGAGCTGTTTCCTTCACAGTCTGATTTT
>CM053513.1:86693688-86742763 GCA_028627145.1 Eidolon dupreanum
TTCACCACAGAGGAGCGATGATTTCTCTGTGAAATGTGCACCATTGGGTCCTACCTCATATCTATTGATTTAGAATTAAGAAGGTGGAGCCCAGGAGTATGCCTTTTTACAAAGCTTCCTCGAAGATTATGATTCCAATCACAGTTTAAGAACACACTTCCCAGGCAGTGAGAAACAATCTGCCTGTCGGTTTTGGAGTCTTCTCCAACTCTGATTTTTTCCAAGGCATTTGCACTGTGTTATCCAGCTGCATTATCTCTGCTTTTGTCTTTATTTTCTGCTTTTCTAATCCTGTGTCAGCATTATCAGTTTGCAATGAGTCCACCTCATTTCATAAAATAATGGCACTTTCTCTTATTCTTTGTTTGATCCTTTGTTTTTTGAAAGTGTGCTAATTTATTTAAAGATATATTTTTTAATTTTAAAATAATTTTACATTTACGAAAGTTTGAAAGACAGCACAGAGCGTTCCCATATACTCGTTACTCATCTTTCCCTGTCTCTAACAGGTAGACATGGAACATTTGTCAAAACTGAGTAATTCACATGGGTTTAATACTATTCATTAAACTACAGATTTTATTTAGAATTAAGTTTTCCTATAGTGTCTTTTTTTCATATTACAGGATTGAATCCAGGAAATTGATTTTATTTAGTCATTTAGTCTCCTTAGTCTCCTCTGATCTATGACAGCCTCTCATTTTCCTTGTTTTTATGATCTTGACAGCGTTGACGATTACTGGTCACATATTTTATAGAACGGCTCTCAGTTGAGTTTGTTTGATATTTTTCTTTTTTTCCATGATTAGACTGGGGTTTTGTGTTTGAGGAAGAATTCTACAGAGGTAAAGTATGCTCATCACTTGGTCAAGGGAGTGTCCCCCAAGTTTTTTCACTGTAAAGTTATGATTAATTTCTCTCCATATTCTATTCTTTGGAAGTGGGTCACTAACTCTAGCCATCCTCAAGGGGAAGGAGGTTAAGCTTCATCTCCTGGAGAAGGGAGTATTGACATATATTACTGGGAATTCTTCTGTAAGGAAGATTCCCAACAGTATATGTTTGGTCTTTGAAATCCAGAAATTTTCAAAATGGGGACACTGAATAAAAAGGACGATCATAACAGTGTTGCTCAGGACAAGACGAGGACCAAATCCCCCCATGGGTACCACAGTCTTCCTTCCTTCAGCTGGGCCCACGGCATGGGAGCTCTCATTGAGATTTATCGCGGTATCGTGTGCTGCCTTGATAAAGATACTTTCCTGAATTTTGAGGGTCACTAAGTCAGCTTCCTAAACCAGACTTTTGAAAACCGAGTGAAAAAGATCATGCCATGCAAAGTACAATCGCCAGCGTCTCCATGGAAACTGGAGCACAAAGGGGCTGTTTGCCTAGAGAGGTCTGTTTATTTTATTTTAATTTTTTTTTTTAAACTATCAAGAATAACCCTTTGAGATGTGACATTCTGTTTTCACAAGCGCACTCAAGGTGTCAGACAGAGTCCAATTTTATATTCCTTGAAAATAGAGCACGCTGTAGTGTTTGCCGGACTTTTCAACATGTCACTTTCAACCAATTTTATGTACAAATGGGTTACAGTCCCATGAAAATATTCAGAAAAAGAGGAAACTGTTTCAAAAAGGAGTATTAAGTATTATTACATTGAAAGCTCTTCAGAGGGAAAACTTCCCCAGCCAGCCTCCAGTCCCATGGATGAACGAGGAGCCAGAGTGCTTGTATAAAATGGGGGAGCCCCACCTTTGCCACCGAGAGGTCTGTGGGGGCTCGCTTAAGTCGGCCGTTCATCTTCTCGCCTCTAAGATCGTGCTGGCGTTGGCGATGTGATCTTGCAGTCACTTCGAAGGCCCCCCTGGTCCCCTGCTCTCTGCAGCCCTTGTCTCAATTCTCCTTCCAAAATGGCTGCAGGACACATGTGCTTACTCCACGACCAGGTCCTCGGATCCGCCGAGAATGTATTGCTGGAGATTCCTGGAGAAATGTTGGGTCGCAGGGTATTCCAGAAGTCATTTTCATCCTTAAAATAATATAGTCATTTAGAGTACCGAGGGCTTGCTTCTTTAGATCTGTCATTTTAAAATATGCGCCTCTCACACCAATGCAGCTTTGATGCAACCACGTCTGACCAGCAAGGCTTTCGAGAGGTCGTGTCAAGACAAGAAGTGGGAATAATTTATGGTGACAGGGCCAATTTTAAAACAGAGCTCCAGTGTTCTTTAGTTTGGGGACCGGGCTCAGACTGAGCTACTTTGTGGCATCCAGAGCTTCTTAGAGAGCGTTTCAAGTTTTACTCTCTACTCCCAGGAAAATGAGCCTTTCTGCTAACGGCGCAGATGGAATCTTTGCTCAGAGCAGATTTCAGAGACTCGAAATCTAGGGATATCAGGTGACTTAGGTGGAACTTTCGTTGACTCTCCTGAGCTTTTTTTCTTTTCTTTTTTTTTTTTCTGTGACAGGCTCTTTTAGCATAGTAAGTATTTTATACTCATATATTCTATACACAGATATTTTGCCCCTGACATTTTATCTTGCTGTCTTACGGAAAGGAGAATCAGAAGTGGCCAGCTCTTACAGAAATTATGACCTTGGTGGAGCAGTCGTTCTTCTCTTCCTCTGTGTGTCTCCCTTGTCTGCCTTCCAGGCGCATGACCCTTCGTGGGGGTGCCTTGAATGGTGCCCCCCACCCACAAAGCTTGTTTAAGTCCCAGCTCCTAGTCCCGGTGACTGCGATCTTATTTGGAAAAAAAGGTCTTTGCAGAGGTAATTACGTTAAGGACCTTGATATGACATCATCTTGGATTAACTAAGTGGGCCCTAAATCCAGTGACATATGTCCCCATAAGAGACAGAAGAAGAGATGACGTAGAGGAGAAGGCCAAGTAAGATCCATGGAAAGATGGAGGCAGAAATAGGAATTCTGCTTCCACAAACCAACAAACACCTCTGGAGGCACCGGAAGAGATAAGGAAGTATTCGCCCTCAGAGCCTCCACAAGGAGTGAATGCTTCTAACATCTTGATTTCAGACCGCTGGTCCCCAGAGCTGTCAGAGAATGCATTTCCGTTGTTTTCAGCCACTAAGTCCTGGTAACATGGTAACATGGTAACCAAGTCATGGTAACATGGTAACCAATAGGACAAGTCAGTGCTTTGGAGGAGTTTATAACCTAGGGGAGAGGGTGATAGGGCCCTCCGAGTCCCATTCAGCAACACCAGACACCTGTAGATCTGCAGGTTAACCCGTCCTCACACCTCTCTGTCTCGCCTATGTCAGGGCATCTTAGCCTCAGCACTATCAACATTTGGGATGGATGCAACTTGGTTGTTAGGGTTGTTCTGCACATTGCAGGATGTTTAGCAGCATCCCTGCCCTCCACCCAGTAGATGCCGGAGGAGGTCCACCCCTCTCCATTAATACAAAAATGTATCCAGATACCACCAAGTAGATATCCCCCTTGGGAGCAGCATTGCCCCTGGCTGAGAAGCACTGGCGTGTGACATTATCTCCACCTGGAACACTGTCACCCTTGCCTGTCTGGCAAGTGCTTGAAGTCTTTCTTAATTCTCAGCTCTGGGCGCTCGTCTGTTATTCCTAGAGCACTCCGTGCAAATGTGGTTCAAGCAACCGCCTTGCCTTTCTGCATTTTTCTGTCTGCACCATTACCTCCCTCCCACACTGGAAGTGTTCCGGAAGGAGGCTCGTGTCTTCGCATCTGTTTCCCCCACACCAAATGTTTGTTGTGCTTGGAAGAGAGGACCGACCGGGGTGAAACCGTGAGGTCCCCCCACGAGAGAGAGGTGCGAGGCCCCGCAAATGAGCGTCTTATTAGCAGGAAGGGCCTTGTCCCCACATCTCCATGTAGCCTCCTGGGGAGCTGGACTGGGCTTTACATGGACCACTGAGCCTTCTTCTGTACCCCTGGCCTGAGGTCAGCAATGTGAGCAGCATGGGCAGCTTCTGAGATCTTTCCCTGGGCCAGTACCCCCAAGCTTGTTCTGTAGCTCCCCAGGCCCTCGACTGTCTTAAAGAAAAGGTCTCATGGTCATCGATACTCAGGAAAATTTGTCCTCTTCTTACCCCTCCCAGAAATCCACAGTGCCCATTAGTAAAGATGAAGGATTTGTCCGCCATTATTTAGATCGCTTTTTTCCCTAAACTTATAGGACCATGGAATCTAAAACATCTAAGAAGTCTGTAATATTATTAAACATATTTTAGGAAACATTAACTCAAATTTATACCCTAAATTTATACCATGTTTTTTTTTTTTTTGTCTGTTTTTAGATTTAAATTAACATCTGTAAATCTGGAGATTTCTCCTAAAAATGGGGTTGGGGCTTCTTAAATTCCTATTTGGCATGAATTGGCCGGAACCGAATGGCGTCTGCTGAGTTTAAAGGGGGGGGGTGCTCTCCAGTTCGCCGAGGTCCCCACCATCCTCTGCTACCCCCCGAAGGGAGCTAAGGGTCAGATGCCTTTTACTATATGCTTATGCTCTCATTTTCTCTCTCGGAAATAGGGATAAAGAGACGTAGGCTTCAAGAGCAAAACGGGAGCCAGCATCTTGTGTTTCTTATAGAGTCATCCTCAGTCATCCACGGGGGATAAATTCCAAGACCCCTAGTGGATGCCTGAAACCGTGGATGATACTGAATCCTATATACGCTATGCTTTTCTCCTATACCTACGTTTATAAATTGGGCACAGTAAGAGATTAACAACAACGAATAATGAAATAGAACAATTGTGCTCTTTTACTGTAATAAAAGTTACGTGAATGTGGTAACTTTCCTGTTATGCTGTATGTACAGCCTGGATACACCGCACAAAGGCACGATTCACACCCTGGGTGGGGCGGAGCAGAACGATGTGAGATTTCATCACTCTACTCGGAACGACGTGCAATTGAAAACTTATGAATTGTTTATTTCTGGAATGTTCCATCTCATATTTTTGGGCCATGGTCGGCCATGGGTGAACTACAACTGCAAAAAGTGCGAGTGTGGATGAGGAGGGGCCCCCTGTGTGTGGGTGGCATCACCTCTTCCGTGGGGGTTCACGTGCCCTCCATGGAGACGAAGCGTAATCCCAGGCGAAGCTCATCAAAGGGAATAAAAGACCCCGACCCTCCAGGGCCTGAACCTGCAGGTCCCTGCACTCAGGAGTCCCCCTGGAGGGGCTGCTCTTGTCATCCTTTAGGGGATAGACTCTTAGGACAGCCTCTTCTAAGTAAGGAGTCCTCCCGGAAACGAGAAGTTTGTGGGTCGATACCGTGGGATAGTTGGACATGGGGAGGCGGCCTGCTTTCCTGCTGGACCGGACGGCATGGACACAAGTAAAGGACTGGACAGTGCAGGTGTATCTCATAAGCTCGTGGCAAGACCCGCTAAAGCTGTTCTGGCCGTTCTGGGGGTGAGAACTGGGGTTTGGCGACAAATCCCAGAGGGGAGAGAAACAAGGGATGTCACAAAGGATCTCGTAGGCTCAGGCCCACCGGGTTTGAAAGATGTTAGTAAGCTCTGGTCCACCTCTTGCAATACCTAAACTTGGACAGATTTATTTGCGTTAAGATGCAGGGACAGGTAACCCCAAACAGGTGTAGTTTTATTTTATAGGGAGGGAGAGGGCACAAAGACTTAAGCCAATGGGGGGATTTATCGGGGGGGTCGAGCTATACTGGGAGGCGTGGCAGAAGCCAGGGTGGCTGGGAGACCATCTCGTGGAAGAGCTGCTCATTCTTTGCATCCTTCTAAGCCCATGTGGCTAAGGGACCGTGGTGACATGAATCCAAGGCTCTCGAGCTGGCCAGGTGTTGGGACCCGGTTGTGGCGAGCACTGATCATGTGTTCTTCCTGGTTCTGCCTGTCTTCACGGAACTGTTCGCTGTCCTCGAAAGAGTTAAAGTGACCGTTGACCGTGACCAGGGCAATTAAAAAATCATTTGGACACTTGGAGAATCATTTGAAGGGGCCTCAAATAGGACCTGTGGGTCCTTTAGGGAACCAGATGACGTTGTTATTGGTGTGAAACGAGGGTGAGGGGTCACAGGGTCGCGGGCTCACCCAGGGAAGGTAAATCTTCCTGCGCTGAGCAAAGGCCTGGCCATCACCCTGTGGCGGGGACTTTATATACAGGATCTGACTGGCGGTTCATTCAACGGTTCCCCCTTTAGCCACCAATGCCCAGGAAGGCAGATCTGTGCAATCTCATATTCCAGGAAGTCAATGTAACAGTGTCACAGGCCAATGAAATTGACTAGTCTGACAGGAACACACAAACAACCAGGACATAAGGCCGCTCCCCGCATCCCCCCGCCGTGTTTATTTAGGAGTACAGGTCCATTAAGTGCTCCGTGATGGCCTTCTGATAATATACCCACCTTTGTGGGGCGGCCCCGGCTAGATATCTGCCCCTAAATGTGACAGCTGACAGTTTTGAATACACGGAGCAGAGGACAGAAAGCATACATTTTCACGTGATGGCCTCTCTAGCTTGAGCTTAGGAAAAAGTGGTGCTTTTCACTCCGTGGATGTCGGAGGTCCCTTTCCCCGTGAGAATGTGGTAAAAGCTGGCACCAGAAATTGGGCGTCCGTGCTGGAGGGAGCAGCGTTTCAGCAAGTGTTTATGAGATGAGCGAGGACAGTAATAATGAGATACCTGTGCTTTCTCAGTGGTGTGACTTTTGAGGGACATGAAGGTTAGGCAGAGACCCCAAATTCTTTGCTGTCCTGAACTTTGATTCTTAGGGGCCAAGGGTCTGAAGGTCGAGAGTGTGAATCATAGGTTCAAGGCCACAGCCCACCTACTAAGTCACATTTTTGTGGGTCCCCAGCAAGCACCCAAACGCTCGCTCTCTCTCCACCCGAACTTCACCTCTCCGTCTTGTTTGTTGCTCCCCATCCCCCACCACGCTAAAGTGACCTATCTTTGATCTTTTATTTTCATTGATTTATTGATTGACTCGTTGATTCACCTGATTTTAACAGGGGATACTGCAGCAAAGAACTCAGGAAGCTCCCAGTTCTTGTGGACTTGACGCTTTAAGGGGAGAGACAGATAATAAATAAGTAAATCAGTAAATGAAGATGATATATGTATGAGTGATAAAGGCTTGGAAGGAAGTGACACAGGATGATGGGGAATAGAGCGGGTGTGGGGCGGGGCCTGATTTTAGTGGGGTGGTCAGGGAAAGCCTCGTTGAGGACGACGCCCCCAAGCTGAGATGGTGGGGGTAGGGGGCGGGATGTGGTTTGTAGGCAGATGCTCCATTTGCAGAGGTGGCCAAGGGCAGGATCAGATTGGAATTGGTTTGAGAAACCCCAGGAGGCCTGGGAGGCAGGAAGGATGTGAGCCAAGGGGGCCTGTAGGAAACGCGGTCATGGAACTAGGGAGGACCAAATGCACTGGGCTCTGAAGGTCACGGTTAAGGGACTGGGATTCAATTCAAGGTCGGGGGGAAGCCGAAGGAGTGCGTGAGCGATGCCGTGATGTGATCAGATGTGCATCGCCTCGTGCTTTGCCTCCTATTTTTAGGGCCAGTTCGGATGTAGGCTGTGCTGCGACACTTTGCAGCAGAATAAACCTCTCCTGGGGTCCTGGACTCCGAGTGTGACTGTATGCGAGCGGGACTTGGCCTCCCCTCTCACCACCTGTGAGCTTTGTGAGGGCAGGACGCCGGCCTGGGCAGCCCTGCTTCTGCTCAGCGCTGGCTGGGGTCGCAGTGCCTGGTCCATAACGTCTACCACATCGACCTTCAGTATTAACTCCTGGAGGTTAGCAACGTGTGCCCGGTGTATTTCGTAAAATTCCAAAGGGCCCTTAAGAAGAGCACTTTGATGAGGCGTCGGGTTCTTGACCAGCTGGTATTAATGGCTCATCCTATAGATGGCTCTACACATTGGGAGCCAGTTAGGGCGAACTCACCCAAAAGAATTTATTCAGATTACTTCCTGCGCTCCGTTCGTTGCCTGCAGATGAGTTTAGCATGTTTCTTAAATGTGTCAGTGTTCGGGCAATGAAATCAAGATTAAGAGCCCAGACTCTGTGTTGCAGGTCCCAGAAAAAAAAAAAAAAAAAAGTACATTTTAATGGCTGCTCCCCCAACTTCAAAATTAAACATATTACATTCTTGGGAGTACGATTTCAGCTTCTTTACATTTATGACACAAATGGAACCATTCGCCCTCACTTCAGTCTATAAAGGCAAGACTCATTAGGAGGAGGAAATTTCCTTTATCGTTAACAGGCCACATTCACATGATAAAACCCGTCTCTGCTCCTCCTGCCTCCTTCCCCAAAACTTCGATTCTCATTTTAAGCGGTTCCCACATAGACTATTTATCTTCCACATTTTCCCAACTCTCAATGGCACCATTATATCCTTTATTTGGAATCATAAAACTTTGAGAATAAAAAAGAAGCAAATTAATCCTCCTTGGGGAGAAAAGGAAGACAGATCCTGCCAGCTTTTAAATTGTAGAATTGGACCGACCTGCAAACACAGTTTTCTTTTTCAACAACTTAGCCGGTGCGGCGGGGGAGGAGGGGAGATGAATGGTTATGACAGAGAATCCTGAAATAAAACGCAGAATTATGCAGACGGGTTAAAATCGGTTGACAGCCTGAGGAATGCACAAGGTAGACTGGAAGGGCAGCATTCTGAAGCCACGAATGGGTCACTCTGCTTTTATTATTCACAACGGAAAAATAATCTCGATCGTAATGTGAAAACCACCATATTTGTGGATCCTGCCAGATTAAAAAGCTTTCAGGGAAGAAGTGTGGCCGGGACGACTGAACGCCGTCTGAAGAGGTGAGGGCTCGGTGTCCAGAATCCTGTCGCGGACGCTGGCTTGTCCTGTCCAACTGCACAAGTCACTTAACCCCCGATGACTCCTTTCCCATCGCCAGGCTGAGATGAAGGAGTCGGCCTTTCCTCTCCGCCTGAGATCTGGACTCCCGGCTGCCGGTCGGATAATACGCTTTGTCCTTGCCCTTCGCTCTGAGGGGTCTCAAGGTCGTTGTGCAAACAAGGGGTAACAGTCAGGTAAGGACCTGGCCGCCAGCAGGAACCCCAAGGCTGCATAGTGCCTCGGGATGCGACTCCGGGTTCAGGGTCTGGAAACAGATTCTATGGCTGGTAAAGCCTTTACTTGAAAATTTTATTTAATTTTATTACTTTTTAAATTGTGAGGTGGAGTCCCTGGATAATTTCAGAATATTTTCAAATGAAAATCATAGATCTGAGAAACAGTCTGTAAGCAGAACACTACAGTTTCAAAGGATCTCAGAGACAGTGTGGTCCAGCGTCTTCATCTCGTGGAGGAGAGACTCGTAAATGCAGAAAGTTTAAGTGACCTACCCAAGTTCACGGAACCATAGAGCTGGTGGTTGTTGCTGACTTAGAAACATGAATTCGATGGCAGCCTAGTCAATACAGTAATTTGAAAAGGAATCGTTGAAGAAAGCTGATTATACCAGAGTTTTCTCCATAACAGTCAATTTGATAATGGATCAGAGAGATCCTAAGGAGATGCTGGATAATTTCTTTTATTATGAAGGAAGTCATCTGAATCTTAAAGGGGGAATCATTTTCAAAAATGATGGAGGTACAGCTGTTGATTGCAATATTTAAATTGCAATAATTTTTAAGTTTAGTTTAAATTGTTCCTCCCTCCCTTCCTCCCTCCCCCTGTCCCTCCCTCCCTTCCTTCCTCCCTTCTTATTTCTTTTTCTACCTCTCTCTTCTTTAAAAAAAAAGTTTGTTTTTTTTTTTCCTTTAATTTGAAGGGAAATACTGGAGAAAAACTAGAGCAAATCTGGGCACTGGTGACCAGCACTGAAAGAAAAACCGAGAAAAGGAAGGAGCCGATTCACCTGGTGAAGAGGAAAAGCTCCCTGTGATTTACTCTGACTTGCTAATTTTCAGAAGGAAATTAATAAAATTGATTCCAGCAAAAACTCTAAGTGGACAAATAGAAGAAAAACAGATCGAGAATTGTGAATATTTAGGGCAGAGAGAAAGTTCTTAGAGAAATCTTTCCCTCAGGGAGAAATAAATATTTAGGAGAAATCACTAACTCTGAGGGTCGTTAAAGCAAAGATCACTCACAGGATGGAAGCAAATGCTCCCACCAACTATTAATTCCAATTTCTAGACTTGGTGGCAGTAACATGATTAGTTATTGTGGGTTCTGGAAGAAAGCAGAAACTTTGGCAATAAAGCCCTGGAAATATGTATTTTTAAGTACTATAAAAGATGTGGAAAGCAACTTTTCTTTTCATCCTGGGGACTAGAAATAATACACCTGCAAGGACAGATGAATGGCATAATGTTGGCATTCAATGGGGCATTAAACATTTTGCGCCACGTTTATGGGGTTTTCCTGTCATTAATTCTATGTAAAATAAACTTTTAGAAAATGTTTTGTTGTGTTTTTGGACCACGTTTATTTTTCACCAGCTTGCTTTTCTTTGCCCTTTGTTTTTTCTTTGCCAGGTTTTCACGTCTGTGATGTGTGCTTGCATCCGTCATCCTCTTGGCTAATTTCCTAATTGGCCTCCCTCTGCTCTGGAGCCTTCCCCTTTTTCCTTCCCCGACCTCCTTGTCATTCTTTCTTTCGTTTCTGCTGCACGTGTTCGGACCCATGTCAGGCCGGATGTGTCGGTTCCGCTGGCCACGGTCGCTGTGGTTTGCTTGTGGCGCCCTGGGATTGGCAAGTCCTGGGACAGGCTGTCCAGGAGCTTCCGAGATTGAGGCCACCTGAACCTCTGTGTTAACAGGGCGTCCATTCTACAATGGCAAGGCCTCGCGTTTGTTTCTTCCTTGCTCAACTTGGGCCTTCCTCCTTAAATTTGTCTGGCTCCGTTAAAAAAGCTTCTCTTCCCATAAGCAGCGCACATGCCTTTCTTTTTCAATTTGGTCAACTTTACAGCTAAGGGAGAAAGGACGGCGTGTTGGATGGAGCAAAGCAGGAGGAATCAGGAAACCTGGGGCTTTTGTCCCAGTTGCCACCCACGTGGCCCAGTGTGATGTCGGGCAAGCCACCAAACTCTCTGATGTGCAGTTTCCTGAGAGCTTTGGATGAGGTAGGTGTGTCATCTTCTCCCGGGACCCGGAATGTAGCTAAGTTCTCCTCTGGGGCTCCAGAGCGGACAACAACAGTGAGAGACTGAGAGACTCGAAAGAGTAAATTTTGTCTCGAAGATCCAGGGTCTAAGGCTGGCAGCTCACAAAGTAGGGTTCAAAGACCAGCCTTGTGGGACTCCTCGGAGCTCTTATGAGAAGTGGGTTGACTTAATAAATAATTATGGAAAGTTTACTGTGTGCCAGGCTCTGTTGTAGATGCTTGGTGAATCACAGCAGGCAGGGAAGGCAGGTCCCTGGCGTCATGGGCTTAATCATCATTAGTATTTCAGGTGGTAGTAGTACGAGGAAGAAAGTCCACATGCTAAGGGGGAGAGTGTTTTATACAAGGTGGTCAGGGAAGCCTGCTCGGAGGAGGCAGCATGGAAGCAGCGTCCAGATGAAGCGAAGGAGGGAGCTGTGCAGATGTCCAGGGAAAGAGCAGTTCAGGTGGGGGGAGCAGCTAGCGGTGCAAAGGCCCGGGGGTGGATGGCATGTTTGGGGACGGCGAAGGGGGCCATGTGGCTGGCTCAGAGGGCTTGCGGGTTCTGTCGCTGTGTCCAGACGCCCGGAGTGGGGCCAGAGTCTGATGCTCAGTCGGCGCCCCAGGGCTTGCTTCTGCTCCCTAGATACTTGTCCCTAAGGCCTGCCTGTTGACCAAGTGATGGGTGAGGGATCTTCTAATGTAAGTCCTTTAGGCCCGTCATTGAGCAGTCGGTTCACTGAAGACGGTCATCCGGATCTTAAAAGTCTGCTTTAGCCTCTCCGGAACCTTGTTTTGGCGGCTAAGGAACAATCTTCCCGTTAATTTCAGAGAATTCACCGTCATCGCTATTGGATAACCCTTCGGTGCCTATCACTGTGACGCTGGTTCATCTCCTCCGTTTGAGATCTCTTCTGACTGATACTAGGGATGGCAGACAGTGAAGACAATTTCCCTTCCGGGGCTCGGAGGGGACTCTCAGGCTGGACTGACAGAAGCCCACGTCGTCACCAAGACACCCAGATCCACGCAGACACGAGTTGGGGTTACTTAACCGAATCGCCCCCCATCCATTAGGGAGGCTCTGCTGGCTCAGGCCAGGGTGACTGCCTGGGGCTCACGCAGCTGGGAGGAAGTCGAACATCTCCATGACTCACCCACCTCACAAAGGACTTCAAAGCTGTGGCATTTTATCCTCGCGTCTTTGTAAGACCCTTCCCTGACGCAGGAAACGGATCTCGTTCAGTTCCTGAGCCCGAGCAGCCAGGCCTTGAGGAGAAAGTGTGTTTGCCGCACTGAGAACAGTAAGCTCAGAAATTAATAGGCCCTTCACTGGCTGGTTAAACAGACAGTCAGCTTTGCCGCCTTCACAGGGAGAAACTTCTGGAAAAGAAATGTCCACTCGCATCTGCGTGGTCTTGCTCTCATGGACCCCCATGACCGTGGCTGGACTGCTCAGTGAACAAATGTCTCATGGGTTGCCAAGCAGAAAACACTTCCCAGGTGCCCCAGCTTCCTCTGCTTGTGAACTCGCTTTTGCAGCTGTGAGGTCAGCTTTGGGCTTCGAGCCACAAGGCTGCTTAGCTAGAAGTCCCACCTCTCTGCTTCTCCCCAAATCCCACTGTCCCTCGGGCCCAGCTCAAGCCTTGTCCACGGAGATGCCCTGGATCTCTCCTTCCTCTGCCTCTTCTGAAGGCCCAGAATGCTCCCTGGATGCTTCGCCACTTCCAAAGCATGATCCTTCCCAAGCTCCATCTTCCCGTTTCGGGTAGAGGTGTCTCGTAGTTGGAATTCAGGGTTCATCTTACAAGGCCAATCACCAGACCCGTCTTTGCAGTCCCTGGGTTTCTTGAAGCCATGCCTTTCATTCGGGTGTCCCCAGTGCCAGCATGGTGACACATGATGTGTGATCATCAAGTATTTGTTGCCAAATGAGTATAATTAGCAGAATGAATTTAGGTCTGACACAGTCTGCCCAGCACAGAATTTATACTATGTTATGAAGAACTACTGCTCATGAGTAAAAATACCAAAGACTAGATGAGATAATTCACAGCAGGTGGCTAAGTAGACAATGTTTGGCTTTACCAGTTATAGGAAAGTGAAAGGATCGTGACCTTCGCTGATGGGTGCTGTGACTTGGGTTTGTGTAGGCATTGCTGGTGACAGTGTGCATTGATTGGTGCACGGCTTTGCACTGATAATATATATTACGAGTCATTAAATGTATGTTTCTGAAGATTTATTAGAAGGAAATAATTCAAAATAGGGGAAAAATCTATAATTTTTTTCATGGCTCTGTTCCTTAAAAATTTTAAAAACAAAGCTGCAACCTATATATCCAGTAATAAGGGTTAAGTAAATCTGACACATATATATTCTGTGAAATACTCTACAGCTGTTACAAAAAGCACTGATAGAGGTTTTGTGCAAATTGAGCTGCTGTTGTAAATATAACGTCCAGATAAAGCAGAATATCGTCATCGTCCAGTGCTACGTTGAGTAGGGGAAGAAGGATTGAGTTAGAATTAGAGGAGCTGGAATTTGAGGGGAGATTTATTTGGCTTATATTTTACCCTTTCTGACCCTTGGATTCATCTACAAAATGGGCACAAATTTTTTGCTTCTTAGGATGACATATAATGTGTGTAAAATATAGGGTCTGAGGAAGGAGGTCATGCTCAATCAATGTAGATATTATTATTATTATCATTATTAGCAAAGTTAACTGTAACTTATAATCTAGACCAAGGGGTCAAGATATGACATATAGTTCAGGATGAGCGGGGGTAAAAAATGGCTTTGTTTTTGCTTCCTACTGGGAGGGACAGATCTCTGAGAAGATAAGGCAGGATTTTGAAGGATTTTGAGGTATGAGGAGAGCATTGTAGGAGTCTGGAAGGATAAAGGTGGGGAAGTGAGGCAGGAATCTGATGTGCGATAGGGAAAAGTAGAGGCTGGTCTGATTATAGAGAGGGGCGTTTATGTTAGGGAGTGGTGGGATAGACGATTGGATAAGATTCTAGAGGTCTTTGCCAGAGTCCATTTTGAAAGAAAGCATCCTCAAGTGAAAGTGAATATTTTAATGGTAAGGTAAAGTCTAGTGGAAGATGGAAGCTTCTGAAACTTCTCACTGATGGAATGGAGGACTTAACAAACTTCAATCTCTGCCTCACTTTCTAACCCAACACCCTGTCAGGAAGTGATCCAGAATTAATCTTTTACACTTTAATATGGATTCCTGTCTACTTGTTCCTATTTCAATAATCACTCATGAAGTCATTGAAGAATTCTAAGTATTTGCCATTTAAATCTTATTCTTTGCTGTAGAATGAAATGCATTGTTCCACGTGACAGGAATTTCAGTCATTGGAGACTGTGAAGAGAGGGGTGTGTTTAGTGCTGACCTTCAGTATGTATATTGTCAGCAATTCTGTCTAAATGGAATGCCACTCCTAAGATAAGTGTATTACCTTGGTTATTTGCTCATTCATTCATTCATCCATCCACCCACCCACCCATCTACCCATCCATCCATCCATCCATCCATCCATCCATCCATCCAACCACCCACCCACCTGCCCAACCATCCATCTGTCCATCCACTCATCCACCTCTTTAGCAATCTTTCATCAAGCATGTATCTTGTGCAGGCAGAATTATAAGACTATGAGTAAATATAACATAGTTCTCGAGGAACTTGAAAGATTATGCTAGAACAAAAGCCCTTCTCAAATACTCTGCAAAATATTTTCTGTGTAGAATTTGTTAAGTAGATGAAAGGGAGCCAAACAGTAAAAATATTCATAGATATCTCTTATCTAGAAGCTTTGGACATAGTGGGTGGCTGTGAATCAGCTCTCATGGGCCTCCAGTATAATCTCCAAGTGGTGTGTTCTGAAAAGCCCTTCAATATTTGGTCCTCCCAGATATTCCCAGCCTCATCTCTTGCTCCTCACCACCACCCACTAAGCCGCATTCCAGCCGCCCTGCTCCGCCTCATGCTCCTGAGCGTGGCAGGGCTTCTCACGGCGCCGAGCTTTAGTGAACGTGCTGTTATTATTCCCAGTCTGGAGCATCCGCCCTTCCGTCACTCACTGTCCTCATCCTCCTGCCCACTCCCATCCGCATGGCATTTTCGCTCTGAAGCCTTCCTGGTCCTCCCCGGTGGAGCAAGCTCCTGTCTCATCTGTGTGCAGGAGCACTTTAGAGATGCCCTTGACCACCGTGAGACCCGTAGCACAGCAGGCATCTGGGCCAGTGGGAAGCCGGTCTGACGTCAGGATGGACACAGTGGACCCTGAGTTCTGGCTCCAGCTCTCACAGCCTGCTCGATTGTGGTCTGGTTACCAGCACCCCAAATTCCTTCCTTTCTCTCATTCCCGTTGTTCGCCTTATCGCAAACCATAACCCCTCCCCGAGTTTTCGTGAGGAGGGGTCTTGCCCTGGGTAAGTGCTCAGTATTTGCTCATTGCATCTCCTCATCGTCACCCTTGGTGCCGGGGTCTATCCAGGACACTGTGAACTTCTAGGACAGGAACGGCTGGTACCTTGTGTATGCATCTCACACAACATCCGGGAAATGCAACACAGCAGTGTGGCTGGGAGCAGGGACTCCACACTCCCTGGGAGAGGCCTGACGCCACCTCTTCCTCGATGTGCGGCCTTTGGGAAGTTACTCGAGCTCTCTGTGCCTTGGTTTTCTCATCTCTTAAGTGGGGATAATAATAGTACCTACCTCAAAGGGATGTTATGAAGTTGACACAGGAGCCTGGCCATGTAAGGCTGGCTATTATTAGTAGGTGCTCAAGAACTGTTTATTGAAAGGCCAATGAATAGATTTTAGTGTGTGATAGTCTCAGGAAGTCTGGCTGACATGAAGGTGTTTATTTGGTTCATAATGTCTGTTTCTTGACCTACCTATAATTAGTTGCTATTACTAGGTTATTATTAAGTCGAGAGGAATTACTTTCCTGTGATGCTCAATGTCCTGAAATATTGACGGTTAAATGCTTCTAACATCCAAGTGGAAATTATTCTGTTGGTTTTAGTAATATGGTTGAGTTCCAAGGCGAGTAGTTGGTCAAAAGTAGAGGTCTGACTGTAAAGCAGTGACCAGAAACATCTGAGCTGCGGCCACTGAGAATGTTTGGAAATGCTCTCTTCAAGTCTCAGTTCTCTCGCCCTAAAAGAATTGCTGGCCTTTTACAGGGTGGGGGTGGGGGTGATTCAACTAGATAATAGAACGTTTCAGGAAAGAGGCCTGTTTTGTTCTTTGTATCCCATTCAGCTTCTAGAACAGTCTTGGGACCACAGCACTGCCCACCAAAGACCGATAAGATCATGATGCGAAAAGTAAAGTATTTTTTATTTCCCATTTTAGAGCTCCCTCTCTGAAATTCCCACAATTCACACTGGACCCCAAGGAAAGCCTTAGTGCTAGTTTATGTGTACTTTTGATTTCTGATAATGCAATTAAAAAGATATATGTGAAATGATATAATTTTCTGTCCGGAGGATAGGCTCCGAGAGGCCTGTGGCTGAGTGTCACTTCTGCCTTCGATAAGCCGAGTGACCTTAGTCACATCTTTAACTGCCCTGTACCTCTGCTTCCTCACCTGAATGTGAAGCCGTGAGCCATTAATTATGACACTAATAAGGATGCATTTTTGACTGCTCACCATGTGATGACATTGTGCTAAGTGCTTTGGAAGTATTCTCACATTTAATTTCCATACCGCTCCTGAACAGTAGCTACTTTTACCCTCCTCATGTTGTTGTTGGTGGTGGTGGTGGTGGGGGGCGGGTGTGTGATCCGAGCTTAGGGGACTAGAGTCATTTGCCAAAGGTGTAAATAACAGGCTCAGGAGTTGAGCCTTGGCTTGTTTATATTTCATGAATCTATGAATAATCATGGATTTGTGACAAAGAGCGTTAACATAAATGGGGTTTTTCAGGAAGGATTAAGAGGTGGCTTTTCCAGTCTATGAAAAAATACCACTCGCTGCTCCCTCCCTGCTCCCTCCCCACCCTCCCAACACTTCTTCAATCAAATCTCTGACGCTCCTTACATAGCAGTAAGGTTCCCCGTTACTCGTTACTCCTTACTCGTTACTCGCCCTCTGTGGTACCCAGGACTTCTCTTTCGATGTGCTTGTTACAACTGCTGTCAAATAATTACTTATCCACTTAGTTGTTTAATGTCTGTCTCTGGCTCTAACGTAAGCCCCACAATGACGGCTCTGCCTCTCCGTGTTCAGCCTGAATCCAGACTTTGCCTGGCCCTAGTAAACAAGGCCGACAGGAAATGTTCGTTAAGAGGAGGAAAGATGAGCACCTACTGTGTGCTCCACAGTGGGGGAGGTCAGAATAAGCAAAGCTGGGTGGACGGCGGGGTGAACCATGGTAACATTTCTAGTCAATGCCAGGGATGTTTTCCTAATTATACCCTTCGCCAACGTGGGCGGGGGTGAGAGGGCGAGCTTGCTCCGTTGAACACAAGTGACTGTCCTTCAGCAGTGCTCTCAAAGAAACACTCCAACTTGGATGGGAGGTTGTGTCTGGTGACTGTTAAGGTCCCTTACAATGTGAACATTTGTTTCTTAGCTCATTCATTCATTCATTCATTCAGACACTCTGTTAAGCCAATCGTTACTGCCACAAACATTTACTGAGCACTGTGCTCGCTGCCGGTGACAAAATTGGGAATAAGAGCTTATTGTCCAGTAGGGAAAGAAATCCACCCGCTGCCATTTTCTGAGGAGCGCCCATGAGCCAGATCGTATATTTACGTTACCCCTCATCTTTGCAAAGACTGCAGGTTGCCGTAACCACGTGGGGAATGAGGGAACGGTTTCCGCGGGGCGGTGAAGTGTGCCGGTGTTCATTGCACGTTCACTCCGTGAGCTAGAAGGCAGTGTGGCTGCAGAGTTGGTGGCCTCTGGGTGAAACCGAGCGTATTCTAGAAACTCATTCAGTTATTTGCGTGATACTCGCTCTTTACTGGGCTGTGATGCCGCATGGAACCCTAATGCTCCACTTAAGGGGGTCACAGTGTAGAAAAGGAAAAATGCGAGCAGCCACATAATTAGGGGGTCGTGAGGAGTGCTACCGCTGGGGAGCGTCCCTCAGATGGCTTCACAGGAAGGTGACGTGGAGATAGTCTGAAAGAAAACAGGAGCCCCCCAGATGCTTGGCCATTCAGGAGGGAGCTTTCTAGACCAAGGAAAATCTCTCCTATGAGCATCCTCTTTTCAGTTGGAAGCGAAGGGGCTGTCTGCCCATTGCTTCTGGATGATTCCGCAGTGAATGTCGCTGCCTTCTCGCGCACTCTCCCTTCGGTGCCCGTGACCCGTGACTCCTCCCCTTAGGCTGCAAACGGAGATCTCATCAGAAGAGCGTAAAATGCTTTTAGACAAACGTTACCCGTGATGATTGAAAACAGAACAAGCAGAATTAGCCAGCAAGGGGGAAATCTTTTCACCTCTGAAGCCAAGACGGTGCCACGTGACCGGCTGAGCAGGAGTTGAGAGTAAGGAGCTCTGGTCCCGGCGCTTGCCAGCTGTAAGACCTTGGCCGTGTCCCCTGACTTCTCCACATCTTCATCTGTGTTCTTTAACCCTAAAGGAAATGGGCTGTGTAGACCAGAGCAGAGGATTTCAGCTTTGCTCCATGGAGCTACAGAGCTTACTGCCTTAGGGAGCAATGTGGGGTCATAGGGGTCACCAAGGTAGAGGAGGTCTGGGACCTCTTCAACCCCAGGAGTTCTACTACTTGCCTTCTCCATTGGAGACCTCATTTGAATAAAGAGTCCTCTGCTTTAAAAGAGATGCGCTGAGGTCCTGTCACTGCAGCGCCTCCCAGACCTCGTCCACATGAGTCCATACGGTCCCGGCTGCCAACTCCAGGTCTGGCTACGGCCTTCATGCGACCCTGGGTGCCTTGGGTCCTTTGGAGACACCTGATCTGCCCACAGAAGGCTGAGAACCCGGATCTGGCTTCGGGCTGGGAATCCTGGTGCTATCAGCGTGAGCTGTGGGGTGGCGCCACAGGGCCTTGCAGAGAGAGTGTGACTTTCTGGGAGGATGCGAGGAAACTTCGCAAGTTCATGGTCTGCGCCAGCTTCCGCTTATTTGCTTGGCTGATGATTGAAACAGGATCCTACCTGGAGCTTCCCGTCCCGCGGCTTGAAGCCAGCCCCTCCGCCATCTGTTGTATCTCAAAATCTTCTAGGTCCCTGCACCCATAGTTGCTGGGACAACTGCAAATCGGGAGGGGGGGCGGGGCAGAGACAGAAGACAGCTAAACGGACAGAGGCAGAAGAAGATGCCATTGCGGCTCTCCTTGCAGACAGGAGAAGTCTGGAAAGGGCTGTCGGACAGCAGTGTTCCGACGCCATGCACAGAGGTGTTACAGAGCGTGGGCCAGTGCCAATCTGCGAGAATCACCTAACTCCTGTGGGTCTCAGGTTCTTCGTCTGTAAAATGGGGGCGAGAATGTACATACTCCACAAGATCGTTGTCAGTTTTTCATGGTGGAATACCTGTGTGGCACTTAGCATGAAGCCCGCCCGCCCTGTGGAAAAAGTTATTCTTTTCCTTTATTACTTGGTTCTCTGGAACTTCACAATTCCTGCAGTTCAAGGGGTGGTGAAATAAAGCTAATGGATGAATATGCCACTGACCTTTCTGCCTGGGGGCCGATGGCTACGTTCAAATACGCTCATATGCTGGCGCTTATACAATATTCTTAGATATTGCATAGGAATCGTGCTGACATATAAATTTGGGCCACATAGTGTTGTGTCTCTTCTAACCATGCTGAAGAGGTAAGGAAAGGCTTTCGGGTATTAGCAAATGCAGGGCCGACCAATGTCAAGCTCTGCTCACTTATTTATTTAAGGAAGAGTCACTGTGCGTCTCTGCCCCGGGTTGGCATTCTTCTAGATACTGAGAATGGACACGGGATCCCCAACTCAGTGGGTTTTGCTGTAACACTGGATAGACACTCACTCACTCAATGGATAATGAGGCAGAGTCTATTTTGTGTCTGGCGTTGTTCTGGACATTGTTCGAGATGTAAAGAAGAAGAACGTGGGGCCTTTGCCCTCAGGAAACTTATTCCCTGCCAAGAGGAGCCATTTGTAGAGCCCCACTATCAGCAGCCCCCCGAGCATCCCCCTTCCTCCAGTTCTTGTTGCTCTTCATTTATATGACCAGTCATGGCCCCCAAGACTGTTCCTTCCTAGATACCAAGACCAGTTCCAAAGGTCATTTGACAATGTCAGAAATGCCACGTGGGAATCACTTTCATTCCCACTGTTTTCAAGAAATTAAAAAAAAAAAAAAAGAAAGTCAATTTTGACGAGTTCTCCAGTCACCCACCCGTCTCGTCTGACTTCATTTCCAGTCTCAGGAAATGGAAATGACTGTCCTCGTCGTGCAGATGAAGAGTGAAGTTCACGGAGAGTTCGGGTCCCTCGCCTCTGGTGGCACGGAGCCTCCGTGGCAGAGAAGGGAACTGAGGCCGGGCTCAGCAGCGTGTCGGAAGACGCCCAGCAGCCCGGCCTCGTGTCTAGAAAATGATACTCCCCGACTGATCCTGCTCTTGTTTTTCCTGCTTCTCTCCGAAGCAGCAGTTTGGGATCCCTTGCGTGTCATTGCTCGTTGGTGGCCAATAACCTTTCCTCTGGTGGCTGTTTCCCAGTTTCGGTCACCTCCCTCCCAGCTGACTTCTCAGCTGCGGCTCAGTAGATCACCTCTCTCCCGGCCTCCTCCGTTCAGATAGAGTCTTTCTATCCCACTGTGTCTATTTTTTATTTTCCAAAACCCCTGTGTGCTAGGATTTTAATACTGGGGTCTGTTTCCTGGTTGGGTTTGGTGTCTGTTAGCCAATAATATCATGTTTCTTTTAAACACATGGCCAGCGGTTTCATTCTCTGCCACATTTGGATGCTGTTTATAGCTTCTGTGAGGGAAAGGTTAATTTCCCTTTTTGGTGTCTGATTTTCTTCTTTTAAGACATAAACAGCAGACTTGGTTTTCATTGGAGTCAGAGATCTTTGTGTTGACCTGAATCTCTGAGAGTCTCTAAATAATGCTCAGCAGTACTTGACCAATAATGTGGTGAGCATGTTTTGTGGCGATTACTCATATTTATTTGACTTTCAAGTCCTGTTGTGTTTACCTCTGTAAAAGTCCTGTCTGCTCTATTCTCTTCATTCCCAGTATTCTCTTCCCCATTTAGGCTTCCAAGCCTCTCTCTTGGACAACCACAGTGGCCTTAGAAAAGGTCTGCAATTCTTTCCCTGCGTCCTTCCCACCACTCCTGCCAGGCAGACCTTCCAGAAGTACAACTCTGACTCTATCACACATCTGCTCAAAAACCACCTATGATTTCCCATTTCTCCCAAGTCCGAACTCTTATACAGCTTAGTCCTCAAGGCTCTCAGTTCAACCGTGAGGTTTTTATGAGATTTCATAAGACGCTAAGCCAAGGAGAATGTTTGGGAACTTCATCAAGTCCTCTAAAAAGTACTTCTCTTAACCCGGTGGCTCTCGGCCACATATAGTGATAGTCTTCACTGTGCCTGGAAACTGTCCCCCTCCCCTTTCATTTCTACACAGCCTGGATGCCCTTTGAAGCTCAGATCAACCCTCCAGCAACTCTGCCATCTACTCCAGGCCATCCTCATGCCTCTCGATGCCTCTCCTGTCTGAGTTCTTAGTATGGTAATCTCAGTGATGTTTACCAGCTAACTGGCCTCCGATCATGTCACGCATGAGCCACAGAATCTACCAACACAGCCTCTCCGGTCAGTCCAGCTGTCAAAGTTGAATTCAGATGGCGTACTGGCTGGGTTATACCTAAAACTGACACTTCACTTCTCCCCACCACCCGCTGCCAGATCCTTGTGGTCCGGAGACCAGCAGAAGATTTTGGTTGGTGAAGTAGCGATGTAGGTGACTCAAAAGTTTTATTTCCTATGGTCTGAGCTTGAGCAAAGGATGCCTCTGCACCCACGTGTGGCTCAGATACTCACATGTCAATAGCTCTTCCCAAACTGTGAACCCTCACAGGGGCCATCTTATCAGACGGGCTGAAATAGGTATTTGTAAACACCGTGTCTGCTCCTTTAGTGCTCCTTCTGATCCACTGCCACCCTCGTTGGCCCTTGCACGTACCTGCCATCGGCTCCCTTCCTGAACACACCCCTTCACTTTGCACAATTGTATCTGTCTCTGTGTCCCCGTACTTCCCAAGCCCTGCCACTCTTCCGGAGGTCTTCTGTGTTGACATGACTGTCAACCCCTTGTTCTTTCAGTTACTTGTTTTTCTTACCTCTAAGATGGCTTCTCCTCCAAGTCACGTCATTCCTCTACTCTCGTGGCTACACCCTGGACTAGGTCGTTTTCTGGAACTGCTCCCCCTCGGAAGTCATAAAATCCACACCTCCCACTGTCTGACCACAGCCTTCCTCTTCTTCCAAGTCTCTCGCTCATTTACGCTCAACTTTCTGGTTCTTCGACTAGGGCCTCCAACACGTTGACCCTCTTCTCTGTCCTGCACGATCTGCTGTTCTTTTCTTTCCTCTCATCCCTTGTTATGTAGATTCCACTGTTCATCACTTCGGCAACTTTTTAACTGGAATGCAACAGTGCTACTTATTTTTGTCACACCTATATCACAGACTAACCCCGGGTGGTATCCATCATCTGCTTGATCTGCACCCCTAGCCCGGCTGCTGAAATACATCAAGGTCAAGTCAATTCTAGCCTACGGATCAAGGCCGCTATAAATTAATGTTCATGGACTTCGACAGATGCCTCAGTGCTGCTCAGATACTACCTTCTGCTTCACTTTTCAGGCTTCTTGTCTTTTCTCTAATAGGTACTTCTAACATTCTCCTCTCTTCCCAAACCTCAACTCACATAGTCTGAGTATTCTCATGCTCAGCACGTAAAAAAGCAATCACCGGGGTCCTCTTCCCATCGTCTATCATGAAACCTCAAAACTGGCATGCATCCTCACCTTGCCTTTCCTCTTCACAGTCTCCTCACCCAGCTCTTCTGGCTTCCTCAAGACCTTTCTGACTTCTTCTTGGAGCCTGATGCTTCATGAATATCTGTGAAACTGAGCTGAATGAACAGAGGTTTAGTGCTTGCCTACCTGCTATTAAGTAAATACATCAAGGATCTGGTAGCTACACAGAAAAAGACATAGAGCCCTTGCACTTCAGGGGACTTATGTTCTAGTTGGGGAAAGAAGTTAGCAACACTCGAAGAGGTGGTTGTACAGGATGGATGCTAACTGAACTGGCTCAATCTGCATCCTAAATCTGTTCTCTTCTTTTCACCTCTACCTCACGACAGTCTAAGTCAATATCATTTTTTTCCTGGATTATTTTATTAGCTTCCTAGTTGATCTCCCTGATGATGCCATTGCTTCACTTTGGCCAATTCTTACAGCAAAAGTTTGCAAAACACATCTTCTAGAACATATCACAGCCTATCTCTTTTTGGCTCCAAAGCATCCCCCTGGATGCCAATCTTCATTAGAGTTCAAGACAAATCCTCACCATAATCTGCACCCACTACTGCCCTCCGACTTCATCATCTGTGGGTCCCTACCTCACTGGGCCCCAAGCACACAGACCTCCATGCTGTTTCTTAAATGCACCTGCAGACTTCTGCCTCAGGGACTTTATACTCACTAGCACTTTGACCTGGCAGGTGATTTCCTCAAATATTGCCTTGACTGCTTCTTTACTTCTTTTAGGTCTCTGCTCAAATGTCACCCTATTAAGGAGTCCCACCCTGATCACACGATGTGAAACGGCACCTTGGCTCTCCTAATTTCCTCCCTCCTTATCCTTCTTTATTTTTCTTCTGGTACTTACCACCACACGACGAGATATCACACTTTCATTCACATATTTGCCGTGTCTTCCTATTAGAATGAAATTCCATAAGGGCAAGGCCTTGGTTTGGTTTTTCTTCTCATATATGTCCAGGTTCCTGCACATGATAATCGCTCAGTAAATAGTGAGGGAATGAATAATGAATGATGAAAAAGAACCTAGCGCAGTCTGCTCTGTGTGCTCACTTATTAATTCAATAAGTATTTATTAAGCATGTACCACATGTTAGGAGGTTACTAACATCTCTGACGAGCTGCTGCTCTCTGGTGAATGAGCCCCGAACAATGAGCGTTTCAATGACAACCAAGGCAGACTGAGATGACCCAGATGTCTGTGGTTCAAAATGTATGACTTGCTGTCCTCATTCTAGAGTCCAAATCCCAGGGCAGGTTAAAAGCTAAATTACTTCTGAGCAGTAGGTCCTGAAGCAAACAGGCATTCGTATGCTCCTGTTCTGCTTGGTGTCAAACAGTATTTTCCAGCATCCAGAGCCTGGAAAAGACATTAAAACAATCTAGACCTAGACCCTCATTTTACAAATGGAGAAACCGAGGCCCAAGAAGGAGGGACCTGCCTCAAATCAGGGAGCGAGCGGGCTGCAGAATTCAGCGAGAATCCCTGGGTCCTGCTTCATGGGTCGGGAGTCTGTCCACCATACCACACAGCCTCTCCCCACCACTCCTTCCTCTGATCCCCTCCTTACAATGTCCTCCTTTTCTTCTTGACAGTCAGAACCTTGTTAGGGAGCTGGGCGGTGTGTGCTATGAAAAGCAACTTTACAGCTCTGTGCTGTTCTGGTCATATCTGGGGGCGGGGCGGCGAGAGCAGGCGGGAAGGAGCCGAGGAGCCTGGCCTGATGGACTGCTCTGTATTTTCATGGGACCCCCACTCGTCACACCCTCTCCCAGGCTCCTTCACCCCTAGGGCCACGTCGCGGTCAGCAAGCAGTCGGAGAAAGGAAAACAGTAATCTTAGAATCTTGAATGGAGCTGAAGGCAAGACCCCTACCCGAGACTTAGTGCTCAGACAAGGCAGCAAAGGAAAGGAAGAAAGCAAGAGCAAAGCCAGCAGGGATCCCCTAAAGGAGAGATGGAAAAATCTGGTTTTCATGGAGGGGCTCGAGCAAGAGCCTGTCACCCACACGGGGCTGATTTTAGCCACTGCTCTTTGGTTAAGTTGCAGAACACAGTAGGAGAAGCAGGATGAAAAAGAACCTATTATGTGACAAACCCAGCTTATCTACATATGAAGCATTTGCCTTGAAAACTTGTAGAAATAGAGCTTACAAAAGCTGTGTTCCAGGAAATAAATTGATGATCACTTGCTGAAAATATATAACTGTAGAGCTCTGAAACAAAACATAATATTAATAAGTAGCACTTATCGAGTACCTACTATGTGTTAGGCACTGTAGTAATATCTTACACATATTATTAGATTTCATTCTTCAACCCTATAAAGGAAGTACTATTATTAGCCTCCTATTGTGGATGAAGAAACTAACGCTTTGGCAAGTAATAGTTTGCCTCGCATCATATAGCTAGTAAAGGGTGGCATTTGGAGTCCAATGCAGAGTGGTGACTTTCGATATCATTCTATGTCCTTCAACACTATTGCGATATTTCCGAGTGCTATGCCGGGCACGGGGGATAAAGGAATCAGAGTGAACAAGACTAACACAGTTCCCATTCTCTAGTGTGAAAAAAACTCAGCCAAAGTAGTCAGCTGGTAAGTGACAGGGCTAAGGCTGAAAATGAAGGCAACTTGAATCCAAGCCTGGTGCATTCCTCATTTTGCCTGGATTACTTCCACCCTCCACAATACAGACCTGCTTGTCTGCCCCAGCATACTCCAGTCAAGCTGGCCTTCAACAGCTTCCCAAACAAGCCCAGCACATCTGTGTGCTTGCACACTGTCTTCCCTCTGCTCACAAGCCCTTCCCGTCTTACCTGGAGGAAGTATTCTGGGAACACATATGATAGTCCCAGGCTTAGCTTAACCTTAGTGAGGAGCACGGTCAAGTCATTCTTACAAACGGGGGAGGAGGCAGAATATTTGGGTACATGTGCCAGCAGATCGGTGGATCAGGACAAGGGTGCGTGGAAGTTCTTTTTTTGATTATTATTATTTTTTTCAGTGAAATAAGATGTAAGGTGTTATGGACCAAAAGTTTGTGTCCCTCCCTCCAAACCCCCCAAATTCATACGTTGAAGCCATAACTCCCAATGTGATGTCATTTGAAGGTGGGGCCTTTGTGATGTATTTAGGTTTCGATGAGGTCATGAGAGTTGAATCAGAACCCTCAAGAGAAGAGGAAGACAGATTCTCATTCCACATGCAAACACCAAGGAAAGTCCACGTAAGCGAACAGCAAGAAGGTAGCCATCTACAAGCGAGGAAGAGAGCCTTCCCTAAGAACTGAATCTGCCAGCACCTTGATCTTGGACTTCCCAGACTCCAGAACCAGGAGAATTAAGTATCTGTGGTTTAAGCTACCCAGTCTATGGTATTTGTTATGGTATCCTGAGCTGATTAAGACAACAATTGGTACCAAGAAGTGGATGCTGTTGTAATAAATACCTAAAAATGTGAATGTGGCTTTGGAACTGGGTAGAGGCTGGAAAAGGTTTGAGGTGGATGCTAGAAAAAGCCAAGATTTCTGTGAAGGGATTGTTAAAGGAGATTCTGGCAAAGGCTCAGAAAGGAAAGAGGAGAATGGAGAGAACTTCCATCTTCTTAAAGAATGTGTAAATGGCCATGAACAGAATGTGGGTAGAAATATGGAGGGTAGAGGCCATTCTGGTGAAATCTTAGAAGGCAATGAGGAATGTTACTGGACAATGAGGGAAAGGCAAGCCTTATTATAAGGTGACAAGCATCTTGGCTGAATTGTGTTTATGTGCTCATGTTTTGTGGAAGGTAGCACTCGCAAGATATAAAATCAGACGTTCAGCTGAGCATGTTTCTAAGCAGATTGTCAAAGGAAGGGCTCGGTCCCTCCTGAGGGCTGTGATAAACTGTGAGAGGAGAGAGATGAATTGGAGAAGGAATTGTCGAGCAAAGGGACCAAAACTTAGTGATTTGAAAAAGTCCCAGCCTGTCTATATTTCAGGGAATATGAAGGCTGTGGCCAAACAACATTTGATAAGGAGGTTAGTATGGGGGTGAACCCCAGCTTTGTTTATCCACCCTGGCAGACACACTGCCAGCTTGAACTGAACAGGATGGAGACAGGATACAGTGAAGGAAGGCAGTTGGCCATCTCAGGCTCTACGCGACGGAACCACAGAGCCATTCACCTGCGAACTTGCCCTAGTCTTCAAGACAAGGGAAGGATGACCCCAAAGGTGATTCAGAGATTGTCAGGGCTGCCTCCTTGGTTTCAGCAGCTGCCCAGAGCTGCGGGGGCGTGACCCCTGCCTAACAGAGAGCCACAGGGGTGGGCTCACTGCCCGAGTGAGTCCCAAAGGAAGGGCTGCTGCTCCAGTGGGTTCAGAAGGCAGAGCATTGAACCAAAGAGGATCATTCTCAAGACTTAAGGTCTAATGGCATCGGTCTCGCTAGGTTTTGGACTTCTTGGGACCTGTCATCCTTTTTTCCTTACAATTTCTCCCTTTTGGAATGGGATAGGTATCCTATGCCTGACACCCTGCGATATTTTGGAAGCATATAACTTATCTGGTTTCACAGATTTACAGCTGGAGAGGAATTTTGTCTCAGGAGGACTCTTACCTTGATTCTCACCCATGTCTGCTTTACAGGGTTACCGTTTGAGAGGTTTGGAGATTTCTAAGCAAGGACCAGGTGTAGTAGGCTGTTTGGGAGAGTGGGAAGTGAGTGTCAGAGGGAAGTGCCGTGGACTTGGCAGGCAGATTTCAGACATGCTTGGGGATGGCTATGACATAGTCATTGTGAGATTCGTCACTATGGTTTGCGTTTTTCCCTAGCACATTCAACTGCCCAGGTGCAGAGGCTGAATGAATCTAATTGGGGTTTAGGATTTTCCAGGTGAGTACAACAGAGGAGATAGAAGCAAAGGGCTTCCGCAAGAGTCTGTGGAACCTGAGTCAGGCAGGAAGGCAAGTGAGGAAACTGAGAAGGATCCCCAAAGGAATGGTACTAGTAAACGCGAGCCGAGGGCAGGGACAGGGAGGTGAGCGGTGAGGCTAGAAGTCGGGACTGAGGCAGGGAGGGTGACAGTAAGTGGTCGTGATGGGGTAGGATGATCAGTATGACCGAGACGGGTGGAAGGAGAGGCCAGAGAAGCGAGAGGCCAGATTATTTGAAGGATTATTTGTGAGGGTAACTGCTAAAATTACGACAGTAATTCTGGAAAGCGAGACAATAGTCCAGAAGCTAATATCAGGAGGGAAAGGGAGAAGTAGTCACAGGGGTCTCCAAGTGACTGCTGGAGGAAGGGAAAGCTGAACGGTGCAGGCTGATGGCATGCGTTTCCAGGGAGCAGGGGGGTTTCAGGGAAGAGGGAAGAAATAGGACACCATCTCCCCTTCCAGCCTTAGAAGGCTCAGTAGAGACATGGCCACCACGGAGCAGGTATCAGAAGCTGTGTCCTCAGGGTAAGCCAGGTTTTAGTTAGAATATACAGGCTGTACAGAGAAGGCACTAAATTATGGAGGATCTTACTGATGACAAAATGGCTTGTCCTGGGCTTTGTAGACCTAAATCCTAGTACAGTGTTTTATCTGGGCTGGGACTCAAATTACGGTGGAAGAAAGAATGGAACGATCGCTCTGATCTCTTGAGCCCCTGGACTTCCCATCTGTGGTACCCAGCTCATCACTGACTGAGTGGATAAGCGGATACGTGAATGAATGGATGCTATGAGCTGGCTCAGAACTGGATGGAGCTGAAGACATGTGCTCATCTGTCTGCTCCTACTGAAGGTTGGGTCGACAAACGCCAATTTCTCTACCTGACTTCAAGGCCCTTCATATTCTAGCGCGTTCCAACCTATCCTGTCTTGTTTCCTACTCTTTCCAAATTCAGACTCTCTAGCCGACAGTTTGGGCTTCTGGCTGTCCTGTCAAAACACCACACTTATTCCTGACTCTTGGCCTTAGCTCAGGAATTTCCTCCTGCGAGAATGGCCTATTGTAGTCTTGTTTCCCCAGCCAGTTCTTTTCTGTCCTTCAAGGCCAAGGCCAGTCAAACTCATCCATGAACCTTTCCTGATATTAAAACCCGCTCTTCGCAGATTTTCTATAGCTCTTGAGAAATGTACCACTATAGAGTGAGTTATAGCTTGTCTTTTCTTATTAGCTGTTTTAAAAAGGATTAATCTTGCTTTTTGAGATAAATATTGAGTTTCTCAAGGGAAGGACTGTGTTTTCTAGCTGGTGTGCTCCCTTTCTTACAGTCTCTCTTCCTTTGCCAAGGTCAGTGGCTTGCAGGCTCTGTCCAACTGTAAATTGTTTCAGTTGCTTCTGTTAGCCCTGGTCTTTCTCCTTTCATTTTCCTGAGTTGGCTGATTTTTTTCTCCTCCTGGGCTTCCCTCCCGCTCCAGGGTGCTGGTTCTCCTTCCGTCTGCTGTCTGGCTCGCCTTCCTTCACCTTGAGAATTCCGCTTCCAGAAGCCAGTTCACGATCCTCTTTCTTTCTGTCTCTGCACCTTTCCCAGGATGCCTTGGCCATTCTGCAATCTTTACCAGTCATCTTTATGCTGCGACTTCCAAGTTCATCGTTCAACCTGGCTACCTCCCCACAGACTAGGGTTACTTCCAAAACCACCTAATGAGCATGTCCACACAGATGACCTGATGTCCCCTCTCATGCAATTTGTTTGAAATCAAAACCAATCTCTCTCTTTTTGATATTAGTTCTTCATCTGAAGGCCCTACTTTTGTTGATAATGCCAGCCTGCTTACAACACTGAAAACTTCCACTGGCTTTTTTGCGGCCTATGGGGTAAAATTTAAACTGTCATGATGCACAAGAACCTTCATGATTTGGCCTCCACTGACCACTCCAGCCTCATTTTCTTGATCACACAACTTAAAATTCAACTATACTGAACTCCTCCATGTTTCCCCAAAATAATATTCAAACGTACCTCTCTGTGTTCTTGTGTATGCTGTTCCTCCTGTTTGGATGCTGTTCCATCCTCCTCTAAGGAAATTTTATCTCTAACATCACCTTACCTGCTGGGGGGTTTGTTCTGACTTTTCAGAGTTCAACACTGCCACATTCCTATTCATTTCTATGTTCTTACGTATATTGTGATTGTATCAGCTTGTATTTATTTGCATGACCATCAAAGTATATAGACTATGAGCTCTTCTTTGTTTCTATACTATAGCACAGTATCAGGCAATAATAATAAGTGCTCATTAAATGCATTTTGAATCAATCGATACATGAGTGGCAGAATGAGTTTTTCCAAACCCCCCGGCCTCAGATTTCAAATTCAGATTTGACTTTTCTCTGTCCTTTGCCTTCTGCCTTTTGTCGTTCTCTCAGTTGAAAACGCCCCCACCCAGTTCTCGCGGTCATGTCTACACAATGCAACGAAGCACCTGCCTCCCCGCCCCACGCACCTGCTCCTTCTGTGCAGGGCGGATTCTCGCGGCCATACCAGCTTTGATGGTGTCGCGCTCGCCAAATCCAGGACCCATCCACGGCTCCTCTGTGCGCTCAGAACAAAGTCCACGGTTTAGCCTTTAGGACTTTCTGTGGCCTGGAAGCAAACTCTTGTTGCCTCATCATCGAGTTTCATAGAACTCCGAAAAAGACTTGTGTCTCAGTTACAGAGCATACTTTCCTTAAAAAAAAAAAAAAAAAAAATTCAGATATCTCTTGTGCACTTGCGATGGCAGATTTCACTGTATCACTTTTTATCGACATTTCCATTTTGAATTGGGTTGCGTTATCCCCATTTTTATACGAGAAATCGAATTCTTGGAGGATTTAAGTAACTCGTCCTAGATGATAGCTATTTTCCAGATTTGACATTTTCTGACTAACACCGTTTTGGAAGGATTGATTTTTGTCGTGTATCCATCCTACGTCTCCACCTTATTTTGAGTTTCTGGACTAGAGGCATCATTATAACTAACTCAGCCCTACTGACTTATGGAAAGGACATTAGGAGCTCACGAAGGACAGACAGAGTGTGAGGAGCCGGCAGACATCTCCTCGGGCGTTAACAGCAAGTTCAGAGCAAACATCTTTAAAGCAGTCTTTACAATACGATGCAAAATTGAATAAGAAGAGGTCACAGAGCGACTGTGACATCTTGCTGGGCCAACTGGTCATCCACCATTAATTGCTCATCCTTTCCCACGCTCCTGGATGTTTATCTACTTCCTCAGGTGCTGCAACCTGATGATTTATCAACTCGATTATCCCTCTTAACGTTTCAGATTTATTAGGTGCAGGCCGGTCTTTCAGCTGCACTTTAATTGTGTTAACTGCAAATGCAATTAATTGTGTCACCTTTGGGGAAGAATTTCACAGCTACCTCTGGGGGAGGGTGGTAAGTCCCTTATTAAAGTAGTACGTGTTGAAATTCTCAAGAGAAAGCCCAGATTCTGTGCTTTCTGTGAGGCTTGACTATATCCAGTTTTTTTTTTCTTGATTGCTATTTATCAAGGCAACTGGTAGCCGCCCGCTTATTGCAATTCAATTTGGGGGCTATTAGCAAATGAGAGTCATTTTACTTTCTGTACTTCCGGGTGTCAAAATTAATTCCCCACACCTCCCAAAAGACATAAGGTACCTGTTCTTGTGCTGGAGCTGTTCATCTCCTTTGTCCAGGCTCCCCGCCCGAGGCTGGCTTCCTTGCGAAGGGCTCAAATGCCCTTTCCTGCTTCCCCCGTGAGCCTGACTCCTGCCTGTAGTCACTCTGGGTCCTCACATAATAAATCACTTTAACCTGTTTCTAAAAACAAGGTCAGATTGTGCTGTGATTCTTGAAAAGGGATTTAAGAATCTCTCTTTAGGTGCAATTCTCAGGGTAGACCTCTTGGCCAAAGAAAGGACAGTAAGAGGGTGTACGGTGAGAGGTATGTGTGTGTGTGTGTTGGGGGAGGGGAGCCAAGGCAGGAAAGGGTCCCTTTTGTTTTGACCAAAGAATCCTTGCAATGTTTGAATGGGCTTCCACGCCATAAACATGGAGGGCATTTAGCATATCAAACGCAAATAAAAATGACACGCAGATGGCTCGCTTCTGAGGCCGCCTTGTGCAGTTTTGGGAGCCTTCCATCTCTGCGGTTTTCCGAAATATCATGAGTATATAGTCCCGATTAGGCTCACAGTTTTCTCCTCTGTGATACTGCCTTTTTTTTTTTTTTTTTTTTTTTTTTCAGCCTGAAGCCATCTGGGCCGGACCTGAAGACTCAGGTCCTATCAGCCAATTCAAAGGCCAGCCCCAGGCTCAAGAGTCATTGAGGATTTTCTGTGGCTCAATTAAGCCTATGCAGCACACCACAGCCACAGAGGCGCTGTTTATTCAGGGAAAGTGCTCTGTAATTTATTTAAAATAATCCATCTTTCACAAATAAAGGGGCCATTGACGGCGCCCCCCCCAGGCCTCTGCTGAAAGGCCCCCTCTTGATGGTCTGTTTTGCTGGTCACAGCTAAATACCTGACAAAAATGATTCAGCCTCCTCCCTCCCCCCCCCCCACTTAGTTTTCTCCCACTTTTTTTAAAATATGAGATTTTGCTAAACCTGCTTGTTTTCTTTTACACCAGTAATCCGACGAGGCTCCCCGCCCCTTGCCCACCTTTTTCCCCCTTAAACACACACACACACACACACACACACACACACACACGTTGGCCATTAAAAATGATTAATGCCAGCCAATTTGATAATCGCTGAGCGGGAGGTGCCAGCCATTTTGGGATTTGGTGCAGCCTCCGAACCAGCTTCTTTATGGCCCTCGGCTAATGAGGAATCACATTAGGCTTTTTACTGTATATGAATTGATTAGCTGAAAATGAGATTACGTCCATGGTGCGACCCCAGAGACAAAGCGCCCATTCTTCTCAAGCACGTCCGGGTGCCAGCGCTGTGTGTGCACTCGAAAATGTTCTTTTTCTCCTGGTGTTCCAGGAAAATACTGGATGAGGCCAGGTGTGGCTTCTGCAGAATTAGGTGTATCTGTGTAAATCAAACAAACAAACAAACAAACGAGCAAACAAGAATGCATTGGCAGGAGGACGCTTGCCTTCCGGCTTGTGGGTTTGACAGGTTTTGACAAGTTTCAGGGGGGAATGGCTTCTCAGTTAATCCTGCGGGACTAGGGAGCTGTCTCTGCCACTCGTTTGCTCAGTGATTTGAGGCCAATCATTTAACTTCTCTGAGCTTTACTTTCCTCATTTGTGCAATGGGGTAATAACACATATTTTTATTGGATTATTAGGATTAAATGAGATAATATGTATAAAATTAGCACAGGGCCTACAATATAGTTGACCTTTAAAACTCTACTTTCCTCCCTCTCTCTCCTTTCCTTCTTTCTCTTCTCTTCTCTCCTTCTTCCTTCCCTCCCTTTCTTCCTCCTTTCCTTCCTTCCTTCCTTCCTTCCTTCTTCCTTCCCTCCTTCCTTCCTTCCTTCCTTCTTTCCTTCCATCTATCCTCTTTCTTCCTTTCTTCTATATGAATTGTAGTTATTGAAGTTGTTTATTAAACTTAGAAAGGAACAGAGCCTGGAACTGGGGGTGTGAATGGCAGCTTCCTGACCAGGAAACAACCGCCTAGCAGGCTGGCTGAGACAAGGCGAGCCCTGTAGTTGTATTACAGAGACGGGCAAACTTCTCAGGGGCTGAAGGGCGCCCCCACCTGTGTTCTCATGGTCCATGAGCCAATGGTGGTTTTTCCATGTTTAAATGGCCGAAAAAGACCAATCGAAAGAAGAATACGTTTTCAAAGACGAAGTATGTAAAATGTCATTATAAATCAGCATTCAGAGATGAATGTTTGCAGTCAATTTTAATGATAAGAAATATTATCCCTCAAGAAAGAATTATGTATTCTTTTCATAGAAATATTACAGATTAGTGTTACTTTGAATTTTATCAGTAAAAAACTTCTGGGAATTTATTTTCTCTCTTGGGATATGAGTACCTCCATAACAGCTACAATTTTATCCCTTGGTCCACAAAGTCTGAAATATTGACTGTCCGACCCATTACAGAAAAATTGGCTGACCCCTGCTGCGGCGGCCCCTCTGGTCCAGTTAACAGACAGGTGTTTCTCGTCGTGGGATTAGTTACTAGCACGAATGTTAGAGGTCGGGGATGGAGGGATGGGAGGGCTGGAGGGTTCCAAAGTCAAACGCAACGTCAAAAGCGATATTTATATGCAGACTGTACCGGCCATTACTTTACGTTCTTCTTATTGTTCTCAGTGTAAATCTAAAGCGATGCTGGTTGTCTCTAACAGGAGGAAGAAATCAAGGCTGCGGGAGAGAATGTAATGAAAGGAAATAAGTAATTGTTCCTCCACTGATTCCTTGACCTTCTTTCAATGACATGCTCGTAGGACGAGCTGCCTACATGCGTTTCCCACTAAGCTCCATGAGGCCAGGGCCCGCATCCGGGGTGCTGGCCGCTGTGTCCTGGGGGCCTGGAGTGCTTGCCAGGCCTGCAGCAGACCTGCGATTAAACGTGTCCACACTCAGAAAGGGGAGGAGCCCGCTTCTGAAGTGGGGGTGCTTCCCGCTCCCACTCAGCGATGCAGTCAGGGGCTTTGCCAATACCTTGCCTTCTTGCTCATTTATTATGGGCAGCAAAAGATGAAACTGGAGAAGGGGAAGGGCAACACTGCCTTAGTGGGGCTCACTGTGAGCCCCTGTGAAAGAGGCGGCGTCATATGCATTGTAAATGCAACACTGCCCTGGCGGGGACAGAGCTGGGCTGGAATTCTGACCTGATCCCGTTAAGCATTTAAGCAACAAACCCGCCACTGAGTAGAAGCCGATGGCCCTTGTCTGAGTTGGTAACTGCAGATGTGTTCTCCCTCACCCGTTTCCCTCCTTCTCTCTGCCTCCCACTTCCAAAACCCCCTTTTGGGTAGTGGGGCCTCTCCAATCTCTCAGATTCCAGTTCTGGGGAAAGTGCCGTGGAAAGATCTTGGAATAAGGAGCTGAAAGGAAGAGTTTGGCATCTTAGCTTTCATACATCCTCTGTCTGGGAGACGTTGGGTGGCGGCTTCCACCTCCGTTAGCCTCTGTTCGCTCCTGAAATAGAGGTTAATAATCCCTGCCTTGGCCCCTCCCAGCTTGCAGGACCCAGTCAGATAGCAGATGTGGATGCGGATGCTCTTTACTAAGCAGCATTGCACAGGTGCGTGCACACGCACGTGCACACACACACACACACACACACACACACACGTGTGCGCGCGCGAGGTGCTGGCTACCGTTACCAAAATTCTGAGCCCTCCAGCTTCCCTGCTGTTATGGAGCGCACGTTTTACTGCCCTCCAAAGTCTCACGTCGAAGCTTCACTCCCCAATGTGCTGGTGTTAGGAGTTGGGGCCTTTGGGAGGTGATTAGGATGAGATGAGGTCATGAGGGTGGGGTCCCCGTGATGAAACGAGAGCCTTGGTGACGGTCACAGGTGAGCTTGCTTCCGGATCCGCTCTCCCCTCAAGTGAAGACAACAAGAAGAGAAGTTGCCGTCTGTGACCGGAAAGCGAGCCCTCGCCAGACACAGGGTCTGCCGGCACCTGGACCTAGGACTTCCAGCCTCCGGAACTGGGGGGAATGAATTCCTGTTGTTTATAAGCCACCCAGCCTGAACGGACTAAGACACCCACAGAGATGGCTCTGGGCTCTGTGATGAAGTGAACAACAATATGATCCACAATGACATTTCCTACTTGAGCGTGTGTACTGTGCGCCTGACGCTTCGCGCCCAGGACGGATGGTTCTCAGGTGGCCCCGTGAGGGAGCCGTCACACGCCACCATGTTACAGGCGAGGCTGCTGAGACTTGGAAGGTTATGTGTCCTGCCTAGTCACGTGGCTGGCAGGTGGAGATGTTGGGATTTGGACCCGGGTCTGTCTGAACCCAAAGCTGATATTCCTCTCGCGGTATCACACCATACTGCCTTCCTGGGTTGTCGCCAACACTGTGCTACCCTGAGGTCCCTGCTCTGACCCCCATGCTGCCGAGGACCCCCGGTCCAGCATTCTGCAGCTGTTCCGCGTCGTGGCCACTGGCGTCCGGCTCGCGGCTACGTGGGAGCGGGTTAGTCAGAGACGTGAGTCAGGGCCAACGTGTCCCTCAAACTGCTAGAGGCGAAGAAGCACCAGGTGAGGTTGCTGAAACACGAACTTTTATAGCACGCTGTTCAGAAGAGCACTGTGCAAGATTCGACGTCTTTCCCTTTTCTCTTTGTTTTTTTTTTTGAAATTATTATTCATCTAATCTCAGACAATTTCTTCTCCAAGAGCCTGCTTTTCTTCACCTACAAAATGAAGTTAATAACACAAAAGGCCACAGGTGGGTGTGGAACTAACGGAGCAGCGTGAGCCACGGGGCCGAGCAGTTAGGAAACGCTCTGGACGTCTCGCTGGTGGTCGGCGCTGTCCACGGAGACTGCAGCTTCTGCTCGTCTCATCGCCAGAGGAAAAACTGTCGCCTCCTTTCCAGGGCCCTCTTGTGTTCTTCCTGCTCTCCTCCCGCCTCCCCCCCACTCACCAGGCCCTCAAAATTTCCTCTTTTATCAGAGCAATAGTTTCCTACCTTCTCTCTCCCTTTTCAGGTGCAATATGCCCACTTTGCATTACTCTCCACTCTAGAACTTTCACTTCTATTCTAAGACTCCCATTCTGATAACAGAGCTCTCTGGGCGTAGAGCTGGCCTCTCTCCCTGCACCTGCCTTTGCCCTTCCTTAACCTTGACCTCGACAGAGCAGAATATAGACCTATTCAGAGACATACCAGTAGAGAAGTCAATCAATCATCGGGCTCCGATGTTAACTCCTGGGATTCAAAGTATCAGCTGTTCTAGTTCACATGTTTGTGATTCAATTTCCCCATATGTTAAATGAAGGCTAAGTATCATGCTGTCTTAATTAGGTTGTTGGGACGACAAATGAGATAATGAACTAAGTGAACCTCTGAACACGGCACTGGTGTATAGAAAGCACTCACTAGGTCGTGGCTGTTATTATAGTTGTGCTGCTCTGGTTCAGCCATAGTACAGCAGGTCCTCGAGCAGCATTGTTTCATTAGATGTTACTTAGTTATAATGCTGATGAGATGTTACTTAGTTATAATGCTGATGAGATGCCTGGAAGCTTAACTCTTGAGTTCATCAATTAGCCGGTGGTCAAATTCGTTTCCTTCAATATCGTTTTTGCTTAAAGTCACAGAACTGATCAATGGTGTTGAGTGAGGACTTAAGCTGTAATGTACAATGAGGTCCCAAGTGTTCTAGAAGGACATCTGAAACCACAAGGAAGTGATTCTGGAAGCCAGAGGGTCCCCTGAGCGGATATTGACTGTAAGGGACCGGGAGGAGAGTGGAGCAGATGCTTTCACCACGTTTATCTATTTTTTGACATTGTCCTGTGTGTCAGGCACTGCCACGGTCGATTTTGTCTCGGCTCGGCCACACCACGGGGCGCCCAGGTGTTTGGGGTGTCGGTGAGGGTGTTTCTGGATGAAATGAACATTTGAATCGATAGGCTGAGTGAAACAAATTGCTTTCCCCAACGTGCACGGGCCTCATCCAAGCCACTGAAAGCCTAAGTAGAACAAAAGGCAGAATAAGGTAGCATTCTCTCTCTCTCTCTCTCTCTCTCTGACTGTCTTTGAGCTGGGGCATCAGTGTTCTCCTGACTTTGGACTTGGCCCTGGACTGGAACTTACATCTGAGAAGCTCGTCTGCTTCTGAGGCCTTCCGACTTGTACTGGAGCTACACCGCTGGCCCTCCTGGGTCCGAGTTTCTCAGACTCCATAACTGTTTGAACCTATTCCTTATAACAAATCTCTGGAGAACCCTGACTAATACAGATTTCGGTACAAAGAGTGGTTCAAGGAACGGAATGGTAAGGATGAATTTTCTGAATTGGTTCTGGGGTTTCTGGAATTGGCTCTTTATTGTGATTAAATTTAATGATGCTAATGACTCTATTTCCAGTAGATAGTCCATGCAGTGATTTGGCAATAGAAATATGCAAAATATCTGCCCTGGATACTCCCAGTCACCCATTTATAAGAAGCAAGGATCTGGGTGACTGTGTATATGATACTTACACACGTTTTTAGAAAACTAACACGTGTAATGGAGTTGGCTGATTGCCCCTAATGTTGCTGGACAAAGTGATGAAAGAAAAAATTGGGACGAGGGGTTCGGATTCCCAGCTCAGGTGCTGCATAAGTAACCCAAGAGCCCCTACGTGTACTACAAAGGACACCCTTTTCTCCGGCAGTCACAGGGCTGAGACTTAGGAAAATTAAGTGGAGACTCTCATCCTGCAATAGACTGAATTAAAATGCAAGTTGAATTCCCAACCACATGGGGAGTCTACTTTTAATGGGAGGGCATGGATTTGGAAAGATTGAGGTCTTGTAAGTTGGGGTGGGGGTGTGTGGGAGGATCCTGACACCATTGAGGACATTAAGCTTCTCTATTCTGAAGAGTCTGCTTTGCCTGAGGAAGAAGCCTCTCCATCCCAGTGGAAGCACCCTCCCTATTCCCTGTGGGAGAGGCCTCTCCATTCCCATCTGAGGGGATTAACCTGAATTGCCCGAGGACACCTTCATGTCCTCTCTGGGGGGGCAGCTGTCATGCACAACAACGTTGTTCTCCTCGGCACCCGGCCCCACCACCCTCTCTGCTTCTAGACAGGTAGCTGCATTCAGGCCCCAGCAGGCCCCTAAGAGGTTACCCATCAGGAGGCATGATGCACTCATAAAGAATGACTTCAGTTTTCTAATTTGTACAGATATAAATATGGGAAATATGTGTGCGAATAGATGGTAAGGGTAAGGGTTAATGGTGGAAGGAACGTAAAGTTGGATCTGGCTGAACGTATTGGTATGGACTTACTAAGTAGAGATTTCGCATTTAGTGCCTCAGCTTGGGTGTTGGGAGGGGCTCTCACCATTTGGCTGGTTGGCCAAAACATGGGCATGAAAAAGGTGGGCAAATTAGAAATGCTTTCATGTAGACGGAGGGGTTCAGAGGCTTAGTTAGGCAGATCGGAATGTTAGAGTTCATATGCCATTTAAGATCTACTTATTCTCACTAGGAGGGTCCAGAAGACATAGCTCTGACCAATACATAGAGAAATACATTTGTGAGGGGAGGCCTGCCATCCTTGAAGAGCTCTGTGATCGCTCTTCTCTCTAGGCTGAGTCTCCCTGGGGACTGCAATCCTCGAATTGGGAGATCTAAATGCAGTGGGAGTAATGGAACACCAGGACGTCAGGGACCAAGTGGCAGTACTTAACCACCAAAGGCAAGGCAGATGTAGTTGCCATGTGGGCAAACAGAGTCAAAGTGACAGTCAGAATAGTCTGACTCGTGCACTCCTGGGGCGCTGACCGGTTGGTTGCTCATGGTGCTCCTAGAAGTGAGAGGTGTGGATAGGAAGCCTAGTAAAGTACTGAAAAAGCAGAAGAGTTCTGGGTTAGGTGAACAAAGGTCTAACACGGGTCATAAAAGCAGAACGTCAGTCCTTCGATCAGTCCTCAGACTTGAGCTAGTTTGTAGACCCAGCACCCCTTGAATGAAAGGGAGAGCAAGTCCCCTTGAGGAAGGATCCTGGTCCACTGACCAAAATTTACACCGTTGATCTTTCTCTCAGCTTCCCTAGAGGGACTTATGGCCTTTTACCAGGGTAAATGTGTGTCGGGGAAAAGAGAATATCAAAACTTTCAGGAACTACTGGACGCCGGCTCTGCACAAACACTAACTCCAAGGGATCCCCAAATCACTGAGATCCCCCAGGCAGAGGAGGTCAGGTGATCAAAGGAGTTTGAGTTCAGGTCCACCTCCCAGAGGGGCCCGTGGGCCTCTGGTTATTTCCCCAGTCCCAAGTGCATCATTGGGATAGATACGCTCACCACCTGACCGAGCCCCCACATGGATTCCCTGATCTGTAGATTGAAGGCTGTTAAGCTGGGACGTGGAAGGCATTAGAACCGCCCCTAATAGGAAAACGGTAAACCGAGAGCATTCCTGCAGGGACTGCAGAGATCAGGGCCACCAGCGAGGATCTGAAAGGCGCAGCGAGGTAATTCCCACCGCATCCCCATTCCACTCACCTGTCTGGCTTGTGCAGAGGACAGCTGGATCTTGGAGAAGGACAGTGGATCATCACGAGTTTAATCAGGTGGCGATGCCGACTGCAGCCGCTGTCACTAGCTGCAGTTTCGTTGCTTGAGCAAATTAACATGTTCCCCGATGTCTACGATGCAGCCATTGATCTGGCAAATGCTTTTTCCTTGACACCCATTCATAAAGACTACAAGAGCAGTTTGCTCTCGGCCATCAAGGTAGGTGGTACAGCTTTACTGTCTGGTACCTCAGGGGTATATTGTCTGTCCGGCTCTGCGTCCTTGTTTACTTCATGAGGATCTTAATCACCTGTCCCTCCCACAAAATGCCACAGTGGCCCATTACACTGATGACACTGTACTGATTGGACCCGGTGGACAGGAACCAGCAATTATTCTGGACTTATCGGTAAGACCTTTGTATGTCAGAGGGTAGGAAAGAAATCTGACAAAAATTCTGGGGCCTTCTACCTTAGCAAAATTTCTGGAGATCTAGTGGGGTGGGATCTATCAAGATAGTCCTTCTAAGGTAAAGGATAAATTGTTGCATATGACTGAACGTCGGAAGACCCCCAAAGAGGCGCAACGCCTTATGAATTTTGGAGGCAACCTACTTCTCATTCTGGTGTGTTACTCGGGTCCATTTACCAAGTGACCTGAAAAGCTGCTCGTTTTGAGCGAGGCCCGGGGTCAGAGAAGGCTCCGTGACAGGTGCGGGTGGCTGTGTTCTGCTGCTCAGCTCAGAGGCTCGGACAGTGTCAGGGCGGGAAGCTGTTTGAGCTCCGGATGCCCCTGTGGGTGAATCACAGCGTAAGCCTTTAGCGTTTTGGAGCAAAGCTCTGCCATCCTCCACAGATGACTCTCCTTTTGAGACATAGCTCTTGGCTTGCTCCTGGGCCTTAGTAAAGACTGAATGCTGACCCATGGACCACCAAATTACCATGCAACCCGAGCTGCCAATCATAACCTGGCTGTTACCTGACCCACTAAACCGTAACATTGGGTGTGCGCAGCCAACTCTCTATCATCAAACAGAGCAGGCTCTGACGGCACACGTAAGTTACGTAGAAGTGGCCCAAAGGCCCCGGGTCCCCATTTCTGCCACACTGCCTCGCTCTTCCGGCCGGCGCCCATGGCCTCACGGAGGGGTCCCCTATGATCAGCCAATGGAGGGAGAGAAAGAAGGCTTGGTTTACAGGTAGTGCCACGTGGAATGCGGCCACCTGAAAGTGAGCAGCTGCAGCACTGTGGTCACTTTCTGGAACATTCCTGAGAGGGAGTGTTGAAGGGAAATCCTCCCGGTGGGCAGAACTTCGAGCAGCTCACCTGGTTGTTTGCTTTGCTGAGAAGGAGAAACGGCCAGACGAGTGATTATATGCTGATTCATGGGCTATGGCCAGCGGTTGGGCCGGACGGCCGGAGACTCGGGAGGAACATGATTACAGAATTGCTGGCCAGGGAATCGGAGAAGATGTATGTGGAGACACCTCTCTGAACAAGCAAATAATGTAAAGATATTTGTGTCCCATATGAATTGGTCACCTAGAAGTGACCTCCTTAGAGGAAGATTTCAATAACCAAGCGGCTAGGACGAGCTGCTCCGTGGGTGCCGGTCAACCTCTTCCCCAGGCACTCCTGTTATAACGGGCTCCCGCGGGAAGCGGGCGGTGGAGGATGGGGGTGGCGCACGGTCTCAGGGACACAGACTCCCACTGACTGAGGCCCACCGGGCTGTGATTGCCACTGAGTGTCCAGCAGCAGAGACGAAGAGTCTCCAGCATGGCACCGTACCCCAGGGCGGTCAGCCGGCGTTGGTGGCAGGTCGATTACTTGGGACCGCTCTGTCACGGAAGGGGCAGCTGACTCCGGATGCAGACCGGCCTCCTCTGCACGCAGCGCTGCTGCTAGAAGTCCCACGTGCGGGCTGGCGGACGGACGCCTTCCTCGCCATCCCAGCATCTCACACGGCGCTGCCTGACCGAGGAGCTCACTTCGCAGCGAAAGAGGCAACGCGCACACGACCGTGGAAGTCGCAGGTCTCCCCACGTTCCCCACCGTCCTGCACCGTGCCGCCTGACAGAATGGTGGAATGACCCTTGGCAGACGCGCTTACGGTGCCAGTTGGGTGGCAATGGTTTCCGGGCTTTGGAAGGCTCTCCAGGAGGCCGCCCGTGTTCTGAGTCAGCATCCGGTATGGGATGCTATTCCTTCGACAGCCAGGAGTTGTGGGTCCAGGAGTCAAGGGGTAGAAATGGAAGGGGCACCACTCCCCATTACCCCTTAGTGGCCCACTAGCAAGATCGTTGCTTCCTGTTCCCGTGACCTTGTACTGTGCCAGCCGAGGTATCCTAGCTCCAGAGGGAGGAAAGTTTCTGCCAGGAGACACTGGCGACTCCACTGAAATGGAAGCTGTGACCGCCACCCGGCCACCGTGGGCTCCTCGTGACTCTGAATCAACAGGCGGAGAAGGGAGTTCCTGAGCCGGCTGGGGCGACTGATCCTGACCACCAAGGGGAAATGGCGCTGCTACTCCACAGCGGAGGTGAGGCCGAGCATGTCTGATCCACAGGAGGTCACTTGGGGCGTCTCTTAGAATGATCATTCCCTGCGATTAAGGTCCGTGAAACACAGTAACGGTCCAGGCGGGATTGCCAACGGCCTGGACATTTCAGGAAGAAAGGCTTAGGTTGCTCCACTGGGCGCAGAGCCACGACCAGCTGAGGGGCCTGCCGAGGACACAAGGAGAGGGCCTGGGTGGTGGGAGGAGGTGCTTACAGAGCCAAGCTGTGGCCACGTGGCCAGACGTAGCAGCCAAACCTGTACTTGTCATGGGTATTTCCTCCTCATTGTTTTATGACTCTGTGTATGTGCATACCTTTAACTTCTTCTCTTTCATATTTCCTTAGCATGTAACAGAAGATGTTTTGGCTTTATATTATAGTATATTGATTGTTCATGTCACCTCATAGTATTTAAGTTATGGGATATCAGGGAAAAAATTAAACATTGCAATAACCGACAAGATCATTTCTCAACATGACGTCTTTCAGCTAAAAACAACCTCCTCGAGGGGCCGGAGGCTGTAGTGACAAAGGTCGGACTGCAGTTGGCCAGAGCTGGCCCTGATCCCTGTCTCTCCCCCTGCCAGCGGGGATCCTTGGACTTACCTGCCTCCTGGGTCCTCGCTTTCCTCACCTGTGCAACAGAGACAGTAAAGCCTCATTTGCAGCGTTGCTAGAATGATGGATGATGTTAGGTATGGAGACACCCCTCCCCGCTGCTTCCTGCAGGGTGGGTGTGACCGATGTGCACGTCCTCCGCCCACAGACATTCTCTTCTGCCCTTGGCCACCACTTTCTTTTCCTCTGCATGGAAAACCATCAGGCAGTCAGCGTTCGTGAATGCTGCCAGTTAATTAGTTTCACGCAGTGCTGCTGGGTGGCTTAATCTCCTTTCCTAGTACTCCTGGGACTGTGTGAAATACAAGACGAGCATTCTTACCATAACTTTATATCGAGGCCTTTAATGAACAGAAAATGCCATATACCATCTGTATCGAAATTAAGTACGTCGTTTGCACATAGACACGGAGTTCCTGGGCGACCTCATTCTGTAGAGCCTGCCTGCTCTGCCTGCCCGTAGTTCTTGGAAGCGTGAGATGTTTCCTCACGTTGGCTTTGTGGCTTCCCCGGTATCATAGGACATCACTGAGTGAAGGGAGGTTGGTCTCCCCAGAACCCGCACTTGCCGTGGATTAAGCTCAAGGCTTCACAGCGACTGCCTGAATTCCAGTGCCAGCTCCGGTACCCACCAGGGCAAGTTCCTACCATGCACCTCGGTTTTCTCCTCTGTACGATGGTTGCATTAGCCAGGGCGATCAACACCAGCTGCTGTCACACGGCGACTCTCAGTGGCTCGCCACACTCACGTGCTCTTCCTCATCGCTGCCGGACGATGCAGAGTGTGGAAGATTGTGAATGGTGGATGCTGCGGAGCCACACCAGAAAGTAGGCACCTCCATCCCTTTTTCCTATGTTCCATTAACCAGAACCCAGGCTCAGGGTCCTTTTTTGAGTCCAGGGGAGCGGAGGTGGAAAACGTGGCCTTCCTGTGTGTGGGAGGAAAATGCAGCGGCGACGTGAACTCCCGACATCGTCTCTGCCACAGCGGGGGTGACAGTCCTTCTGTCTCCCAGGGATGCTGTGGCGACCGCATGGGTGAGCTCACGTGGAACGTGAGGAGCACTGCCTTCCACAGAGTAAGCCCTCAGCACGTGACCGCTTACTCTGTGCTTCCGCTCGTCGTCAGCACGACTGTCCAGTGGTGTTGCAGTCCTTCACTATGCATGCTGGTCTCAGGGGACCAGTGAAGGGTGGCCTCTGGTGGATGACAGCCTAAAGGAATCAGCCTTCATGGAACCATGGTCTCAGGGCTACTGCCAGATCCTCAACTGGGAACACAGTTAAATGTTCCACCATTTAGTAATTTCCTGAGTTTAGGCTACTCAGGATCTTTATTATTCGTTCATTCATTCATTCATTCATTCATTCAAAAAGTACTCACGGAGAATATATCACTAAAGAAAAGAGACAGAAATCTCCATCTTGATGGGTCCTGCGTTCTAAAGTTGTGAATGGGGTGAGGACCAACAATAAATACGAGTATAGGGATGTACAATGATGCCACATCGGCTAGTCATGAGTGTCACGGGAAAAATAAAAATAAACATTGTGAGTGAGATAAGTGTTATGTACGGGATGTTTGTGTGCCCCCCAAATTCATACGTTGAAATCTGACCCCCACTGTGATGGCGTAGGAGATGAGGCCTTTGGAAGATAATTGGGTCGCGAGGGAGGGGGAGAGACCTCAGGAATAGGGTTGGTGCCCTCGAAAGAGAAGACGCCAGAGCTAGCCAGGTGAGGATACAAAGAGAGTTCAGAAGAGGGCACACACCAGACCCTGGCCAAATCGACCTCAGACTTCCAGCCTCCGGAACTGTGAGAAAGAAATGATCTTTGTGTAAGCCACCCAGTTTTGGGTGATCTGTTGTAGCAGCCTGAACTCACTAAGGCAAGCTGTGGTGTTAGGTGCGTTAGAGATGGGGTGAACTGTCGTTTTTTTTTTTTTGTTTGTTTGTTTGTTTTTAAGCATTTTACTATTTTTAGTGAAGCTTTAAGTTTACAGATAAATTGAGCAGCAAGTACAGGTTCTCATATACCTTTCTTTCCCTTACACAGTTTCTCTACTGTTAATACATGTTACATTAGAACGTGGGTTACAGTGGATGAACCTATATAGATATACTGTTATTCACTAAAGCCCTTAATTTAAGTTAGGATTCACCGTGCTGTACAGTTCTACGGATGAGCTGCCATTTTTAAAAGGCTATGTCTCGTGCTTACTGGCATTCTCTCTGCTCCATTTTTTATTCCACCTTGATGGAGCTATGGCTCACCGACCTGCTTCTGGGGACACCTGCTGGGTGTCACTTGGCAATGTGGTGAAAGCACGTGCAGACCTGGATGTGCAAGCTTGTTCAAATCTCACGGGAAAACCTTCGACCAATGAGGGATGGCATCTGGCAGGTGACGGCCTGAAACCACTGAGCACAGGGCAGACTGGATCTCGTGTTCTCCTCGATTTAGGTGATATAGGCCCAGAGTGGCTAGGGGATTTATCAGTGACACACAGCTCTTTGGTGGGTGTTCTGTGGACGACACCCCTGGCTTCTGGGCTCCCAGTACCGTGCTCCAGTAGATGGAGCATAAAGACAGAGCATGCTGTCACACGTGTCCCTGTCGAATGCTCAGACCAAGAAGTAGCGTCCTGCTGTCCAACTCTCTCACCTCAGTTTACATCGCTGTTATTTTTTCCCTTGTTATTATTACTAATCCACGTATTCGAACTTTTATAAAAGAAAAATAAATACCTGCTTTTTAAAGAGCAGTTTCCAGTGACTCATTTAGGAGGAAATCTCCTTGTGAACTAGGATGTCGGAAGACTGAGTAGTTTGAACCGTGTTTGTTTTTCTGGCCTGGACGTAGATCCTGTGAAGGTTTCTGCACCGATAGCTCAGGAGGTTGAAATAACGTTTTTGTCCCCTTTCCATGCTTCCGTGAAGGTCGTCGAGACCGGGCTTCATCATCCCGGGTGCCATAGCACGACTTGACGGTGACCCAGACTGACCGCAGCTCGGGGCTTTTAAAGCCGTTCAGTTTCCATATTCATTTAGTCACTGGGCTTTTTATGTGTGATTTTTGGTGACCATGAACTTGAGAGACGAAGAGGGCTGGATGCTGCCAGGAGCTGTGCGGCCAAGGCTCCGTGTGGGTTCTCCTTTGCTTTGCCAGCGCCCTTTCTTCCTGACGGCGGCTCTCCTCCCATTCCCGTCCCCGGCCCTCCAGCTGCACCAGCAACATGCAGCAGGCCTAACTGGTCTGCAAGGTCCGGGAGTCACAGGTTCTTAGGGGTTAGGCAGAACAACTGTCTCCTCATGTGACCGGGAGTGAATGTTAAATTTTTGGCTTTTGTTTATGGTTCTCTTAATCTGAAATGCAGAAATGACATAGAAGAAGTTAATGGTATGACCTTTAGAAGTCATTTAAAAATTTTTTTTATAATATAATACTAATAGAGGGCTTGCTACGGGCCAGGTCCCCCTGTAAACACTTTACATAGATTATGTCATTTAGTGCTCATTATAACCCTATGAGACGGTTATCTATGATGATGATGATTATCAACGTCAATATTTAACAGGCACATAGAGAGCTGGGAGCTAAACCCCATCGGTCCGGCTTTAGAATCCATGCTCTAAACTGCTACATTAAAAATCATAAGGTAAGAGAATCATCACAGCCAACCCCATTTACTCATATGGAAATTTCCTCGTGTCGCACAGAGAGGTGGATTGCCTCTCCTAAAATCACAGAGCAAGTTAGTGGCTGCTCGGTTCCACTCTGAAGTTCTCTTCTTTCCTGCAGAGGGAATCTCTATTCCTGAGGTTCAGGGAGAAAGCATTCAGTAGATATGGAATGATTTTATTCGGGGTAGAGGAACCTGCCTAGAAAGGCAAGAAGGAGGTGGTACACCAAGTGGGGAGTATGTGTGTGGGGGAAGGAGGATGCTGAATTTAGAAATCATGCTGCATTAGGCTCTGGCTAAGTTCCAATGATTTTTATTCATTATTATTATTTTTATGGGAAAAGGAACCTGCAACAGTTTAGGCTCAGCTATTTTCCTTCAGGCGTTGGTTTGTCAAATTTGGATCCAATGCCAGTTCAGCACGGTGGGTGTTCATGGGTGGCATGTGTGTGCATGTCTGTGTGTGTGTGTCTGTGTGTGTTTGTGCTCAGGTGTTTGCATGTGCCCTTCTCTGTGTGTGTCCATAGCGTTGGTATAAAAGGCAGTCCATCCTAGGTCCTACTCGCTACTTCTTACCTCCAACACACCTCCCTAATGTGTCAAGAATTATAAATTAATCACCTGGCTGGTTTGCACTGAACTTACTGGTGTTTATGAAAGGGAATTCATTGGATATGCCTGTTAATGGAACACGTGTAATAATACTAAAGCCTGTGATTAAAAAGAAATTTAAGGCCCATGAGTTTTTAATAGAAAAACATGTCATTTGAGTGTTTATTTGCTCGTGTAAAATGGCCGAGATTTTTTTAAGGGGAGGGGCGCCTACTTTAATTTTAGAAGGACCGTGGTGTTCACACTGAACCCCACGCCAATGCTTTTGCAGAGGCTCTTTTAGATTGTTTAGTGAGGGCCCTCTCGATAAAGCAGAAGCTATTTAGCGCTTTGGGCTTTGATTGAAACTATATTGCAGAGTAGTTCTACCCATGAGTTTCATTCATTCATTCATTCGTCAGAAATGTATCACAAACTTGTCGTGTCAAGTACCGGTCTGGGCTGGGAGGCTGAGATGAAAACACTTGGTCTTTGCCCTTAGATGGCCTACAGCTTGATGGAGGACAGACGAGTGAAGGAAAAAATCCCCATGCTTGTTGTGATGGGGATGTGGAAAGGGTAATGAGGGTATGCCAGGAGTCGGAGACTGCCCAGAGAAGGCGGGATTTAAGCTGAGACTTATCCAGTTAACCAGGATAGGGGAGGCCATTCCAAGGACAGTGTTGCAGATTCATGGGGTCTTGAGAGCAAGTTGTGTTGGGAAAAATAGAAGTTGTTTTAACTTATAGAATGTAAGTGCCGGTTATCTAAGAATAATTATTTCTTAAATTCTCTCATTCATCCACTTATTCGGTTGCATGAAGATACTATTCTTGTTCGTGTGTGTAGACATACATACACACATATGTATATGTGTACACATATATGTGTAAATATTTCTGGGTACATTGATTTTTCTTAAGTTTTTATGAGATTTAATCATCCACATTATTTTATAGTGAGGTGTAGAAAGTTTTGCATGTAAAATGAAGCTAGTTGATTTTGGCTTTTCATGAGTTTGCCTGTGGGTTTTTTAGAAATCTTTTTATTTTCCAGGGAAACTTTGCATAATTTCTCCACAAATCCTATTTATGTTTCAAAATGGCAAGGAGAACAAACTGTTTTGGATTTCACAGAACTGGAAGACTACAAAATCTCTACATGTTCAGGACATTTGAATACAGGTTTAGGAGTTTGGGTTGTCTTTAAGAGAAAAGTTGTTTTAGTTTCACTTTTTATTTTTAGCCTTGCTGGTAGATTTTAGAAAAGTCAAAATAAGACCTTGTGCATTTGGATTTTCTAAAATTCAAAGAAA
>CM053513.1:86743263-86834882 GCA_028627145.1 Eidolon dupreanum
TCCACAGTCATATATAAGCCAATTCCTATAATAAATCTCCTCTTATATATGTCTCTATAGGTCCCGTGGGTTCTCTTTCTCTGGAGAAGCCAAATACAAATGACGAATGGAAAACAAAAGATATGGGAGATGTTGTTGTGCATGACGTTAAAAAATCCTGAAAGATAAATACCAAATAGGTCAGTCGTAGAATGAAATATACACTGTGATAATATTATTTTAAACTATGCGGAACGATGCTATTTTTAAATGAATAGATGCACGTCTTATATTTTTGAAATGTTTTTTAAATGGACCAGAATGACCACAATCAGGATAGTGGTTCTGTATGGGGTGAGATGGAGAGAAGAGGGTGAGGAAGGAATAGAAAGGAGAGCCAATTCTATCTGTAATGTTTTCCTTATTTGCAATAGTAAACGAAGCATATTTTGAGGTGTATTCAATCTGGGCGATGGGTACAAAGCTGTCATTATTTTCTGTATTTTTCTGTGTGTTTAAGTATTTCATACCGAATTTGGTGTGAGGACCATGTGGGAGGTGTCTTTGTGTTCCCTCTTCCCTGGCAGTGATTTTTAAGCCGTGGTGGGATTTGCAGAGAATCCTTTCTTTTTGCCACTCTCCCTCATCTACTTGTCTGTAAGGTTGTAGTCACGTACAAGAAATAAAGAAGATCAAAAATTGTTCTTTTAACGATTGAACCAACCAACGTCTTAACAGGCCTTCGTTTCTATGAAATTTAAAGACCTTACAGACTGAATGTCGTCCTCAGAGTCCATCATAAACTTCACGGAGGCTGCGGTTCTACCAGGCCTGTTCCAGCCTGCATTTCCAGTGTCTGTGCCTTGGCGTAAACATTCGTTTACTAAATGCATGGACAAAGGAAAGGGATTTACCCAACAACCAGTTCCCCCACTTCCATACCTCTGTGCCATTGCACAAGCCATCCCTCCCATTTCCTTAAAAACGACCCTTGCCTCCTAGTCTGCTGTGAGAATTCCTTTTCCAGTCTTCCTAGTCCCTGTGGATAGAAGCTTCATTAGGGCAGAAATCCCGTCTGTCTTCTCAGGGCCGAATGCCCATCGCCTGTCTCATTTGTGGAATAAATGTATTCTTATTTATGAGTCCAGAGTTGATGTCACCTCTTCTTGAATCCTTGCTTGATATAGCTCCCTTTACTCCACAACATCTACTCTAGACAGAGTTAATCAGAACAATTTATTTGGTGACGCTATATTTGGTACCTACACTTCCATGACTGCAGTTTGTACATTGTATTGTAATCGTCTCGTGAAGAACAAAGCAGCCTTTCAACGTGTACTTGTCGAATTGGCTTATATCCTTTTGCCAGTTGTGTTCTGTGCATTTCCTGAAGTACTCAGCATCGTCCTATGATCCTGGCCTTCAGTGGGGTGGGCTACAGGGTCCCAGCTACAGTTAAACCCTCTGCTGCTTCTGGGGGCGGGGCAAGCCTGGAATTAGTTACTTAAGATGGATGCCTAGGAAAGGTTAAGATAATGTGAAAAGAGGGAGGATGAATCGGTCGTTAACCTCGTCCCATCTACCCAGGTCTGTGACCAGCGGGTCGCCTGGGGTCCTGCACAAGCCCTCCAGCAGCGAGGACTCTTTTGCTCTCTCAGTCCCCTACGGCTGCCATCTGTTGATAATTACTGTCCGGTCTCTGCTGAGAACGTGTGATATTTAATATTTCCTCACCACTTGAACAAACATGTGGCAATAACAGAAAGGTACTTGGCCACAGGAGTCGAAAGATGTATTTGCATGAAAGAGTCAGTGTACACCTGGGGCCAGGCAAACAACTGCCCTCTCTTTGCAAAGTTACGAGGGGTGCCCGGGTTTCAGCACCCGGAGAATAGGTACATTGACTTAGGTTGTATTTTTGGAAGAAAACTCTTAAAAATCCAAAATATCAAGAAGATTGGAAAACAAAACATAACCACCTCTTTTTACAACTGATGTGATTTTCTCTTAATGAGCAACTGTGAAGTTTTCCCAGGTAATTTTCAGCATTTTTAGGGAAAGTTGACGCTCTTGCCAAGTGCTAAGAAAGAAGAAAAGTATTTTGTGTATTTGAAAAAGACTTCTCCTAATTGAAAGCTTTTTTTTTTTCCCCCCCAGCTTTTCGGGGGTGGGGAGAAGAGGTTTCCAGTTTCATTCGCAGGTGGGGAAGTTCAACTTCCTGTTTCAAGAATAACAAGAGGATTCAACAGGGACAGGCTTTCAGCCCTGCTTTGCGCATACAATAAGCTCTGGATTACCGATGTGATGGGAAATAGGCTGTTTTGAATCATTAAACATTTGGATCTGGAGCAGAGGAAGGTGGGGTCACCAATGGCCAGTAGATGCGCCTGGTTCTCTGGCGGTCTTGAGTGAAGTGCAGCTGGGATTGTGGAAGGAGGCAGGAGTGGGCGTTTGTTTCTAGTTCCTGAAGATAAAACGAATCATTCCCTGATCTTGTTCTCATCATCATACATTTCTGTTCGAGAGCGGTCAGTATTTATCATAATGCTTTTTTTTAAAATTCCCAACATCTATCATGGAAATTTGCAAACATATTGGAAAGTTGAAAGGATTTCATAGTGAATACCAATATACCCAACACCTACTCTCTGTCGTTAACAGTTTGCTCTGCGTGCTTTATCATGTCTGTATTCATTTTATCTCTCCTTCTATCCATCAATCAATCTATATTATTATTTTTGGATGCGATTTAAAATACTCTGCAAGCAATCATGAATGCTTTTACTGTCCACTGTTATCCAAGATGAAAACTTTAGTTATTTTAGATACCTTTCCCTTTAGCCCAGAGTCCTGCCCTGGTGATCATGGTAGATATTGTGCTGGGGAATGGATAGTCTGTGCCCAGAAGTGGAACTTACTGGTCACTGAGAAACAGAAAGTACAGGACAATAAAGACAAATGTCAAATTACGCATAGCCACCATAGTCATAAAAGAGAAAACAGATGGACAAAAATGCCATCTCTAAGACAGACTCTTTTCCTTTAATCTGCCATCCTGCTACTAAAATGACATTCTGAAACACTCCTTGGACCATGCCATTGATTTTCCATAGACCACTTGATAAAGGCCAAAGTCCCTTACATGGATGCTGCCGTACTTTTAGGTCATGGCTAGACAAAGTTTATTTCCACGGGGAAACATTTATTGGCTCTCTATACTGTACTGGGTGCATTGGTTTTAAATGCTGTGAATATTAGAATAAGCCCCTAATGGTTCCTAGCCTTGAAAAATTTCTGGTCAGGTTGAAGAAACAGATAGTTTCCATATGATGCTCAAACTATTATGTTAGCATAGAACAAGGGCAACTTGCACAGCCTTCGGGCAGGGCTCAGGTCATCTTCCCAAGAGAAAAATAGGTGCTCTTCATCCTGAAGAATAAAGATGTATCCATGTGAATAAGGATGAGAAAGTATTCCAGCAAAGAAAAGAAAATATTTAGGCAAGAAACGTGTGAGACAGAGGAGCAGCAAACCATTCAGTATTTATCAGGGCATAAATTGCAAAGTCCAGGGGATAGCGCTGAGGCTTGGAGGCTGACCCACAGAAGGCCTGGATACATGGCCAAGCGTGTGGGAACCTTTGTCTGTAGGGAAGGGGGAAGCACTGAAGAGTTAGACATACAGGAGGGGCGGAGAGTGGTGGAATGGCAGCCTTGTCAGCAGAAAACGAGGTTAGCAGTGTGCTGCGGCAATCAGGTAAGACAAGCCGAAGTCACTGGTGGTAAAGAGGGAGACAGAGGGACAGATTTAGAAGGCTTAAGAGGTAAAGTCAGGAATATGTAAAGAATGAAATGAGTGAGTGCAGAAGTGCAGAATCCTGGTTCTCTGGCTTGGGTGGGCGAGTGAACGGTGTGTTCAGTGATTCTGATGGAAAACATTAAGAGAGGAAGATAATGAATTTAATTGCGAAGTGTGAAGTGCTTGGGAGAATCCAAGGGGAGGTGTCCACATCATGGTGGACAGACAGATTTGAAGCTCAAGAGAGAACTTTGGACATTTAAGTGGATGCTGGTTAAAAACATAAAAGTGGATGTGGCCACTCAGATTTGTCCCACCCGAGGGACGAGGGAACTGGAGCATTTTTACACCATCTGTCATCGGTCACTGATTGAAAACTTCAGGGGAGTGAAGTGTCTTACACACATCTAGCCTGCCCTTAGTTAGATATCGACGAGAAAATAAGTTCAAATTCCTTGGCTTTATTGAGTTGAGTTGGCTAGAAGCCAGATCTCCTCGTTCCTATTTCAGTTTTATCTTTCATAGGCATTCACCTCCACTCCATTCTCAGTGGTATGCTGTCCATTCATTTCTTCATCCAGTCATTCACTCCTAACCTCATCAAGCATTTATTAGGCACTGTCTGTGTGCTAAGCAGAGCTAACTACTGTCTCTGAAGCTTCTGGGAATAGAAACATCCATGTAGGAAGAACCTCAGCTTCGCTCACTTATAACTGTTCTCACTTCCTGTGAGGGGAGCTGTGGTTAGACTCAGAGGAAGACCTGAGGATAGAAAAGTCAGATGACATCGCCTGGGGGCCCTGGGGACTTGAAAGACTTGGTGTTGAGGCGATGTGGAAAACGATTGCTCTCCAAGAGAGCATGCACTATTTAAGCTTATGAAAAACTATAAAGCACTCCCTGTCTGCATTTACAAAAGGAAAATTCATGTTTCCTGTGGCCTTTAACTCCTAATCTTTACTGGTTACAAGAGGGTATTCCAGGCAGTAGAGTGCTTAATAAATATTATATTGTTTGCTAATGGCAGTGCTATTTGGGGTGATATTTCCTTCTGAATGTGCGAGCCCGGTTTAACAGATCTGCTGTGTGCAGTTTCACCTTTCATTGTGTTGGTTGAGATGTCTCAGGGGCGCCTTCAGCAGGGGCAAGGAACAGCTCAGAAACGCAGAAGTCGGACGCACAGTAGTTTTGTCTGCGCTGACTTCCCCTGTGTCGTAAGGCTGTGACTCATATACCAAGGGCTCTGCTATGTGAAATAAAGGTGTGCCTTCCCGCCGTGCAGACGTGAGATGCTGGACGGATCGGCAGGAGCATTTCCCTGCAACTTTTTCTTGTTTTTACATCTTTCTGTATGCAGATGGTCGCTTCTGACCTAATTTCTCTCTCATCCGAACCCAGCTTTTGAGAAACGATTTAGATGGATGATTGACGAACGGTCTGGGTATCTTTTTCTAATTTTCCCTTACTCCAGAAGGACGGACTGACACTTCTGGGTACTCACTGCCTGTGAGGTACAAAGGCATGAAGTTCATGGGCGTGGTCTACTTGGACTCAAACAGACTGAATTTGAATCTTGTTTTTGCCGCTAGTGGTTTTCTCTTTATGAGTTTTCAAACATCTACAAAAGGAAATTCATTTTAAGTAAAAACAGAAAAACAAACTTTCCTGTCTCCATATTTTCCTGTGACTATCTTATTTTGTTTATTCCATTATAGTCAAATTTCTTACAGAGTTATCTATGCTTTGTATCAGTAACTCTTCATTTCCTGCATATTCATTTCCAGCTCCAGCCTCTGCTGTTTCACCGAAAATGTTCTCCTCGAAGTGAAATGATTCCTGTAGTCAGTGAAGCATCACGTTACATTTACAGAGCACCTTTGTGTTGATAGCGTTTTCTGGTCTTTATAGGTTTGTGTTTGCTAGTTCACTCAAGGGGAAACTTAATTTTTGCTGGACATTTTGCATATAATTTGCATAAACCCTCCTCTTGGCCACTAGTTGTTGTTCTGTACTATGAATCCCTGGGAGCATCAGAATCTCAGTCAACAGGGAGATAAATAAGACTGTTTCCCCACTCAACTCTGCTTTTTCTTAAAAAGATCATATTAAAGGAGCTCAGCCCAGAAACTATAACATAAGCACAATAGTATATTTAAGTAGGGCAAGAAATTTAAAATAAAATATACAGGAAAACTCACTTTTGTAAAATTGTGATTTGTTTTTACTGATCCTTTGGCATTCTCCATCATTGTTTAGTCTAGCCCAGGTTTTCATTTTGACTTAATTATTAACTATGAATGTTTCTTCCAATCATCACAAACTATTTATTCTTCCTGGAAAAAGTTCTTCTTGGATATGTAAACGTGTGCGCCTTTATAGGCAGGGTGTTTTCTGGATGGACAAGGGAGGGTCACGAGGAGAAATGGATGTGAACTTGAGTTGGTCTTGGGAGCATCTGCAGCCTTGTGCTTTGACTCTCCTGGGATCTTCCGGGCCTCATCTCTGACTGCTTTGTTACAGCCTCAGGACCAAGGCTCTGGTTTTTCCCTGACTCCTGGTTTTAGTTTAGTTTTTTTTTTTCCCTTTAAATTGAATTTGAATTTTGATTGCAGTTATATGAACAGCATTCCAAGATGCAAATAATAGTTCAGTAGAGTAAGAGCGAAGTCCCCCTTTACACGTCTGCTGGGTCTCACTCCCAGGAATCCCTCTCCGTTTTTGTTTTTGTGTTGGATATTTGCCTCCATATACCTAGATAATAGGCTTTCCCTACTATTTCTGGATTTGTCAGTTTTAGGCCTTACTGACTGGTTTCCTGTGATGGAAGTCAAAGATGTAATTTTCTTTCATGCTGCCCTGTGGCCAACACATACACTTTCCACCATCCCTCTCCTATAATTCTTCATTGTATTAGGTTGAGCCCTACAAAATTGTCGTTCTTTGTCAAAAACGTTTGAATATTGGCAATAATTTTAGTTAAAACAAAATTCAGTGTTTATAATAACTGAGCAATGTGGCATATTGGAAATACTTTCTCTTGTAGAGCTTTTAATCTTATTTGTTTGTTAATATACTTTCTTACTAACTCTTCTCCCAGGTCTCTTCCAGTTTGTTGAATTTCCTCTCAATACAATCAAATAGATGTAGAATTTGATTCTTATCACCTGAGAGACTCTCTTTCTCAGGGAGAGTCAGCCCTTTGTTCTCTTCGGGTCTTCGACTGACTAGATGAGGCCCACCCACATTGGGGAGAGCAATTTGCCTTACTAAGTCTACAGATCAAAATGTCAATCACATCTAAAAATGCCCTCACAGGAACACTCAGAGTAATATTTGACCAAAAATATGGATCCCCCCATGGCCTGGTCAAATCAACACATAAAATTGCCATCACGGATGGCAATCACTTTCCCTGAGTAATTTGAAGGCATTTCTCCATTGTCTTCCAGCTTCAAAAGTCCCTTTTGAGAAGTCTGATTCTTAATTCATTTTTGGAATCAATCTGAGTCACATAGCTGGGCTGGCTGGCTCTGGTCCTTGATGTCAGGTGCCATAGCTGAGCTTTGTGTAGAGGGATCTCTGATATGGGTGCCTTTATACGGGCTGGTCAGATTTCCTGGAGAATAATCTTTTAGTGTCTTGACTAAAGAATAAAAAGAATCTGTAGATCTGAAAACCTAGGAGATATCCACAAGTAGAATGTTGACCTTTCACAGTATCTTCTTTTTTTTCAGTGCATCAAACTTAAACTTTGTGCCATGTACCCTGATCCCCTGCTATACCTTCTGTTTTATCTTCCCTAGAGAATAAACCTGCATTTACTGCCAAAGTTGGAGTGGTCCAAGGGCTTTGTAAAGACATTTTCAACCTACCTACCCATTTTCACCTCCACGCTTATGCCCATCTCCAGATGGTTCTAAGGATGCCAATTCCTGAACATTATAGAGGAGCCATGGTGTAAGTTGGCTATCTTTCACCCATCTGGGTTAACTAAGTCTTCTAGGTCAACTATTTGTCCTTGTTCTATTTCCCAACCTGCAAAATTCCGTGGCTACTATTTCCTTTCCAATTTGCTTTATCCTCCATGTTTTATGTCTTAAAACATTTCTTTACTGTTATTTTGGTGAGATTTTCTGAAGAAATGATGCTCAAAATATATTCAGTCTGCAATCTTCTCTTGGAAGCTGCATTTTGCTTCGGTTCCTACTCTCTGACTGAAGGTAGGGGTAGGCGAGGAGGAATTGCATGATATTGTGATGTTGCTAAAATTTAGTCATTGTTTTTCTCCTAATCAAAATGAGTAATTCTTTTTATTTTAATCATCTGATTAATTTGCTTCATTCTTTGAGCTAGACATTTATGAAAAAAATTTCAGGTTTACTTATTAAATCAGAAACTGCATCATAACTAGAACTTCTATAAGTATTCTAAAAATATTTCCTAAATATTCATCATGTACAAAACCTTGTGATCTAGCTGTGTTCTCAAGCATTTTATGATCTCATGTGAAAAATTGCTCTGTAAAGTAAAAAGAAGCAATGAATCACGATAATAGTACAAGCATTTTTATTAACTTCTACATTATTGCATTCCGTATACCCAGATACAAACAAATCATCATTTGCGTAACTATGTGATAACCTTCTCAGTTTCTGATTCCACTGGAATCTGTAAAAAAAAGCACACTTTATGATGATTAAGTGCCTTACTTTAGCCTGTATTTGTGATTTCCACCTCTTTGGAGGTTTTTAAATTAAATTAGCACCATTTCTCAGATGTAAGTTAAGTGTGGCCCAATCAAAATAATGAGGTGTTAAGTGACTGTTTTGATTATGACTTGGTTCATCTACATGTGATAGATTACCTCAGGTTCCCTAAATTAGTGACTTTATGACGATCTTATTTAGGGAACAGAGTACCAGGTCCAGGGCTTATGGCACTGTCATTATTATTACTGGGCCCCCAGACCATCTTGCTGCTGGGGATGATGGCATCTTACTGTTCAAGATGGCAACATAAGCTCCGGCCACCATTTTCTCATTCCAACCAGCAGGAAAAAGGAAGGGCAAAGAAAGAGGTGTCTCTCCATCTTGGGAACACTTCTGGTCGAAACTTGGTCACATGACCATACTTAGCTGCAAGGGGTGGTAGAAAATGCATCTGTTTTAGGTAACCTCGCATACCACGACTATCAGGATTTCTGCCTCTAAGCAAGGAAGGTAGAACAGACGCAGGAGAGAAACAGCATCTCTTTCAATGGAATGTTCTGATCATTCCAACTTGTAATTCCACGCTGGGGTGACAGGAGATGGTGACAGTGACTTGGGTGGGCATCATGTCAATGGCAGGACCAACAATCAGCTACCTGTTTTGTGCCTATTGATGTTATGCTGGGATCCTGCTTGGAAGTGAACGAATACTCTTAAAAATTACGTATTTTAATTATAAAATATCTCAAACACACAGAGAAGTCTGACACCCATTTTCCACCACTTAATTTTGTTAGATTTTGTCACATTTACTTCAGGTATCTCTTGCCATCATAAGGAACGACATGCCACCACCTCCTCCATCTGTTTCCCTTTCTGAGTGTTGAATCTTTACCAGCGACGTGGGCTGTTTGCGTTGGAACAGAGCTTATTTGGCTCATGGCGTTAGGAAGGTGCTGTGTGGGAATGGAGGCAGCCTGTAATAGGGGATCAAAAACCAGTATTTTCTCAGGTGTGATTTCTGATCTTAACAAGACACAATCTAGTTAATGATGCTTGTTTCTATTAAAAATATATTTTTTAGGTTAAAAAACTAGAATATTATTTATGCGCATATTTGATATGACGTGTAATTTAAAGACAAATGAGTATAAGAAATGTATATAGAGAGAGATGTGTATATAAGTAATCTACTTAACTACATTTTTAGCTAGAAATCTCTCTATATTATACTTTTAAAAATTATTTTTTACTGAGAGTAGTCCTTTAATGGCGGATCTTGCAGTCCGAAGTGATACAGCTGCACCCACCTGTCTCGGATGCGGTCCTGGGAAATAGGCTCTCGGACGCTGTGATTTGCATGCAGGTGATTTTCCCGGAGTTGGGCACGGGAGAACTGAGCAGAAGGAAAAGTTGGGCTGAGGGGCAGTTGCAGCAGAGGTCTGAGCTAATCCCACAGAGGCTCTGGGGCTGGGCTGGCCCTCGCGAGCTGTCCCATTGAGGCCGCGGGACCCTTGCACAGGCCCGTGACGGGACGGAGTGGCATCTGCAGAAGGGGTGTGACCTTGGGCAAGGCGCCCCCTTTCTCCCGCTGGCTGCGAGACCTCAGGGCCAGCCCCCCTCCCCTGGAGCGCCTTCAGTGCGTAGCTGGGGGCACACCGCTCCCTCCACTTCCGGCTGGGGGAACTCTCATATCCTAACCAGTCACCTTCTTCTTATAAGTTGCTGTATTGTTGGCCAACTCTAAGTCAGCCCAAGGGTTCTAAAAGGAGAGTTCGCTTCATTTTCATCACGCACGCTGGAGGTCAGGGTTCAGTGTAATACAGTTCAAATTTCTTTGAAACAAAATCTGATGAAGAATCTCAATTAGAAATAGATAAAGGGGTGGTACTATTTGTGATGGAGTTTTTTGGAGAATTATTATTAATTATTAATTGTTATTACTATTATAATACTATTATTATTGGCGTAAAACACTTTATCGCTTCTGGAATCCTCGAAGCATCGTTAAAGAGGTGAGGTTCTGAGGCTCTGGCCTATTGGAAAGAAGCTGCTTTGAGAGTTTGAATCCAGGCAGACAGTTACTCGCCGTGTGACTTGGACAAGTCACACGACCTCTCTGTGCTTCCGTTTTTAAAACAAAACAAAGTACTTCTTCCGGGGTCCCTTTGGACCCCCGAGATACCCCCATTTCTGAGGGAATGCGGGCAGCGCTTCCAGGGGAGGGGATCTCAGAGCTGTGGTGGCCCAGACCAGCTTCCCTGTCTGCAGAAGTAGCTTATGGAAGATGTCATTGCTTCGCGAGGCCAGTCTCACACTGGGAGCCCCCTGGGACGGCGGTGGAACGTGACTTCATGTCGGGCGTCCCCACTGCCAAGCCTGCCCTGGGAAGGGCTGACTCTTCGGCTCCACCTGCAGCGGGAAGCCGGCGAAGGCGGAGGGGACCCGGGCAGGTGCCCGCGCAGGGGGCGCAGCATCGGAGCTGGCCCGGATCACGCGTCAGGCACAGGGTTGTGCAACTGGATTGCGTTTGCCCGACGCACCCCCATCCTGGCCTGTTCCAACGAGCGGCCCCCTCGCTCCGTCAATATGAGAACATAGGAGACTTTAATGAAGATGGAGGGGCTGCCCGGGCGGGGGGTGGGGGCAGGGGCTGGAGTCTGTTCAGCCCCTGAGCTCAGTGAGCGTGACTCATCCCCCGAGCCGGCCCGCGCCATGGGACTTGAGACCTTGCCATCAGCTCCCCTCACACATAGGCTCGCCTTTCTCTCTTTCCAATTCTAATCGAGAGAAGATATGCTTTATTTGAAGTGAGAATCCCCCCGTGTCCATGAATGTCCTCCGCTCCCGCAAATTACTGCGGAGGGAATAATAACTCACGGAGTGCAGACAGAAGGCAGTTCAGTGATCTCACGGAGGAGTCCGCGGGCGGGGCAGGGGGAAGGAGGATCAGGGGAACTTAGCCGCAGACGCCTGTTTCCAGCTACGTGAGCTTTCTGCGGCTGGCTTTGAGCGAGAGGAGCAGAGCCTGCACCCCCCTACCTCCTGGGGCAGGGGTCAGGCCATGGCACAGAGCTACCAGGGGGCTCAGCCCATGGAAATCCAGGATCAATCAATCTGTCAGCAACAGCCACGGGGTATGTATGGAACATCTGATAAACGAGTGAGGGAACCCGATATACATTACGATTCATTATTTGAAAATAGTCTTTAAAGCATTCCGAGAGAAAAAAAGAGTTTCACCCCTTTAAAAACTGGAAGTCAGTTTCTGGCATTGCTCACAAGATGGAACCAGTTGGACATCTGCTCAGGAACAGTGTGGTGAAGAGATAATTGATCTTTTCTCTTCTTCCTGTCGCTAAAGTAGCATTTCCGTGTCGTCACTCGGATGCTGTATCATGAGTAACGACTGGGGTAGGTTCTCACCTACTCCGGGACCTGTTTACATCCAAGCCCCAGCTTCAGCACCTGCCTGGCTTTGTACCTGCGAGGCAAGATGGAGGCCGGCAGGTGGGCGTTTCTCATCCTGCACGCCACAGCCGCGGACCCTCTCTCTCATCCTTCCCACCCTGGAATAAAAGTGTTTTCCCTCCAGGGCCGGGCTGATCGCTCCACTCAGGGCTGGCAACAGACTGCAGGGTTTGGGGCAAAAGGAAGGGAAGTCAGTCTCCACCTGCAAGCCCCGTGGCCCACTGCCTCACTCAGTCCACAAAGGACAGGCGACCCCCGAGGGCTTATAACCTCCTCCACAGTGGACACGCTGGGCGCCTGGGGTGGGAGTGGGCGAGAGCCTTTGCTGCATTGTCCACTGAGCAAACCATGGTGCTGCGGGCCCAGGTCAGAGCCGGCCACACCTTGCTCCAAGGCTCTGTGGCGGGTCCCTGCTGGGGCAAGGGGCCGGCGGCATGCAAACAGGGCTTTCCCTACCCGCACACCTCTGCCCGTGCAGAGAGCCGAAGAGGTTGTGGGATGGGTGGGGGGACACCAGGAGGCCCCTAGGACTCCAGGGCTTAGCTAAGAACCCATCTAGGGAGGTGGGACAGACATCTTGTTTGCCAAGGCTCTGTGCAAAGCAGAAAATCAAAGCTGAAATTATTAAGAATTTTAAGAGAAACCGCAGAGCTTAAGATGAAGCGCAGGGCGCTTCTGGAATGCACAGGTCACGTGCTCACAAACTGGGTCCTGACCCTACCTCTCGGTGGAAACTGTGCCCTCACACATCCTACTACCGAGGACTGGGCCAACGATGCCTTCTTCTCCCACGACGCCCTCCATCTCTTCCCTGATTCTTCGCCCTGAGAATATATGTTCAAATCCCACCCGCTCTTTAGATGCTGCTGCTCGTTTCCTCTCTGCATTTTCCTGTTGGTCACCCAGCTCTCCCGCTTCATGAGTAGACTTCTTGAAAGACGAGACGACATTTGCTGTCTCCACTGCTTCGTGTCTCAGTCATCCTTCGTCACTTCCCACGAGGAGAACTCTGTTTTCGCTCCACTAAAACTCCCATCACTCAGCCCAAAGGTCAGATGTTCAGGTTTTCACCTCCTCCTCCGACAGGTGGGATGTTCGACAGTGTTGCTCACTCCTCCTCTCGGGACCCACGGCCATCTCTCTCCTGGCTCCTTCTCCTCGCTTAATTCTCTCGCAGTCTGGAGGTCAGAAGTCTGACATCAAGGTGTGGGCGGGGCCACGCTCCCGCCAAAGCCTCTGGGAGATGATCAGACTCCGCATCTTCCAGCGTCTGGTGGCTGCAGGCATTCACCGGCTTGTGGCAGCATCACTCCCCATCGATCTCTGCCTCCCTTGACGTGACCACCTTCTCCCTGAGTGTCCCTGTTTCTTCACATGGCATTCTTTTTATAAGACCAGTCATGGTGGTCTCAGGGCCCCGCCTCCTCCAGTGTGACCTCATCTTACCTGATCACGTCTCTAATGGCCCTTTTTCCAAATGAGAGCTCATTTCTGAGATGCTGGGGTCAGGACTTCACCGCACCTCCTTTTTTCGAGGACACGATTCAAGCCCTGGCCTATTGTAAGAGTGAAGTCATATCGATCAAAAAAAAATGCATGCCGTTTAATTTCTTTAGTTTTAGTTTATTCATCTACATAATGGATATAATACCACTTGCTGTGCTTACCGATGTATTCAAGATCAGATTGAATAGTGAATACGGAAGCCATGAGGAACACAAGCACGTGGCATGTGTTTGTATTCTTTTGCGATTGCTGGGTTGTGTGTGCTCAGGCGTGCTGCGCTTTCCACGTGTGGTGTGGGAGGCCCTGACAAGGGCCTGTAGCGCACACTGGGACTTCATTTCTTCCACAAGTCTTGGCAACCCCATGTTTCTGAACTCGGACTATGTTTTCCCAGCCAGCAGGTGGTGCTGGGCTGTGAGATGGGGTGGGATTTTACGCCGTATGGAAGGGCACATTGGAGGAGCGGTGGGGAAGGTGAGCAGAGGGACTAGGGCTTTCACGTTTACGGAGCAAAGGAGCCAGGACCCAGGACAAAACCCAGCGCTTGCCTGGCTTCCTGCCCCCACTCACCTCCTGCCCTCAAAGTCAGAGCCCCTTGACCAGCCAGTCCTGGGTCTGGCTCTTGGAAGCGTCAGACCCTTGGACAGTTGAACTTGACATGAATCAGGAGCCACATCCAGACAGCCTTTTTGACCTTGGCAGGAGTTAGCCCTGCCTCATATAAGGAGAGCGCTTCCTAGGCTCTCGGTAACTGGCCTCTTGCCCCCAGTGCCCTTCACTAGACACCTCTGCAAACGGTCCTTCCCCGTTGGCCACGCCCTGGTGCCTGAATCCCACCATCACTCTCGAGTGAAGGAACTGCCCAGGCAGTGTTCTATGCCACACAGCACGATCCGTGCAAAGTTCCCAGGGAGCAGGAATCTAAGATGCTCGGGTAGCACGTGGATGAGGGTGGGAAAACAGAGCTTCAAAATCCTGGCTGCATCACTGAGTCCTCTTGGTCTTTACCTTGGTTCCGTTATCTGTCACTTTGAGATTTTTCTGGCTTGAAAAGAGCTCGGGGAAGAGGGAAAAGGAATAAACAAGATGAAGTACACAGGTGTTTGCAGCGTGCTTGGCACGCCCATGCATGCACACCAGCTTGATAGTCTAGGGAACTGCACGTGAAAAGCAATATGTTAACGTTTTTAATGAGAACGAAGTTTAGCCCATTGTTCTGAATTCTTCTCTCTGTGTCTCTAATCCTCACCTTTTTAGACATCGCTCTGCTCCCTTTTGCACACTTGCTCTCTGGTACACTTGGGGTTTGGTTGGCTTTATACAAGGAAGGTTTTTCTGTGGCCAGTGCTGCTCAGGGATGCAGTAGAATGCCTCACAAGATGCCCTCTGTTATGAGGGATTCATAAACAAGAGCCTGGACAACCACTTAGGAGAAATGTCCATTTTAATTATGTATTTGACAAATATTTACTATACACTCACTGTATACTGGCCATTGTAGTAAGCACTGTGGAAAAGAAGTAAATAAAACTGTGGGTGTAACGCTTTGGCTAGAATTTTAGATCGCAGCTCTAGTTACCTGCTCAGAACAAATCATGCTGGTCCTCAGTGATTTACCCTTTTTATGCTTTTTTTCCACCTTATGCTGTTTAAAGCTTAGTGCAGGCATTCTTCCTTCTAGAAAATCTTATATAAATAGCACTGGTTTGGGTTCAGTCCGCCTTCTTTGTTTTCCCAGAGTACTGGCTTTATCACTGCATGCCATGATCCTGGGTATGCTGTGGATACTTTGAGGTCCATTAGGATAATATTTTATTAGTCTCAGTATCTCAGCAGTTAGCACAGTGCTTGGCATCAAGTCAACGTACAAATCACGTTTATCGACTGAATGAATATAAAGTGAGAATATACCTACCTAGATGATGACCAGATTAGGGAGCTTATTATCTTTTATCCACTTTATTTTCTCTTTTAAGTAGTTTTTGATATTATCAAATCAACGCAGATTCCTTAGAGAGGATTTGAAAAATCCAAAATAAACAGAAGATTAAAAAAATAAAAATATCTTTGCCATCTTATCACCCAGTCACCCCGATAACATATTCTTCTGGCTCTACTTTAAAATAGTTTTTATACATGCATTTAAAAAACTATTGTATATTAGTTAATGTATTGTTATGCGCAGTAATAGAGAGACCTCCAAATATCAATAGGTTAATACAACGAAATTTCATTTTTCCTTGATGTGAAGTTCAAGAGGTTGTTTTTGATTGGAAGGTGTCTCTTCACCCAGGGACGATTCAGAGGCCTGTCATCTCGTGGCTCTGCCATCTTTGACCCAAGGCTTCGAGAGCGTTGGCTTCGGGAAGAAGGCTGGAGGGTCTTCGAAGGGACTTTTTATAGGAAGTCTTGGAAGCGGCCATCCTCATCCAGTTCCTTGTCTAGAACTTAGTTGTAAATTAGTGTTACGTTAGGTAATGAGTTAATGATGCAGTCATGACAAACTCTAAGAAGCCTGAGCGATGTGGGATGCTCGAGCCCAGAAGAGAAAAACATGGGTTTGGTGAGCTTCCAGCAGCCCTCCCGCACATTCAAATACTTCTCTAAGCATATATTTTAACAATTATATTTTTACTAAAAATAAGCCTTTCCCCATATTATTACATAATTCTCCTAAACCATGGATACATATTATGTTCCTAATGTTACAGTCGAGGGCTGTGGCAGGTGAAGTAACTTGCCTGAGGCCCCTCGGCCAGTGACAGAGCCTCGGCTTTTCACGTAGGGATTTATTTTATAGCGCTTTGTAATGGCAGGCATGCAGAACTGCAAAGGGAAGGGTGGCAGAGTCATTGTCACAATAGACACCAGAAAGAGAGGCTAGTGAGTCCCTTGAAGCTCAGTTGAGTAAGGGAGACCGCTGTTCAAATGTTTCAAATCAGATACACACACATATATATGTGCATATACATATATACACACACACATATAGGTATGTGCACATGTACATATGTATGTGGATATATGCATATACATATGTGTATATATGTATACATCTATATCTCTGCATTTCTCTATCTCTAACTCAATCCACATCTATTTGACAAAAGAAAAAAAAAAGACAAAAACTCTCAACAAAATGCAGGATAGACGAGGCATGGTGGGTTGTAAGTGTTTAGAGGGCTCATCTCTTACACTAAGAGGTTGGTTTGGCCCATGGCCACTGTTCTTTGAGTTAGCTTTGAGCCTTGACGACATAGTTGGCTGGCCTATGAGACCACTGAGCCCACGCCTGAGATCTTCAAGAGAAGAAAACGGGCCTCGCCTGTTTGTGAAGAACAACAACGACTCTTGGAACCAAGGAGATGTTTTGTTAGGCTGACTGTTTTTTTTTTTGCACAATATCCCATTGAAGGTCATGGGTTCTCGAGGCGTGAAAATAACTGGGAAGATTTAGAACTCCGCTAATGCCTGTTTGCTGGATTCTGAGCGTACATAAGGCTTGCGGAGGCCAAGAACTTGTTTGTCAACACACAGAACAAACTTCCATTCCTCCCGTAAAACGACCCCTTGATGTGATATATGTATATGGAGTGCCCTGCTGCGACTAAGAGCTATCTCAAAAAGAAAAAATATAGTCACCTCCTGAAGCATGTATAAACTGCTTTTTTAGACCCTATAAAATTTTAGCTCGCACCAAACATAGAACTTCATTCATCATCCTACAAGTGAGGGCTGCCAAGGGAAGCCGGCTCTTCCTGAGCCGGAAGTGGCAACCCTCCAGGATTGGCAGGAATCAAATGAATCATTTCCTGCTTTTAGTTTTAGATAAATAATCAGAAAAGATTGTCTAGATTATGATCCAAGAGCCATTTTTCACAACTCCGAGGACCCAGAATCCTTAAGAACTTCAGGTGGAAGCCCCCCCTGTTCTAATTATTTTATTTCTCAGTAGTGAAGAGACGGGAAATAAACCTACCAAGTCTGAAGCTACATTTTTAACACAGTAAAGACGTAATGATCTCAGTGTGGGGAGTATGTTAAGCGTGTCTTTATTTTCGTATTTTGATGCTTTGGCATCTGGAGTCTTGCTGGTCCTGGTGGGACTGCCCCTCCCAGGGTTAACTAATTCTTAGAGATCGTAAACGGGTCATCTGACCAATCCCGAGCCTGTCCCCAGTCACCTCCTCCAGCTGGCTCTGGCACTCTGGGCCCCTCTGCCCGGGTGCCCCCCGAAATCCTTCAGACTAACCGATCCTAAGCCTGGTGACTCTGCCTCGCCTGTTCCCTCCCGTTTCTCCGCTCTGCCTCCCGACCGCCCTGGTGCTTCCCCAGGGGCCCTCTCGTGCAGTCATGCCCCTCCTCGGGGTCTGTGATTAGGACGGGCTCTCTTTTCAGCGGTAGTCGTCTCTGTGTTTGTCGCCCTTGCCATCCCTGAGCAGCAATAAAACCTACATTTTAAAACAGTGACGTGAAAGAGCATGGAAGTGAGAACCAAGGACGTGGGTTCCAGTCCCGCATCTGCCGCGACTCTCCTGGGAGGTCGTAGCAGGTCTCCTAACTTCTCTGGGCTTCAGGTTTCTTGTCTCTTCATTGAGGTAGCTGGATCTCTTCAGAGGTCTCTTGACATTTCTTCTAGTGCTAAGTTCCTAGGAGTTTATTTCTTTAGCATATGACAGGCTGTATTTTACATAGACTTCCTAACGATGTGATTTCTCCATCAAGCTCTTACAGGGTGTCTGCTATTTGGCAAGTGCCAAACTAAGCCCCAAGAATCCAAAGATTAAAAAAAATGTTTTGCTGTCCAATGCATGATGCTTTCATGTCTACGGTGTTATTCTTGAATCTGCAGAGGTTCCAGAAACATCCGTGCTGGCTCTCTCGAGAAGGCCTGCTCGCCCCCAGAGACCAGAAAGCACTTGTGTTAAAAGACTGAATGAAGATAAACTGAGAAAATAGAGCATTAACACTCATATGTAGACCCTATATGATGATGAAATGCCCCAACTTCCTTTTTCCATTGCATGTGTGGAAACTGCATATTCAAGCAAGAGAGGAAAATGTCGTTTGGCTTCAGAGGTTTCTGTATTTCTAAACTGTTGAGTCTCGGAAGGTTTTTTAATCATTGATTCTCTATAACTGGACTCATTGCTCAAGGCCTTCAGCTTCCTCGGGGGAAATGCTCTTTATCCTGATGGCCCTTTCTACCCTATTGCACCCATGTGCCCTCCACACTGTCATGGAGGAGGTTCTTTTAGAATTTCTGGTTTCTGTTTTTCTTTTATTTATTTTTTTCTCTTTTTGGAGGGGTAGATGGGAAAGAAGAGGACAATTTCCCTTCTGAATTCCACTTTTTAGCGTTTTCGTCCATTGTACTTGCTCTTCCTGAATCTACATTTTAATCTTCTGGCTCCCGCCTGCCAGCATCAGCCTCAGAGACCCTTCCTGTTGCACCTCTGTGGGTTTTCGCCGTTCTCCTTTTCAGGTGTACCCTCCTGTGCCTGTAACAGGGATCACATTTTTAAAAATATTAAAACAAGGTATTTTTTTTTCTTTCTCATAAACTACATTGCCTGGCAATGCCCTGCATGCAATGAATCAATGTCATTCATTGCTTTGGGGAGACTGTGGCTAGCAACTAGAACAAAGAATTCATTGCTCGATTTTGAGTTTCATATGAGATTTTAAGAAGCACATGGAGAGACAATCGTCATGACAGCCTACTTTTCATGGAGAGAGAAGATTTTTTTTTTTTTTTTTGAAATGGCCCAAATTTTCATTTACTTTTAAAAACAAGGCTGAGTATCTGAGCTTTACTTGCCAGGGGCCATCGCGTGTGAAGACAATGAAGAATATGTAAATTTTCAAACAGGAAGAACTCTGTGGGGTCTTCGTTCTAAGAGCACTAATCCCACACAGGAGGGCTCCACGCTCACCACTCCAGCCCCTCCAGGGGCCCCACCTCCTCATGCCATCACGTTGCACCTTAGGGTTTCAGTATACGAATTCTGGGGGGACACGAACAGCAGATCATAGCAGGTATTCTCAGGAAGGGGGCATTATTTGAATAAAGACTGGAAGAAGGTGAGGGATGAGCCATGTAGATGCGTGGGCAATGAGCATATCAGCAAGAGTGACCAGCAAGTGCAAATGGCCTGTGGTATGAGTGCACCTCGTCTGTCTGAGATGCTGCAGAGGCCAGCGGGGCTGGTGGCATGAGCAAGGACAGAGTTGGGAGGAGTCACAGAAATGACAGGGGCAAGATCCTGCAGGCCTTCCAGCTCTCTGTAAGGACTAAGACATGCACCGAGTGACTTGGGGCTCCCAGAGGGTTCTCGACGTAGCTGCTGGGGTGGAACGGAAACCATCGCAGCAGTCCAGGTGACAAACGGTGTCAGTGGAGGAGGGGACGAGAAGGGATCAGATTCTGGATATTCAGTTTCACCTGGCGGGATAACTATTCGGTTTTCACCTTTCACCATAAGATCTCTTGGTGAATAATTCCACTTTTTACATGACTCCTTTATTTTGATATAACTTTTGTCACTTAAAATAAACTAAATGAACGTGTTATTGGTAGCGATATCGACACATTACATTCAGGCAAAGTCATGCTCAACTCAACCCAGTAGTCTCTAGTCAGGGAATATCAGATGGAAAAATTAGAATTGCCCCTCCGGTTCTCAGGAACCGAAAACCTTCTGTGAGTGGGACAGGGGTGGCGCCGCCCTGGCTGCCCGGTCTGTGGTGACCTGCTCCGTTTCCGGCATTTCTACAAACTTCAAATGTCTTTTATTTCGTCTTAAAGATGTTCTTCTGTTCTATATCTACTTTAAAGAACAATTCGAGTGCCAGATCACCAAAAGGTTGAAAAATTAATGAAAAAAATAGTTCTCCAGGAAGAGTGCCCACGGTCACGACCCCACCCACGGTCACAACCTCGCCCACGGTCACGACTTCCCCTCGGCCTTTGGCCGATTTGTTAAGCTGTCCTTGCTTTCCACTTCAGCTACGACTGTATTTATTTACTTTCAAGTTGCTGTTTACTGCTAATGTAAACATTTACATTATATTTTTTAATCTGCTTTTTTTTTCATTGATGTGTTTTTTCAATCCCTCACAATTGTTTGGGTATCTTAGGTTGGGATAGAAATCATCATAACTCTCCCATTAAAATGAATGGACATTAAAAACGTTGAGTAGCAGAGTCTTCACGTATAAACCAAAGCCATTCTGTCTGTAGTTTAAAGCACGCAGTCTGTGGTGTTTTGTTCCACCAGCCTGTGCTGACGGAGACATCCTCCTTCTATTTGCCAAATGCACCAGGTATGTGCCTTCTCAGGACGTCTGTATTTTCTTGCTCCTCTGCTGAGGATGCTTGCTAATGCAGCTGTACACATCTCCTCCAGGTGTGTGCTCAAACATCGTGCTTTCAATTCAATTTCCTCTAGTCACCCACTTAAAACTGCAGTCTCCTCTCTACCTCATACCCCTGTGTTCTCTATATTCCTTACCCGCTTTTTTTTCATAGCATGTAAACTTTCTAATCTTCTGCACATCTTACTTAATTTTTAGTATCTATCTCTTCTCATTAGATCGAAAGCTTCATGGAGACAGGGGCTTTGTCTTTAGCTCGCTGCTACGTCTATAATGTCTTCAACAGTGTTTGCTACTTAACAGGCACATGCTAAATACTTGTTAAGCCAATGAACGAAGTCAGGACATTTTTACCATTTGACACGACGTCTCAATTTGAAATCAACATTCAAATATTCTATACTGTGGTTGATGCCCTGTTGAATTTTGTTTTTTCCTTCTTGGGTCCTGACGCGTTCCTTCCCTCTGGGGCTCAGGTCTCCCAGGTATGGCTTCGGGTCCAGCCCACCTGTCTCCCAGGTATGGCTTCAGGTCCAGCCCACCTACCTCGCTTCCACGGCTGTGTTCTGAGACAGTATAACACGTGGTTCTCGGACGGAGCTCTCGTTAGAGAGACTACCCAGCGTTCACCTGATTCCAATTCCATTTTCATCTGTGGTTCTTTCTCGCAATTCCAAACCTGAGGTTGACTTTGGAACATCATCTTTCTTGACTTCCCACAATATTTGCTCTAGACTAATGAAAAAATGAATGATCATAAATATAATTACTCTGAAGGCCTGAGGATATTTTGGTGCACTTGGAAGGAAGATGGGTTTGGAGGAAAAGCAATTGACAGCAAAGGTCTTTAGGTATTTTTCTCTGTTGGAACTTATGAATACCCCCAATAAATGGCATTTCTCATGCCCATTTAGGTTTGGAACAAATTAGGAAATAATAATACTAAAAAAAGGAATATGACATAATATCCCAATTATTGCTAAAAGTTGAGGGGATAGCTGAGCACGAGAGCCAAAGAGGCCTGTGCCCAGGACAAGTTAGATGTTACCACACTGCCCCTGCGGGGGGCAGAGCCGGTCCCCACCCGGCCAGCAGTGGTGGGACTCTCCAGCTGACAGACAGCACAAGCCATTGGCTTCCCACAGTCAGCCTGCTCCCAGGAGGAAATATAGGAAGTCCACCACTCTGCTCAGGGAGCTCTCGTGACGTTTTTTTTTTTTTTCCTGTAGGGGGACCATTTCTTAAACTCATCACTCTCAGAATCTTTTTATCGTGTGGAGTCTTGGGAAACTCGCGAAGCAGGGAAGTCACTGGTGGAGCAAGGACATGCTGGCACGGGCGGTTGAGGGGCCGCCGTCTCTACTGTGAAATCGATCACACAGACATCAGTTCTCTTTGCGAAGTTCTAGTGCTTCCTCCTACTGGCAAACATTGAACAGACCCCAGACCGTGCCAAGTGTCGAGACGGTAAAGAGAGAGGAAGACACAAAGGCAAAGAAGACAAGCCCGGGGTTTCGGAGAATCTAAACCTAAGCGGCTGAGATGGAGCATAAGCCGTCGAGGTCACTTATGGACGTGGGTAGAAGGGTCGTGTGACGTGCAAGGTGCCTCTCACCTTCAAGTCATAGGCTAGATGACTTGAACGAGGGGGAGAAAAAGTTCTTGGGTTTGCTTCTCGATACGATTGCTCTTGACTCTAAAAATGGAAAGAAAGTAACGTCGGAGAAATTTAGTTATTTAGCTATACCAGTTAATTGAATTTTCCTCATTTAAGATTTTTACCAGACTAAAAAAAATAATTAGATAGAAATGCCAACTCACACATGGGCACAATCTCTTGAAACTTGTGGGCCAAGGTCATGTGGAATAAATAAAGAGATTTGAGTTCAAATCCCATCTTCAGTAGTTGGCTGTATGACTTAGAGAAATCACTTAACTTCAAATCTTTGCTTGTCTATCTGTAAGATGAGGGTAATTATGGCAAGAACCCAGCATCCTGAAGAGCAGGTAAGAGAAGGTATGTGACATCTACCTGTGAACTGTAATATGTTAACTAAAGTAGCTACATTATTATATGGTTATGACGTTTTCTGGGACTATGAGGGAAGTATCCACAGCCTTTTTCCAAATCCTTAATTCTGAGCTTTAGTACAAATCTGGAAATATACAGATAGTGCTCATCTCAGTCATCTTTCATTTTCTCCTAAATGGGGTAAACTATGATTTTTTATGAAGTACTTTTAATGTGTGAACCATTTTAGCAGGCCATCGCCTTAACCACTCAGCCACCTCGTCCCACATATTGTGTTAACTATTTTAAAGACACAGTGAAGAGTCACTAAAATCCTGAGAAAGATCTTTGTTTTATGTTCATTTTTACAAAGTCAATTTTTCTATAAATGCACTAATTCGAAAAAACAAATCACCAAAAAAGGCTTCTGAAAGGAGAGATATTTTATCCAAAATATCAGCACGAAGAGATTTTTATGACTGGCTTTAAACCCCCTTAAATTAGGGGGTTGTAATGGAAAGTCTGACGGGCTCAAATAAGTCCGTTCAAAAATATACTCTTAACACTTAACACATACTGTACATGAAATGTATTTTTAACATGCTATATGTTTATTACAGATTAAATACTTAAAAATGGAAAAACAGCCCAAATGTTTCTTAAATATTTGCTTAATATAGTCAGAACACATTGCGAATTGTGACCATGAAGAGTACATGTTAAGTGTTTAACTAACATCAAATGCAATAAAATGTTTCATTTGAGATGTTAAGCAGGCGATAAAAATGTCACGTAAGGCAACAGATTACAGTTTCACCCAACATTCTTTCTAATTAAGGCGAAACTACAGAGAGACACTTGGTTGGCCCCGATTCTGAACTTGTGACTGTCGTGGTCTGATCTGTGCCTTGATTCATTTCCTCTCCAAGGGGCCTGTTTGTGGGCGTCTGAAACACATGCCCGAACATACTGAAAGAAAAGCGAGATGGCGCCTCCTCCCAGAAGCCCTCTTGACTGCTTTCAGGAGAGTGCAGGCACATCGTTTCTGTACCTTATGTCACCTCGCACGACATCACGTGGTAACACTTTTTATCACGTTGAGCTACACAGAGAGTGCTAACTCGATGGTTACCGGTTGTGCGACCGTGGGCAAGTTTCTTAACCTCTCTGTGCCTCAGTTTCTTTTCTTGTAAAATGGATTCGATCGCAGGACCTACCTAGTTCACCGGGTTGTTGTAAGGATGAAATGAATTGAAATGTTTAATGTGCTTAGTACAGGTCCCAGCACAAAGTGCTAGTTTACCACTTAACATGTGCTTCCTAAAATTTGACCTGTGGTCTGGCTCTAGTAAGCAAATTGTTAATAAACGTTTCCCTGTTTAAAATACTTATTACGCAATAAACATATAACATGTTAAATATTTTTATGTATATGTTGTGTGAGTTTTTTACTTTGAATAGCGGGATTATCTGTTTAAAAGTTCAGTTCATCCCTCCCATTGGACTGTCATTTTCATCATATTTTCTGCCTATTTCTGTTGTAGGGACCCAATAACTATTTAATTAATAAATAAATGAACGAACAAATGAATGTAGATACCTGTTTGCCTGATCAGTCCAACTACATTTTTCTTTTTTTAGTTTCTAGAGCTTCAGAGATTCCTCATTAAATTCCATTAATTATTTAAAAAAAAAAAACTACTAAATTCAAAAGGCTTGCCTTTTGAATCAAAAATCCCATTGCAATTAATGTGTCCATAAATTAATGTCTCAAGCAAGGCAAACGGAAATGAGTTTTGCCATGTGCTACGGATAGTGAGAAAATACTTCCCCAGTCTGTGACCCTGGCCAGTTGTGTAAACTCACCATGCCTTAATTCTCTTATCTACACAGTGAGCCTAATAAAATAACTACTTCCCAGGCTAAACGAGTTAACATTTAGAAAGTGCTGGCACAGTGGCTGGCACATAGTAAGTTATCAATAAATGTAGGGTTAATGCTATAATTATTACAATAGTTATAATTATATAAGTAACAATTATACTAATGGTAATATGTTAAATGTATGACTTACCATAGTGTTGTCACTATTAGCATACTGAAGATATCCTATTTGGGTTTTGATCTTATATATTTTCATTCTTGTTTTCCATTTATATCTTTGTCAATAAGCTTCCAGAGCAGAGGCATTGTGCACTTTATTTTCATTGTTAACTTCCTAAAGATCCTCTTGAAAGATGGTCTATTTCCCATTCCTCCACCCTGGACAAAAATCACCATGGACCAAGGACGGAACTCTGCTACAAGAGAGAACAGACATTACCAAGCAGCCCAAACGTCAGCTTCTTAAGATAACTGATCAAAATTCTTTCTCCTTTTTTTTAAAAGAAAATATTGGCAACCTAAAAAAGTTAAAATGAAACAAGTAATTGAGTCCAGCTGGCTTAGCTGCCAAGAAAGTCTGTCTCTTGGAGTCAGCATGGCTCAGAGCACTTGGAAATGAATGCTGGGAATTAATTTGATGTTTACAGCAATTTTGCACACAAGTGCTTTTAACACTAATCTCGAATTTGGAGATTATTTTGTTGGCATTGCCTCCGACCTCATCCTTTTATTCTTGCATCGCTAATAGGCCCATTACTTATTTAGAAAAAATTTTAGTATTTACCCTCATTCTTGATAAATTCTCACAGTTTATAACTGAATTATTTTTTTTCTCAAATTCCTTTGTTGCTGTTGTTTAAGAAGACTTCTGTGCCTTTATTTCTTTATCCTAAAAGAGTGATTTCTAGGACCGTTGGGCACAAAGGCACACAGTTTCTGAAATCCAGCTAATAATTCCTCCTGCTAGTCTGCCTAAAGTGCACTTGACAAAACTAATGAAAGACCTTTGAAAACTATGCGACATATACACATGTCACAGATTTAAAAAAAAAATAACAGCTCTTTTGAGAGAGAATCAAATGCCGTAATATTCATCCTTTTCAAGTACACAGTTCAGTGGGTTTTTAGTCTCTTCACAGAGTTATGCGACCATCACCATTATCTGATTTCAGAACGTTTTCTTCACATGCAAAAGAGACCCCGTGTCCAGACGGTCACTGCCTCTTCTCCAGGCCCTGGCAGCCACTCGTCTAATTTCTATTTCTATGGATTCACCTATTCTGTACATATCTTAGAAATGGAATCATAACCATATGTGGCTTTTTGTGTCTAGCTTCATTCACTTACCATAACACTGTCTAAGTTAGTCCATGTTGTGTCATGTTATCAGTAATCCAACCCTTTTTATTGCTGAATACTATTCTGTTTTATGGATATACCACATTTTATTTGTCCATTCATCAGCTGATGGGCATCCAAACTGCCTCCTTTTTTTTTTTTTTCTGTTGTAAATAATACTGCTGTAAACATTTGCATACAAGTTTTGTATGGATTTGTAGTCTAATTTCTCTTGGGTAAATACTTAGGAATAGAATTGCTGAGCCCTATGTCTGAGACTGAATATACAAACAGAAATGGCCACACTGTGTATACAAACAGAACTCGGAACCCACAACCTGCGGCAGTCTGCCCAGGAACCCATCTCCTGATTTATGATAACCAGCCCGGGGTGCCAGCCTGTCCTACGTCAGACTGGCAGGAAGCCAGGTTGCTACCTTTAGTAAGAATTCAGAGAGTTAACAACTTCTGTAGTGAGCTCTCCCAAACAACCAGGACTTGATCAATAACTGACAACTTCCCTAATTTTTGTCCTGATTCCCAAAGTAGCACCAACCAGAGGAAGCTAAACATGCATCACTTGGGATCTCCCCGCTTCTGGTCGGCCCGCCTCCAGCTGCCCCGTGCCCACAGCTCCAGCCAGGGCACACCTGAAGCCTTCTTATTCTTCCCCTATAAAGCTTTCCTACTCCCCTGCCTGCCTTTGAGTCTGCCAAAACACAGGTGACAGTGGCTGATGCCCTTGATGTAGCAAGCTCTGAATAAACAGTCTTTGCTTTTCTCACTGGGTCTGTCTTCATTTACTTTCACATATGTTAATTCTGTACTTAATATTTTGAGGGGACTGCCAAGCTTTTTTCTCAAAGTGACTCACATGTCACAGATTTTACTTCTCCTTTGTTATCGGTGCCAGCTTAGGGCAAAGAGAATGGATGCAGAGCAGACCGAGTTTGCTGGAGCAAACGGATTCATCGTGTCTTGTTTTATGCAGGCAGTGGGTTACACGAGAGGAAGAACTGGTTTCAAAGCCCAGTGAGATGTTTGGCTTGGGGAGTTGTACTTGGATCCTGCAGAGCTTTAGATAGAGATGTTGAGGAGTTAGTTGAAATTTCAGAGTTGGAGTTCAGGAAAACGGTTCAGTCTGGGGAGTGTTAGTATCTCCTACTTCTTCCTTAAAGTCACCTTCGCTTTCCCGTATTTCTTTCTTTTGCCTCTCGCACCTCTACTTTGAGAGTCTTCCTTACTGAAGGTCATTGTTTAAATCAAATTTCTCCATCATTATAATTTTCTCTTGGCTCATTAAAAAATGTAGTAAGTCTTTTTTTTTCCCCTCAATAACTGAGTTCTGGTATGGCGATTTGCAGCTTTAGATAGGGAAGGTTTGGGCAGCAGGACCACAAACCAGGGAGGGGACACGGCACTGTGACATTTTCAGAAACAGCAGTACCAGCTTGACGTCTTCTGTGGAATAAGCTCATGACCTCCTTTTAAAAAATTGGTGGCTTTTTTTTTTTTTTTTTTTAGTTGTTATGAGCTAACACCATGATTTGTTCTTGGTGTTCCACACCTATCTCTCCATTTAAGACTCATGATAACGCTAAGATGTCAGTATTTTTATCCCTATTTTATAGTAGGGGTTTCGGTCCTTTTATTTCTACTGATATATGCCCATTGATTAAACATAGTAGGTGCTCAAAAATTCTTGTGGAAAAGGAACACAGGCCCTTTTGACTGGTCTACATCATACAAAGCTCCCGGGTGGCACAGGTGGCGGAGTTGGAATCCAGTGTCAGGGCATTGAATTTTAAAGGTCGAGTGTGTTGCTTTGTCCCACACTGTCCCCAGTTTCCCGGGCACTCTAACGAGGGGACCATGCGGGAATATGCCAGATTGGAGTTCCCCAAACTACGTTCCACTGCAGAACTTGATTCATCTGTGCGTCCATTGATGCTTTGCTCAAATAAGTTGAGAAATGCTGAGTGGTTGAAGTTTGATCAGTTTCTTTACTTTGGGACGTCATATGTTAAGACACAGTGGGAATCATTAAGGGGAACACGTCGTTCATTTGTTTGTGGGGTTCTCCCACACCGCCAACTTCTGACCTCCAGCCTGCTCTCCTCTTCTCTCCTCTCCTCTCCCCACTCCCCTCCCTTCCTCTGTCTCTAGCACCTATTAACATCTAGGAATGCAGTTTCAGAGTAAATGTTCTCAATTTCTCGAATTCCTCTTGATTGTTTCCTTCTAGCCCTATAATTGGTTGACTTGAATTGTGGTAAAAGAACAAATCAAGGTCAAATCTTATTATAGAAAATATAGTTAGAAAAAATATTACTATAACAAAAAAATATTTTAAAGACCTGGCTATGGGCCTACAGTAATAGGGGTTTGTTGATTTCTTTAGAGTAAAATTCACGGCTACAAATAATGTAGTACAATAAATGCTTTTCTCCTGCCTTATTTTTACAATAGAGGGTGAAAAACTAGCACCTTCTTGGGTGCTATTTACTCTCCCAGCAAGGATTTATCGACTGCCCCCCAAGCATTGTAGTGCCACGTGGGGGGCGCTTAACACATGGCCGCATGCCTCGGGGTCTTCCCATTTATTTGGAGTGAGGAGAAACAGTATGCAGGGTCACAGGGTTGGCGGTAGAGCAGGGAGCAGAATTCCCTCTGTACCAGACGCACAGTAAAAAAATCAAGAAATGATTTCAGACGACAGTTGAAAAGAGGTGATAACACCCTTTGGGCTTGAAGACCAAACGGACCAGGTGGTAAGATTCCTGAGGACAGCGGTGTCATTGCTCCTGCATATAGTATATATTATAAACACATACACATCATAATGGAGGTACAGTTATATAGACATATAATTTATATGTAACATACATAATACATACACGTGATATATAGACCGCAATTATATATATATATATATATCATGTACAATGTGTGTTATATGATATACATAATACTTCAAAATTTTATGGCGATGATTCAATGAGATGGTGCACGGAGAGCCTCAAGTTCAATGCTTGTCCATCAGTGGCTGTTGCTTTTACTGGTAGGTTAGACCCTTAGTCTCCACTCTTGTTGCTGGGCTGCTCTCTGCCTCTATCTCCTCTCCAGCCTACCTGCTGTGGGGGAACAAACGTCTGAGAGAAGTCACCGCTGAACCACAGCCCTTCTTCCGCTTCCAGGTGGGTCATGTTGTAAAGCCGGACTTCTGCCCGATTTTTTTTCTTGCTTTAGTTTCCTTGGAGTTACCATGTTAACATCCTGGCTTCTCCAGACAAAGGCTGTCTGCCAAGTGTGGTTAGAGCTCTTACGTCAGACAGGACTCTTGGATTGCAAGTGACAGAAACCATTCAAATTAGTCTAAACAAAAAGTAATCATAGCGATGATGCTGATGCTGATGATGGGAAATTGTAGATTCCTAAAACTGAGAAATCGTGGCTGCATCGAGGTATGAAGATGAGATTAGAAAGATTGTCCCTCCGCCTTTTGGCTCTGCTTTCTCTCTGCGTTGGCTTCATGCTTAGACTTAGCCTTTACCCCCATGGCAGCAATGATCCTTGATGGTGGATCCAAGCTTAGAACATTTCAGCTAATGGTAATTCCAGAGAAAAGAACATGGTTCTCTCTTCTCCATCATCTCTACCAATCCCGTAAAACCATTTACTTGGCCTGACTTGAATCCTCCCAGATCCATCATTATTCTCAGCCTTGGCCAATCTCGGCTATCCTTCCTACAGCTGGAAAGGTGAAGTCACGTGATTTATAGCCCCATTAGAATCACCTTGTGCAGAGAAAAAGCAATTCCCCAAAGAGATGGAAGCAGGACAAAAAAATGAATAAATAAAATTAGCAGGGATCCGCGATAGGGACCTCACCCTATCTAGCTTCTGTACTGACTTGAAGTTTAAAGTCTTTGGGTCTCTGGGGATGAGAATGGTCTGAATCCTATAATGGTTAGCCATGCTCTTTGGGCATCACTGTTCTGGCCTGCCTGGTGGGCCTCACCAGTTTCACACTTGTATCTTTCTGGGAAGAGGCTCCTCCACAGCTCTCGTGAGATCTTCAAGCATGTCCAAGACCCAGCATGTTTAAGAAACACTGCCCTAGAGGGTAGATCTCCTCGAATCCTGAAAGACGATGTGCCAAGTTTGTCCCTAGGTACTGGGGTTGCCACAATGGGCAAAGCAACACTTAAGAGGCTCCCGTCCTGGTGGTATGTTTTCCTCCCTGCTACCCTTGCTGGCCAGCAGGATACCTGGAGGGAAAGTTGGCTTTAAGGAGGCAGGAGGGAATTTGCCCCAAAGTTAGAGAGTACAGTGGGAGTTTGTGTCCAAAGGAGACAGCCAGTGAAACTGAAGTGAAGGCCTCTGGACATCACACAGGGAAGAAACCGTGGTACAAAAAGGCGAAGTGACTTACTCTAGGACCCACGGGACTAGGATCACAGGATCCTCACCAGAATTTTTATCTCCTTACAACCCAGTGCTCTTTTTGCTGTGTGATGCTGCATTGGGGTCTCCCACCAAAGGCCTTCAGGAGCCTTTGTGTCTCAGGTAAAAGTCCACTGCCTCAACCCTCCCTCTGCACGGGCAACTCCAGGAGAGTGGGTGGATGCAGTAGAAAGAAATGGCCTAGCAATGAAGTATGTAAACGTCACTGAGAAGCTGACCAGGAAACCAGAAACTCAGTGAGGCTGGACCACCATCTCCTGGCTTCTCCTGCAGGCCCCACATCTGGAAAACCTGCCTGAGACCCCTCCCATCAAGCAGGACCCACGCTAGGCACATTTTCTCCGGGGTTCTCAGAGGGACTCAGAAAGAAACACCGTTCACTTTTGATAGTCCTGGTCTTGTTCCAAATGAGAATGCCTGCTGTTGAGAAATGCAGATGCTTTCTGCCTATTCGTGCCAAAAAAGTACGTCCCACCTACAAAATTACAGAATTATTAGTTCTTGAAAACACACTACTTCTCCCCTTTCCATTGAAATTCAGTCCAATTCAATTAAAACATCGTGGCAGCCTCCCGCAAGGGCACAGATGCCCTAGAAAATGATTGTGGGGGTGTTTTCCCTGGCTGTGAATAACTCTTCACCGTGGAGGTGACCACACACGTGCTTAAAAATGAAAACAGTCCTGATGGTAACAGAGCAATCCAATAATACTAACGCCCGTTTGGAGAGCAACTTTCTTGTAAGGTTAAATTTTGGTTGGGTTGATCGTGAGCAGACATAACCTGGGTTTCGTCTCGAGCTCGAAGCTTTCTCTCTTTCTCTTTTCTCGCTCCTCCTCCTTCCCCACACTCCCAAAGCCTTTCTTCTGCTGTTTGCCTCGGTTTCTCTCTTGCTTCTTAAGGCCACCATGCTGGTTATTTACAAATGAGCCACTCTTATGGCAAAATAACTCATGCTGTGTGGACTCTCCATTGAGGCTGTTTCCAGATGGCTGTAGTCCAAGTTGGTGACCTCACACGAGTGTCTACACCAAGACCCCTTGGACCAAGGCTCTATCTCCTTAATAGACTGACCCACTAATCACAGAGCACAGCGCTCTTCCTTAATGTGGAGTTCTGGGGCCCCCACACTGACCCTCACTCATGTTTCTTATGTGCTACCATTTCAACCAAGCCTGGCTTTCTCCTTCTTGGCCCTGGATTCAAAGCCAAAGTGGCCTCATGTTTTCTCCGTCCACTAAAATCCTTCCCATTGGTCACGGCCCGATGCCTTCTCCTTGATCTCATCCTGGAGCCCTTTCTGCACTTTCTATAATTCCCTGCCATCAACTTTCCCCTGTTCTATTCCACCGGCTTTGTTTTACTATGTTTGAGAGTATGACTTGCTTTCAGCTGACTGCGGGATCCTTGAGTAGGGGCAGTTTATGGTATAGCCCTGTATTCTTCTCACTTGAGTTCAATGGCCATTTCTCGATTCATGGATTTTCATGAGCTGAAACTGTCAGTCACTTCAGTAAGCAAAGCTTTTTGGATAAGGATTTAGGACCATGTGGGCTTGTGTGACTTGATCAAAACTTCACAAAGGTCAAAAACCCATTAGAGTGCCATAGAAAGGCATGAGCCCTGGACTCTTTCAGTCTGGCTTAGAGCCATGGAATGCTGGCAAAGCCACTGTTCTTCGAACCCACGTGTTCACCTGTAAAATGGGAGAATAACAATAACAACAACAATACAGTGCCTATCTCAGGTTGATGGTTAAGGAAACCAGAAAACAGAATTATGAAGACAGCCTGAAATCTAGTGTAAACTGCTTGCGATCAGCTAGCTTTGCTACTTCCTAGCTGTGTGACCTTGGGTAAGTTAGTTAACCTCTCTGTGTCATAGTTTCTTCATCTGCAAAAGAGGAATGAAAATAATACCTACCTCTTAGGGTTTTTATGAAGATGATGATGATTTGTAAGGTATTAGAATAGTGCTCAGCATAGAGCTTGTTAAATAAACTAAACAGTAATGATACACATAAGTCACCATGACACTCAGGCACACAGATCAGTGTTCAGTTACTGTCAAGCTCTGTTACTTTTTGCTTGTGTGGTCACCACAGTCAAATCCCACTTTCAATTGCTAGATTTCTGTGTGACAAAATGTAGGTCTTTGGTTTTCCTATACTACTAAGTTGATTCAGCTCTTTAATGCTTCCTTTGTTTTATTTTATTGTAGGGTTTCCTTCCATTTTATCTATTTCTCCTCTGGACTGTGTTTTGGTAATTTAGACCCAATTATATGAGAAACTTGGTATATTTTTGGATTCTATTCAATGGTGGGGTCTTTGACCTCTCGCCACCTGACTGCAAGTTTCCATGTGTTAGCAATGCCAATTCTCTTTCAGCAAAGTCACCTCTGTCCTTTTTGTGCCAAAGAAGTTCCACTTGTCCTTCAAGACAGCTAAAGTATCTTGTCAATCATTCTTTTCTCTCCCTGCAGGATAATTTCTCCCTTCTCTACACATTGCCAGATGCAGTTTTTATATGATATTGACTGAAAATCCAAGAGTAGTGGGATCATTTTTTACCATTGCTCTCTCTGCATCCACAGGAGGCTGGCATAAAGTTGACACATGCATTAGTTGGAAGAGATTAGGATGTGCTGAGTAACAAACAGCCCCAAATTTCAATGACTTAACACAACAGCTTATTTCTTTTTAAAAAGAATTTATTATTTTAATCACTTTGGCGTATATTAATTTCAAGTGTACAATATAGTGATTAGACATCGATATAATTTGCAAAGTGATCACCTTGATAAATCTAGTGTCCCTCTGACACTACATGTAGTTATTACAATATTGTTAACTATATTTTCATGTTATACTCTACATCCTCATAATTATTTTGTAACTATGAATTTGTACTTCTTAATCCCTGCTCCTTTCCCCCCTACCCCCAATGCCCCTTCTATATGGCAACCGTCAAAATGTCCTCTGTATCTATGAGTTTCTTTCTGTTTGTTTGTTTATTTGGTTTTTTAGATTCCACATGTAAGTGAAATGATGTGGCTTTTATCTTTCTCTGTCTGACTCACGCCACTCAGCACAATACCCTCAAGGTCCATCCATCTTATTAGGTGGCAAGATTTCATTCTTTTTTATGTCTGAGTAATATTTCATTATATATACACACACATATACATACTACCTCTTCTCTATACATTCATCCATTGGTGGACACTAGGTTGCCTCCATATTTTGACTATTATAAATAATGCTGCAATGAACATATGGATTCACGTGTCCCTTTGAAGTAGTGTTTTCAGTTTCTTCAGATAAATACCCAGAAGTGGGATTACTGGGTCCTTCTTTGTTTCTTTTTATAGCCTTTGTTTTAAAGTCTATTTTGTCTGATATAAGTATTACTACCCCAGCGTTTTTGTTTGTTCGTTCGTTTGTTTGTTTCCATTTGCATGAAACATCTTTTTACATCCCTTAATTTTCAGTCTGTGTGTGTCTTTTGATCTGAAGTGAGTCTCGTAGGCAGCATATGTAAGTATCTTGTTTATGTATGTATTTATTTATTTATTTATCTGCCCTGTCTTTTGATTGGAGCATGTAATCCATTTACATTTACAGTAATTGTTAATAAATATGTAGTTATTGCCACTTTATTCATATTTTTGACCTTTTTTTCTTTTTACTTTTTTTTTTTTTTTTCCCTAAAGAAGTCCCTCCAACATTTTCTGTAACAGTGGCTTGGTGGGGATGAACTCCTTTAGCTTTTTCTTGTCTGGGAAGCTCTTTATCTGTTCTTCGATTCCAAATGATAGCCTTGCCAGGTAGAGTAATCTTGGTTATAGGCCTTTACTATTCATCACTTTCAATATTTTGTGCCAGTCTTTTCTGTCCTGCAAAGTTTCTTTTGAGAAATAAGCTGACAGTCTCATGGGAGCTCCCTTATACGTAACTGCTTTTCTCTTGTTTTTAAGATTCTTTCTTTGTCTTTGAGCTTTGGCATTTTAATTATGGTGTGTCTTGGTGTGGGCCTCTTTGGGTTCATTTTGTTTGGAGCTCTGCACTTCCTGGGCTTGTACGTCTGGTTCCTTCACTAGGATAGGGAAGCTTTCCATCATTATTTCTTGAAATAGGTTTTCAATTCCTTGCTCTCTCTCTTCTCCTTTTGTACCCCTATGAGGTGAATGTTGGTATGCTTGATGTTGTCCCAGAGGTCCCTTGAACTATCCTCATTTCTTAAAAATTCTTTTTACTTGTTGCTCTTCTGATTGGGTGTTTTCTACTACCTTATCTTCTAAATCACTGTTTTGATCCTGTGCTTCAATCTACTGTTGAGTCTTCCTAAGGTATTCTTCATTTCAGTTACTGTATTCTTCATTTCTGACTGGTTATTTTTTATGTTTTCTATCTCTTTGTTAAAGTTTTCACTGAATTCATCTACTCTTCCCCTAACTTTATTGAGCGTCCTTATAACCAGTGTTTTGAACTCTGCATCTTATAGATTGCTTGTCTATTTCATTCTTTTTCTAGAGTTTTTTTCTATTCTTTCACGTGGGACATGTTTCTTTGTCTTCCCGTGTTGGCTACCTCCCCGTGTTTCTATGTATTAGGTAGGGCTCCTAAGCCTCCCAGTCTTAGTAGAGTGGCTTTATGTAGGAGGTGTCTTGTGGGGCCCAGTGGCACAGTCTCCCTGACCACCTGAGCAAGTGTGTCCCTTATGTGGGTTGTGTGTGCCTTCCTGTTGTAGTTGAGCCTTAGCTGCTGTTCGCACATCAGTGGGAGGGGTTGACTCTCGGGCTGATTGGTTGCGAGGACTGGCCAGTGACTACAGTGGAGAAGCTGTTGTGCAGGGGCTGACTCTATGGAGGAGAATTCACTGTAGCAGGGCATGGGTACCTGCCCAGTCTTCCGTGTGTTGTCCTCAGATATGGCCCAGGGTGCTGCTCTGGTTGAGCCCAAAGCTAGCCATCAGGTGTGCAGGCTGAGACCTCCTGAGAGGGACTCTACCACAGGCCAAGTTCAGTCTCAGCCTGTGCCCTGCCTGGGGCCACCTGGCATGAGCCACCAAGCAATCTACAGGTGGCCGTTACACACGCTGGACTTAGATGTGCCTTGAGAGGCCAAGCCACAAACCGAGGCCCGCTGCCACTAGTGCTGGGCTTGAGGCTGCTCAACAAGAGGTACAGGGCATGCTAAAGCCAGATGCAGCTTGTTTGGATTTGTGAGGCTTTGAGAGATTTTAGGAAAGTCCAGAGCCTGAGCTAAGACAGGCTGTTAGTATGGAAAATCCACTGGAAGCGGCTTGCGTGAGCACGCACGTTGGGAGGGGTGGGGTCTCAGGGAAGATCCAGGGCTGGGCGATCACGTGGCTGATGGAGACTCAGACATGGCGCCCGTCTGTGCCTGCACACGGGGCAGGGGAGGGCTCAACAAAGGAACAGTAGACTCTGCCAGCCCTTCTGTCTTGGAGAAGGCTGCCTCTCTAGCCCTTAGCCTGAAGCTCAACAACTCTTTGAGCAGCTGCCCCAGAGCCGGAGCTCAGAGCGAGTGAGTCCGTGAGTGGTAAGTCTGCATTCAGGCCCTTAAGAGAAATTTCAGCTGCCTCTGTCTCACTCAGCCACAATCTCTGCTGATTTTCACAGCCAGGTGTGGAGATTTCTCTTCCCAGCACTGGAACTGTGGGCTGGGGAGCCTGGTGTGTGGTTGAGACCTTTCGCCCTTCTGGGATGACCTCCACAGCTGAGCTAGCCCTCTCGACTTTTAACGGCCACACGTGTTGTGGGACCAGCCCCATATATGTCTCTGCTCCTCCTGCCAGTCTTGAGGTGGTCTCTTCTGTGTGTTCCCAGTTGTAGGACTTCTGTTCAGCTAGATTTCAGGCAGTTTTCAATGGTTGTTCTGTAGTTGAGTTATAGTTTTGATGTGATTGTGAGCGGAGGTGAGCACAGAGTTTAGCTATTCTGCCATCTTGCCCAGAACCCAACAGTTTATTTCTTACTTTGTTAATGTACCTTGGGCGACAGTGGGAGGTGCTTTTCTACACAGTCACTTAGGGAACAGAGCTGAGAGAGGCTTAAACTTCTAGTTGTAAGATGTGGCATTCATAATCTCCTCTGTGCTCTGTCAGTGGAAGAAAGAGACTCAAGATTTATGTATAGTCTTTTCATGGTCCCCACCTGGAAGTGATACATGTAACTTTCACTCATGTTTTTTTGGTCATAACCAGCCTTATCACTATATCTGACTGTGCAAGGAGAAGAAGACAGAGAAGATTTAATATGTGGTGACTCTTACTGTTTTTGCTACAGGACTCAGTCCATATTTGTTGAATATGTGAAGGGGGATCATATATTTCGGCCCATGAAAAAGTATACCTGCCTTGTGTCAAATGGCAATACTAGGCTAGATGGTACAGACTTGAAAAAGACAACTGGTCTCCTGGAGTCTCAGCTTACTCTTAGGAGAAGTGTGGGAAAAAAATATGCACCTTACTCTCAGTTTTGTTTTGACTATAATAGATGATTTGTGCAAAGCAATTAGCACAAGCACTGATGTATAGTAAGATGACTGTGGTTTGTTCCTTGTGCCAGTTTTTCGCCATTCCCCTTACCTCTGTACATTCTTTCACCTTTCCCTCCTCCCTGCCCCAGAAGTTTGGCTCTAAGAGGGTTCCACCCAGGCTCCTTTCTTCCTTCTGGTTGAGTTCAGCCAGTGGGAAACACAGAGAGAAGGTAGGAGAGAATGAGGACATAGAGGTGGATGCACCTGCTTCTCTCACTCCTGCCTGATTCAGTATGCTTCTGGCAATGTCAGACCTCTTCTTCTTCAGGACCCTGGTCTCAGCTGGGCTCACTCCAGTATCACCGTTTCCTCTCTTGTCCCTTCAAGCCTACATGAAGTTACAGCTTCTTACTGCTGCTAGTATCTGGGTGCTTCAATGTCCCATTTGGTTTCTTGAGCCCTGACTACACCTCTGTAAATAGTTTGTTCCTTAAGATCTACTCACATATCCTACTGAGCATGCTGTCTGCTTTCTGCTCTGATCTTGGTGGATATCTACCCTTCTCAACTCTAAACTCCTTTGGGTAACAGGCAACGACTCATTTTTCTTTATAATTCTCAAATCCATCTCAGTGTCCAAGATAGAGGACATATTCATGTTTTGGAAAAAAGCTATTAAATATTAAGTTAATAAATAATAGTACTAGCAAATATTCTCTGAGTGATTCCAGTGTCTCCAGACACCATGCAACATCACTTATAATTTCAACCATCTGTAAGGTAGCTACTCATTATCCTATGATTTCATATGATGATATTGATGTCCAGGGAAGTTGAGCTACCTGTCTTTCATTGTCTAACTGCAGAGTGGTGAATCTGGGTCTCGAACCCAAGATGCCTGATTATGGGTTACCCGCCCATAACTCATGTGCTAAATCAGTTGCTAGCTCTTAAAGGGAGGCTAAAAGTTATGGTGACATCTCTAGGCTTCTAAGATCTGGGTAGACAGCACAAAGACTTCCATTGACACTCCTTCTGAAAGCATAGAAATAAGGCTGCTTTTGTTCCTTGTGGGGTTCTAGGTCTATGGTTTAATTGATTTACAAATAAAATTTCAGTAAAAGCACAGGACAAGTTTGCCTGAGGCTTTTCATTTGCCTTCTCCAAGATGCTGCCTGGTTAATGAGGCCATTGAGAGAAAGTCAGGCTTTAAGTCTGTGGGTGGGATTTGGGGGTATGGGTGATAGCCCATAATGGATGTCTGTGTCTGAAGCTTTCATGGGTTGGGGCTGAAGGTGGAGGGTGGTCATTTTAGCCATGATGGGAGAACTAATGAGAGGAGAGCTACCTGGATGGCTTCGGAATATAGATGTAACTTGGAGCCTGAAAAAGTGCTTTGAGAACCTGCTTTGAGACTCTCCCTCTCCACGCCAACCTTAGGTGTCTCCTCCTGCTCCCTAACAAATGAATCCTAAAACCTATCAATACAAGTAGGCTACTAGATCCTCTCACCGGAGGATCATTTAGTCATTCAACAAATATGTATCGAATGTCTACGTATGTCAGGTGCTACAGGGCACTTGGAGAGGCATCCATAAACAAAATGTCTCAATATTCCATATTTTAGTAGAGACAGTCAATAACCATGAAAAACAGGTGAATTTGATCTTATATCAGAAGGTGATAGTGATATGGGCTACAGAGAGAAGTGAAGGGAACAGGGAGAGGTGTGACTTTATATAGGTTGGACAGGGTATGCCATAATGAGCAGGTGACGTTGAGATGACTTGAAATGGTGAGACAGTGAGCTGTGGGCTGTCTCATGGAAGGCCCAGAAGGAAGCGCAAAGGCCCGGGGGCCAGAGCTTGCCTGATGTGTCTGCAGGTCAGCAAGGAGCCTGCTTAGGCTGAGCAGAGGGCTTGAAGGTGAGAGTGGTCAGAGCTGAGGTGGGAGAAGATTGAGTGGTGTACTTTGTCAGCCATTGAAAGGGCTTCAGCTTTTACTGAAATTGAGACAGGAGGATATTAGAAGGTCAGTAGCCGAAGAGTAGATGATCTGGGTTAGTGTTTACAGAACCTCTCTGGCTGTTGTGCTGAGAAAGGGTAGAGACAGAGAGAAGGGTTAAGCTTTGCTTTTGCACGAGTCCTATTGATGAAGGATGATAGCTTGGTTAAGAGTGGTGGACATGCAGGTGGTATGAAGAGGGTGCAATATGGAAATATATTTTTTCAGAATGGAGGAAGTTATTTTTCACTGTGTCCTGGAGCTCTTTCCTCAGCCCTGCCCTCACTAACATTTAATCAATAGTAGGAAATTTGCTACACACATAGGTTCACGAGGCCTGAATGAGGATATGTCCTAAGTTTGAAGGCTGGATGACAGAATGGGAATCCAGGATTAGTAAGACAAACTGAATCAGTGAATTCAAGATAAATTTATTCTGCAGTAAATGGTTTGCTTCTCCATACCAACCATTTAGATAAATGAATCATGCCATCACATGGACATTTTTAGGATTTAAATTTGGTGCAAGCTCTATATGTATGATGTGGCTCTCAAAAAATTGAATGTTGTATCACTAAACTATAGTACTTAGGAAAAGAGAGGTGAGAGCTTGAGTCTACTCTAATTAAACAACATCTCATATATTGGCATTGTTCTGTATTCTCAAAAGGACAGAATTAAGAGAAAAGGGAAGAGAATAATCATGAAGAAACAAAACTATGTAGCATTGAAAGGATGATTCAAGGAACTAGAGATATTGTATCTTAACAAAACAAGAATTTTACGGGGGTAAAGAGGTGATAAACAATTTTAAATGATCGATGTTCAACATGACTAATAGAGAATACTTAGATTTTCCTGTGAGATTCCAGTGTAAACCTATTGGCAGAAGCCCCATATGGATACATTTCAATTTTATGTAAAAAAAAAATGTTCAGCATCCAGACATATTCAAAGATGAAATGATTTGAGTCGTCTATCCCTGGAGGTGCTCAAGCAGAAGCCAGGTAGGCTGCTAGACTGGATAATCTTTCAGGAACCTTCCAGCTCTGAGATCCTAGTCATCTGTGAGACTAGATTTGCTGGAACTATAGCACTTGTATCTTAATTCTTGTGCTGGGTGCTAAACTTTATAATACACATTATTCGTCTTTGCTTTCCCCACTTCACTTAGAACAATGTCTTACTTATTTTCAATGTCAAAATAATCCTTGGAGGAAGAACAAGCATATGGTTATGAAATTATTATAGAGTTGATTACAACACTATTTTAGACCCACTCTAGATCTGTAGTATTTGTATAGGAGTAGTATCTAGAAACATAAACTACTTCTATTTTTGACTGAAATATACCTGGAAAGGGAAGGAAAGTTCATTTTTAATTTTAATCTCACAGATGCATTTTTTAAGCCTCTACTTATTTTCGTTTTGACTAGAGCCCTGCTTCTGGAGGGTCTGCCTAAGCAGAGGCCAGCCAGGAGTGGGTGGGGGCCGGAACAGTCTCAAGTTGCAATCCTTAGTTCCTTCAAAAGGTCAGAGATGCATGAAGCGAGTCAGTGGCTCAATCCATGAAGATGGAGCAAGGCCCCGGCTAGCACATAGGCTCAAGGATGACGTACCAGGAGGACCTGGCTCAGAGCAGCAATAGACTTTAAAGCGGGATCTTCAGCTGCTGCGAACAGCTGTCAGTGGTGTATGGGGATCATGACTTACGATGTAATTCATCTTCGTGGATTTCCTTCTGTCCTAGGTTCTCATATATGAGCTACTTTGTCTAATCCGCTTAGGGCCAGGGGCCTCAAATGAACCGGTGCTGCCAGGATGGAGCACAGATCTGTTCTGTGTCCTTTTCATCCCATTGTTTCTTCCCAGTGTCCCCAAAAGAGGACCAGTTTGAGACTGTGCCCTCTTTATGAAATGATTTTGGTTTAGAGAGAAGACAGATGCAATACAGCATCTGGGAGCCAAAATAATGTCCCTTCTAACTTCTCTCTTCTTTTGCTCACAAGCATAATGAGAATCAGGAACAACCAGAACATGATCTCCTTGGTTCTGTCTGCCATGGGCTGAAGCCCAGGCTCGCATACTGCCTGAACTTCACACACCTGCCATCTTTTTGGATTTCCCTTCTCTCGACAAGCACGTATCATTTAAATGAGCATCTCCAATATTTGGGAGCCACATGGTCATGATGTTCTCAGCCCTCATGGGGTGCTGGAAAAATGAACCATTTTGGGGTCACTCTCATCAGCAAGGCGGGGCATGAGGGTTGGAGCCAAGGGTTCAGAGCCTCGTTATCGCCACAGACCGTGTCTGCCGGCAAGGAGTGTTCTGTTTATTTTCCACTGAGTGGGTCTGAACGAGTCCCTTCTGCTGTTACACCCTTTCCCTGAAGTTGAATGATGGGCTTGAGCAGAACTACTATTCAACCAACATCTGTTTCTCCAATTTTTCAGGCTCCTTGTTGTTTTGAAGTGCTCAGAATCAGTGTTTTAAGTGCATGCGGGCATAATATTCAGTATATTAATACACACTAGAGACAGGTCTGCCTACTGGAAAAGCCAGGTACTACAGGGTTATAAAAGTCATTTGATACCTTGTAAAGCCCAAGACACCTCAGCAATGCCCAGGCCCCATTACTTGATGTAGTCAGGTGATAACACGTGTACACTTGTACAGCCTTCTCCAGCAAGTGCCAAAAGTTCATGCTAAGTACTACATAAATTATCACCTAATTAAGTACTGTTATGGTTTCGATCGGGGGGAAGTGTAAACTCGATTCTCCTTGGAGAGCAATATGCAGAAATATGATGTGGAATTAATTGTATGGGTCTAGGTCAAAGATCAAAGTACAAGTGGAATTGCCTTTGCAAAGGGGGAATTTGGAAAGGATTTTTGTTGGCATCTCAGTAATTTCATTTTTCATTACCAGGTTTCTACCAGCTTGTATCCCCATTCCACTGCCCCGTGCTGCCTCAGTTCTCTGTAAATGGGGTCACTAGGCATCCTCTCCCTTCCCTTCTGTAGTCCATCTGCCCTGGTTCCTTGGCCAGTCCAAACTTTGGTAAGAAGGACTTAAGCTTGATTAGAAGACCTTGGATTTGAAAGTTGGTGTGCCTAATTGATGGCTGACCTCAAGCAAGTTATCTAACTCTGGGAGCCTTAGTTTTTCTCATGTGCGAAATGGGGATAATAATAGTTCCTATCTCATTAGGTCGTTGTGAGAGAAATGAGATAATTTATGTAATGTGCTCGTATGATGCTACAAGGGCTCAGGAAACATTAGCTGCTACCCAGCGTCTTGTCTTCCTTCCTAGGCTAACAGGGGCAGAGAGCCCTTTGATGAAGGAGAGTCACCCCTTTTAGGTTTGGGATTGCAACTTATTTTCTACCCCAGATATTCTTCAAGTTAAGGGGCCCATTTATTAATTTATTAACTCGATAGATTAATTTATTAAACATTTTATGTGTATAAGGTACTGTGCTATTTGCTAGTTCCTGAGGATGCAAATTTTCTTAGCTTGAATCTCTTCTTAAATCCTGTCCTTGGAAGCAGGTATTTACATTGGTCACCTGGAAAGCTGTCCCTGCCCACCTCGCCCTCCCCCACCCCCCGCCCAGTTGCATTAATGTTCCCACTGAACTTTATTATTTATCTATGAGTGGCTGTGTGGCAGAATGAATAAGAAATTGGGCTCTGGAGTTCAATTCTTGTGATCTTGGGCAGTTATTTTATTCCACTGTGACTTAGTTTCCTTACCTGTGTAATGAGGCTTACAATATCATCTACCCCATTGGTTTTATGCTGGTTACTTGCCAGTTTGTTCTCATATTCATTATTCTCTTTTCCTCTGAAAACTTACTTTGCAGGCTCTCTTGGCTTCCAGTTGTGTTCAGTCAATGAGAGGCACTGGCAAGAGATTTGTATATTTAAGACAGGAGATTGTATCAAATTTTAAGACGGAGTTTTCAAGAGTATTGCTTTTTTTTTTTTAAAGGGCAATCATTTCACCAGAAACACTCAGTTAATAAAATTGTCCCATTTTCCAAAGTATTCTGATAATTCAAGTTTCAACTATGAATGGTTATCCTGTTCTTTTTTTTTTTTATGTTTCTTGGTATTATTTTATGAATAATAATCATCTGCCACAACAAAATAAGTCTTTTTTTTTAGGCCAATGACTAAATCTTCTTTTTTCTGCATCTTTCCAAACTGCGTTATATAGTTTTTGAATGCTAAATCATGCTAAATGTCTGACAGAGGATAAGCTAATATGTACAGTTCTCTCTAGTCATGCATTTTTCTTTTATTTCCTCAGATGTGATTTAGTGCCTTGTAATTTCATGCCCCTGTACCTTGTTTATGTTCTTCTCTCAAATAGGAACCTCATTTTTTTTTCCCTTTGGTAAGCCCCTGGGTATTCTGAATGTTTAATTCAAAGGCCTTGCCACCTGAACATCATTTCCTTAGCTGGAGGTCTGGGTTAGATGCTGCCTTTCCATGCCCAGCATACTCTGTGCCCACTCTTTTCTATCATGTATTACATGCTCAACTAAACATTATGATTCATTATTATATTAACATTTACTCACTGATTTACTTATTTGTCAACCCTCTATACTATAAACTCTTCGGAAGGAAGAATTTTACGTTCTCGTTACTCACTACCCTCCTTGGGACACACTTATTTGTGGGAATGAATAAATGAATAAGTGAAGTTGGGTCCCAGGGCCATGCTGAGTATAGATAAAATTCATTTCCCTAGTTTAAATCTTTCTATGAACAAAATTCATTTGGTTGCATTGTAATACTTTTTAAATTTCCAAATTCAGCTCCATTAAAGAAATTTATAGGTCAATATCAGTATGTAAATTAGCTCACAGAGCTGATTACAAAAAAAAAAAATCTTTACATGTGTCAAGCTGACCCACCCTATTGGCTATAATGGCCTTAGGGAGACTGGTGGAAATAATTTACTCAGTCTGGCAGAGCAAGAATGAGATTGGCGAGCACATCAAGCAGCAACTCAGCTCAGGGAGCTCGAGTCTTTACGAGTCTTTACGTGCAATCCAGGAGCCGGGTACGTTCTCAGGGAAGAGCAGAGTCAGGGGAGTCAGCTCGTGCGAGACGCAGCTGGCAACAGGGCTGAGAAGTCGCCTCGCTCAGGGTTGAGTGGCGTGAGCTCAGAAAGGCCCCGTGAGGTTGAGTCTGTTTTAAATCTCTCTCCGCTTGAATCATATCGGTTCTTGGTCCTCCAAACTCATGGTGCCTTGGACAGTTTCCTCTCTCTGAAGTGAAGTGCGTGTGTTGGCCAGGGCAGGGTAGGCAGAGGCAGTCCTGGCTTAGCTGATTCCTGCAGGAATGTCATAGTTAATCGGCTAAGACAGTTTGAAAAAAATGACTCCAGAACAAGACAGGTTGCTCTCAGATGAACTTACCTTCATTTACCTAGAAGCCATTTTTTGGTTTATATATTCTACTGCACGTAACAAACAGTGTAAGTGTGTGATGTTATTATTTTCCACTGGTAAGAACAATAGCAGCAACGAAGCTCAGAGAAGTAATTTGTTGACAGTGCCACAGATAATAAATGTCATGCTAGAGGTTATTCATAGTAGGGTCTATCTGATTCTGACACCCAGGCTTTTTTTGCTTCAGTATGCATCTCTCAAAATGTTTCATAATGGTTGTGAAGCATGAAATAATAGTGACGTCCAAATGGTTGTCAAAGTATGAAGTAATAGTGATGTCCAAATGGGATTGATGTGCAAATATTTAATAGATGATTACATTGATCCCCTGTTCCCCCATCCGTAGTGATCACTGTCACCTACATTAGTCACTGCTGGGCCAATGCCCTGGTTTCTGCCCCTGCACTGAACCCTGCTGGTGGCAGCTCTGCAAGGTGAGAATGACCCCTCCCCAGCTCTGGGTCCTGCTTCACCACCTGAATCCTGGAACATGACCTTGAGATCTCATGAAGTCCACCTAAAAAGCTTCTTAGCTTTCTGGCTTCGGCTGCCTTTTTCGTAGGTATAATTCATTGAGTTCACTGAGCTGATCAAGAAAAGACAATTCTTATAGTTCTGGACACCTACTTTCAATGTGTGAAGTCCCCCCTCCCCACGTCACCAAACAAGACAACCGCCAACTGCCAACTCTAGATGCCAGTCACAAGCCCAGGGTATTACCTGCTTTTCTGACCTACCAGCTACAAATCGGGGGGCCCCCAACAACCTACTTCCTGGACCTCAGGTACCAGTCACAAGTTCGGTTTGCCAACCTGTACTTCTGACCGATTGGCTATAAATCAGAGGTTCCCATGACTCCCTCTTTTTTGGGTTTAATTAATTCACTAGAGTGGCTCATAGAATTCAGGTCACATTTTACTTACTAGATTACTGGTTTATTATAAAAGAATGTTGAGAGCCAAATGGAATAGCCAAACGAAAGAGTCGCAGAGGGCTAGGTGTGGGGAAAGCGCACAGAGCCTCCACGCTCAGTCCAAGCACAACTTTCTCCAGAGCGCCATGTGTTCACTGGCCTGGAAGCTCTTGGAACCCTGTTCTTTTGGGTTTTTATGGAGGCTTTATTACATAGGCGATCTTGATTAAATCATCGGCCGTTGGCAATTGATTCAACATCTAACCCTTCTCCTCTCTCTGGGGTTTGGGGAGTGGGATTGAAAGTTCCAACCTTTTAATCATGGGGTTGTTTTTCCTGGCAACCAGCCCCCATCCTTAGGTGGGGGTCCAAAAGTCACCTCATTAACATAACAAAAGACACTTTTACTGCTCTCTTCACTTAGGAAATTCCCAGGGTTTTGGGAGCTGTGAGTCAGAAAACGTGGATGAAGACCAAATATATATTTCTTAAAAGTCACAAGGTTGCAACAGCCTTTCATCCTTTCCATTATTCCAACTTTTACCATCCTCCTCTCCCCGAAGACCCAAGGTCTAAATTCTTTTTCTTCAGGAAAACATAAGTAATGATGACAATTAATGTTTAGTGAGTGCTAACTATGAACCAGATATTTTTCTAAGTGTTTTACATATACTAAAGCATATTATCCTCACAATAACCATTTGAGGTAAGTAATCTTTTTTTCCAATTAAACCTAGGCAGTTTGGCTGCGGTTTGCAAGTTCTTTACTAGCTCCGTTGCCTCTCATGCATTACTCACCTGAGTCAGGCCAGGAAATTCCTGGGCTCCAAACAACCGTCCCCCACCAGGGTTTTGTCCTCTGTGCCACATGCCATCTCCTGCTGATACTTATGACCCAAATCTCATTCTCCCCAGACTCTCTTGCTTCACCCAACCAAGTCTGCTGCTTCCGTTTGGTACCACTGTCGCTCCTGTCAATCATTTCTGTTACAACACTTACATTACTCTAGCACATGTCTTACTCATAAGATGTCATATTTTAGTGAAGTATAACTTATATTCAAAGAAATGTAAAGATCTTAAGTGTACAGATTAGTCAGGTTTTACGGATGCATACAATCCGTATAACTCACATCCCTATAAGGTATAGAGTACTTCCATCCTTTTTAAGTTTCTTCTTGCCCACTTTTAGCCAATTTCTGCACATCCTTCTCCTCTAAGCCAGACAATATTTTGAATTCTTTCACTGTCGCTTTAGCTTTGCCTAGAACGTCATGTGAATGAAACCTTGCAGTCTGTACCCTTTTGTACTGGGTTTGACTTAACTCAACACAATGTTTTGAGATTCATTCCATGTTGTTGTATGTATCAGTAGTTTTTTTTTCTTTTATTACTAAGTAGTATTCCATTATATAAATATATTGAAATTTATTTATTCAATGGATAACCTGAAATTTGTTTACTTTTCTGGTGGGCTATTTGTATTTCTTTTATCAGCATTTGTTTTTCATGAACAAAGAGCTGTGAACATTCGTGAGCAAATAATTTTGTGGACATAGAACCTAAGTTTTCATTTCTCTTAGGTAGATACAGAGAAGTAGGATTAATGGGTCATACATAGGTAGCAGTATCTTTAATTTTATAGGAAACTGCCAAACCATTTTCCAAAGCATTTGTGTCATTTTACATGCTCACCAACAATGTATGAAAATTCCAGTTGCTCCTTATGCTCATCAGCACTTTGTACGTTTGTCTTAAATTTTAGTCATTTTAGTGGTTTTGTAGTGGTATCTACATGTAGTTTTAATTTCCCTTTTCTGATGATGAATAATGTTGAGTACTTTTTGGCTATTCATCTGTCTTACTTTATGAGATATCTGTTCAAGTAATTTGCTTTCACCCACCCTGGTCATTTCTGTATAGGATGCTTTACTTTTTATTTCTAAGTTTTAAATGTTCTTTATATATTCTGGATACAATCATTTGTCCAATTTATAAAGGAGATATTTTCTTCCATTGTGTGACTTGCCTAATCATTTTCTTACTGGTGTCTTTTGATGACTAAAAGTAAAATTTGGATGAAGTCTACTTTATTAATTTTTTTTTTTTTTTATGGCTGGTAGTACTTTCAAAGTTTTGCTCAGAAAATCTTTACCTACACTAGATTATGAAGATAATCTTCTGTACTTTGCCTTCTACTTTTCAAACTATAATCTATTTTGAGTTATTTTTTGTGTGTGTGTGTATGTGTGTGTATTGTGTAAGGTAAGGATTTACATATTTTCACCCATATCTAGTTCTTCCAGCACAATTTATTGAAAAACTCTCTGTTTTTTTTTTTACTAAAAAAATAAATATTTTTATGGAGCATCGTAAGTTGTATTTAATACCCTTCAATACACCACACCATAACCCATTTACATACAATCAGTCAAACCCAATAGCAGTGCATTCTTGCATGATTAGTGAGTGAAAAACTTTCTTACCTCATGGACTTGCTTTGTATATTTTGTCAAAACCTAATTGACTGCATAAGTGGCCATCTACCATTGGCCTTGTTCCTATTCCTAGGTGAAAAGCTTTATACTGATTGGATTTCTAAACCATCCTTGTCTTTATCAGATGAACTCCTCTTAATCATGATACATTGTCCTTTTAATTTATTTGCTGGATTTGAATGACTAATATTTTAAAAATTTGTTTTTTTTAATCTATAGTCATGTTCAATATTAGTCTTCAGTTTTATTTTAATGTCTTCAAGTGTTTTGGGGATCATGGTTATCCTAGGCTCACAAATGTGCAAGAATAGTGTTAGTTTTACATACTTGATAGAATTCACTAGTAACACCACGTCTAGCTCTGGATCTCTCCTTGTGATATGCATTTTATTTACTAATTCAATTTCATTGATATGTAGACTACTTAGATTTTTAATTTTTTCTTGAATCTATGATGTTATTCCCTCTTTTATTCCTGGTACTGATAATTTGTGTTTTCTCTGTTTTTGTTTTTGTTTTTGTTTTCTTAATTAGTTTAGGTAAAGATTTATCAATATTCTTGATCTTTTCAAAGAACTGACATGTAATTTATTGATTTCCTCTATACTTGCTTGTTTTCTATTTTACTGGTTTCTAATACATTGACTTTATTTCTTTCTTCTACTGACTTCAGATTTACTTTTCTCTTTTTCTAGCTTCTATGGTAGACGCTTAGATCACTGACTTTAAACCTTTGTTTTTTTTTCTATTTTAAGTATATGGAAGTATAAAATTTCCTCTAAGCAGTGTTTTTTTTTTTTTTTTTTTTGCATCCTGGGGCATGTTTAGATAAATCTTAAATAGCTTTTAATTCAAAATATTTTCTAATTTAGCTTGTTATTTCTTCTTTGACCTTGTTTAATTTGTAGTGTGTTGCTTAATTTTCAAGTATTTGGAGATTTTCCGGGTATTTACTTTTATTTTGTTATATTTAGAGAATATGCTCTGTATGACTTCAATCCATTCAAATTTCAAATTTATTGAAATTTTTTTATGACCTAATAAATATTCGATATTGGTGAATATTCCATTGACAAGTGAAAAAGATGTGTATTCTGGAGTTGATGGTTCTAGTGGTCTATAAATAACTAATAAAGTCAATTTGATTTGTAGTGCTGTTCAGATTTTCTAGATAATGCAAAATTTCTGTCTGTTTTTTGCACTAAATACTGATACAGTAGTTATGTGATCTCCAGCCATTATTTTATGCTTATCTATTTGTTCCTTTAGTTTTTTAGCTTTTTCTTTATGCATTCCAAGATTTCTTATTCAGTAAATATATATTTAGTATTAATATTTCTTCTTGATGAATTGACCATGCTTATTGTTTTAAAATAATCTCTTTATTTCTGATAATGCTGTGTCCTAAAGTCTCCTTCGTCTGATATTAATATAGACATTCAGCTTTCCTATGATTAATATTGGCATGATATGTTTTTTTCGTAATCTTTAATATATTTTTTCTTTCAGTTTAAAGGCATCTGAAAATATACTACACATGGTTGCATCTTGTTTCCTGTTTTTATTTCAATCTGAAAATTTCTGCCATTGATTGGTGTTTTTAACCATTCACATCATTATTGATATTGTTTTATTTTATACATCATTTTCATATTCGTTTTTTGTTCACTATCAGTTAATACTGTGTTCTTCATGTAAAATATTTACAAAAGTATGTTTCTATTTATCCTTCTTATCCTTTGTGCTATTTTTTCTATACGTTTTCTTCGTAACCATACTATTATTCTTTACAGTCAACTATTTTTTAAAAATAAATTAAGAAACAAGAACACAAGTATTTTATATTTACCTATATATTTATCATTTCTGGCAATGTGTGTGTGTGTGTTCACGTGTGCACACATGGGCAACTCCAATTATACACTTCTTAGACCACTTCACATTGTCATACCAAGGCTTTGCTCATTTTTTCAGGCTTTTCTTTTTCTGTACTTTAGTTTGAATTGTTTCTATTGCCCTGTCTTCGAGTCACTAATATTTTCTCTGGAAGTATCAAATTTATCATTAAATCATTAAATCATATCAAATTTTAACATTAAATTATTCTATAACTTTTTTCTCTCTAGATGTCATAATTTTATTTTTAGGCCAAGAGTTTTTATTTAGTTCTTCATTTTCTAGGTGCTTTATTAGAGCATTCCTAAGAAACTAGAATGCTGAGCCTTACAGAATGTCCCTGTAGTATGTGGCTTAGTGATCGGCTAGGGACGACCCCTCGGAATATTTCCGGATCTCACTGTTTGCACAGTTTTCTTTTTGGAGAGATATTCTCTATGCACATTTCAACAAATTCATCCGTCTGTTTCATCTCTGCCACCTCGGCTCAGCGAGACCATCTCTGCTAGGGCCACATCTGCCTGCAGCGCAGGCCAGAAAATTCCTCCAGGAAGGAAGTCGTGCAAACGCGGGCCATTCTGCAGGTCCTCTTCTGTCCCAAACAGCACAACCTGCCATTGGCTGTTGTTCAATGTCTGCATTATTTCACGTTTCAAATAACTTTAAAAGTTTATGGTAGAAGGATAGTCCCGTAACGATTATTTTTCTGTGACTGGTTAGTATAATTTTTCATATGCTTGACTACCCCTTCATGTGGATAGCTATGAGGAATGATAAGGTTACGTTCCCCTCTTTCAAGAAGTACAACAGCATGTTTCATGGACCCGATGCTGACAGAGCCAGCCTGGAGCCATGTCAAGTCCTGCCCAAGATGGCTGCTAGGGAAAGAACGTGAACTCAAATGGCACAATGGATGTGGACCTCATCTCTGAGGAATCTCGGGTCAGGGGAACAGCCAGCTGAAGGAGAGACATTGCCCATGTCACAGGAGGTGTAGCTGGAGGGGGCAGCAGAGAAACTTCCAAACGACTCTGAAAGCTTCTACAAGGAAGGAGTTACTGCTGTCCATCTGCCAGGTCCAGAGAGCCTGAAGCCACCTGTTGCAGCAAACTGCCCTTTCCATTTCTCTTCCCCTTGGCAGCCCATTCTCTTTGACTTTTATGAGGTGCAGAGTGGAGCAGCAGCTAGTGAGTGAAGGAGGAAATGCAAGAGAAAAAAGATAGACACCAAACGGTCCCTTCTCTGAGGACAGCTGCCCGCCCAGCCTCGCGTGTGGTGGGCTGGGCGAAGACCACCCTTCCATGAAGATTGGAATGTGACCTGTGCCGTGGGCAGACACTCTCAGCAACTGCACTGAGATTGCGTTTCGTGACTTAATATGGCTGCCGAACTACATGAGTGAAATGAAAAGTTACAGTTTCTGACAACTTTTCTGCTTTCTCCTCGGAATAAGTTTGAAGAGTGGCCATAAGAGAGAAAAATTCAGTGTTTTATCACATCCAATGAGTTGTGCTTGTCTAACCAATTGGCTACGCTTTGAAGATTCTCCTCAACGGCTACAGCAATTTCATGTATTTCTTTCCTAATCCTCAGGCCAGATAAGATCTGTCAATATTATCCATACCAATTCCAAGCCCATCACTTCTGGAAGATCAAGGATTTTATAGTCTGTCTGCCAGGATTGTCACAAGACTCAAGTCTGAGTGTCAAGGAATCTGGTGTCATCATGTGTCTCTCTGCTCTAAGACTTTTGTCAGAGATGCGAGAGGGGATTGCTGCCTTTGGCAGGGAGGGAGGGTGGCAAATAAATGACTTGGAAATTTTCTTTGAATGTTGATTTTATTCCCCAAGGACTAGGATGGAGAGAGGGCGGTAACTTAAAAGCCTGCTAATGATGATGGACAGGTGGGCATGAGGGCTGCACCAGAGGCTGCTTTCCGTGGCTCCTGTTGTACAAACTGCCTCTCTTGACTGTTTTCTGGGTCACTCCCCTCAGTTAGTTTCACCTGGAAAGACAAACAGCATTATAACTGAAGAAAGTTCCATGGCCGACTCTATGGCATTAGAATTATCACCCAGCAAAATCGCTGTCTGCAGCCAAAGGACACCTTGTCACAGTGTCAGGGCAAGCATGGCCGAAGGCATACTGGGGAAAAAGAGAAGCCTGTCTAGACAGATTGGAACGTCTCGCGTGCCTAATTAAACAGTCCCTCTTAGAGCTGGTGCTGTGTAAAAGGCTTGCTTGTTTATTAATTACTTGTGAAATACACCTTTAAAGAGGTGCCATATACTTCATCCTCTTCCATGGATTCATGGGGACCGGGAGCCCAAAAGGGCCCCGGGGAGCAAATAATCCAGTCCTGTAAGTTTCCAGGTGAGAAACACTGACGATTGGAGAGATCAGAGAGGATGGCGAGGCCGAGTGGTGACACCTGGTCCCGAAGAGGCTGCTGGGAAGGCTCCTTCTGGCAATTTATTTCTCCACGTGGCCGTCTTTCTTGTTAAAATTCTCTCCCCACTGGCCATGTCCTTGGGCTGTCAGGCTACCCATCTGCTCTGAATGAAGCAAGTAGCACCCACTAGGCTCGGAGTGTCCGAGAAGCAGTCCTGGAGACAAGGACAGGGACAGTCTGTTTTGGAGATGATTCTAGGGGACCGGTGTGGGGGTGGAGAGGAGAGAGGGAGACAAGGAGACCGAGAGAGGTGGCTGTTACGGACAACCGCAGCTCCAGCCCTTTAGGGAATTCTGGAGTGAAATGTCAAATATACCTCGGAGTCGTCCCTTCCAAAGGTGAGGAACTTAGGGCAGTTATCCGCTCACTCCCATCTGTCGTTGGTAGACAGCTCCTCCCAGGGGCCACGGAGCCTTCCTTTTCCCGTCTTCATGCTCAGGCCAGGCACTAAGGCACAGAGTCACCAGTGTTTGTGGTAGGTCGCCAGGGGCTCATCCTGGTCAGGGGTGCAGGTAAGGCACTGACAGCACTCACTCTGTGAGAGATGCTCTCTCTCAGTCCTTCCCAGCTTAGCATAATCTAGACGGAATGCCTGTCACTGTGCACTCTAACGACAGAGCAGTGAGGAGAAGGGTAGCTGCGTGGGGGGCGGGCGGAGTTGTGGTGAAGGGTGTGGATGAACAGGGCACTGCTTCGAGCGTGGCAGGCCCATATGGCTGCAGATGAGTTTACTGCGCAGGGTTCTGAAGGTCGGGCCTGGTTATGGGTTACCTCACACACGCGAATGCATCGCGACCAGCGATTTGTAGTCACCAGCCTGCTCACAACTTTCCTCCACACTTCCACGCTCAGCCCAATTGTAGACAAAACATGGGGAATCAGGAAGTAAAAGGCATCATAAAATTCGGCTTAATTTAAATGATCTCAATCTATTTTAATTCAAGCCAAACATTTCCATTCCATTTTATATATGACTCTATCCAATGAGATCAAATATTTATGGATTGCCTTTTATGTGCTCAATACATGTGCCTTTTATGACCTTCCTCTGCGTAAATCATCTTGAGGTAGGTCTGTTAGAAGATTGGGACATCTTGTGTCTGTCTGCTGATCTCAGTCTCCAAATATGCCCCTAACCTGCTCATCAATCAACCGGCATAGCTCAGGGGAAAGAAAGTTGGATCTAAAATCAGCTTTAGTTCTGGGGCATTAACTACTCAGTGCCTATTCAGTTAGCACGTCGTTGGCCAATCCGTATCACTGAGCCTTTCTTTCTGAAAAAAAAAGGAAGTGGTCATAACGCGTCCGTGGGCTGCTCCGTGCTCTGGGAGGACTTGTGGAATAACAGACGAGAAAGCACTTCGTAGCCTAACGTACTTCTTATGTTTCTTCTGCAGATATTATTCCAGTGCCTTCTACATGCGGGGCACTGTCACAGCTGTTGGATAGACAGTGATGAAAAACACCGATCCTCTCTTTCATGGATCTGACAGTCTAGAGCTATTCATTGGTCTCGGGACTATTTATAACACGGTGTGGGGGCACAAATACATGTGACACACTGTAGTCTCTGTTTTTAGGAAGTTTATGATCTAGAAAAGGACAGGGAAGGGTCACGAAAAATAAGGCAGTGAGTGCCGTTCTGGTTTAGAGCCGCTGTCCACAGGGAAATAGTTATTGAAAGGATGGGTAGGATTTCAATCAAACCGGGAGACGTGTGGGTGTAGCAGAGGTGGTCAAGGCCCCATCCGGCTCTCCATGGAGCCCTGTTACTGGCTCTTTGCTTCTCCCTTCCATCTTTGTGCCCTTTTGCCTCCAAAGCTGGCACCTGCTGCACCTCCTCGTTGGCGGCCTGCCCGGGGCTCTCTGCACTCTTGCAGGCAGCCGGAAGTACCTGGGAGCAGACATCCCTGGGGCGGCCCTTCCTGGAGGACTAGTTAGTGTGGGCATGTGGAAGCTCAGCTCTGTTGCCTAGAAGCGGCACAAAATCGGAGGGTAATGGACAACGAAGAGCTCGCTGATGGCATGTGCTGAATTACTCTCTCTGGGCCTTTGCCTGGGCTCACCCCCTCGTCTGGGCTGCTTCTCCTTCACTGTCACGAATACCCTGCTCTGACTGGCTTCTCTCGGGCACACGTCCTCCAGTCATCACTTGCACACAAAGTCTTGTCTCCCCATGTGTTTCTGGGGGATGCAGCCTAAGACACAGGGCGCTCCAGGTGGAATTACCGGCCTGGGGAAGACTGAGTTGAGGATGGTAGAAGGTCTGATTGGGGAACACCCTGGTTTACGGCTTGCGGCTGAAGACCGAATTTGACATTGAACCATGTCCAGTTTATTTATTTATGAAACATTTATTGGACAATTCCAGCGCTAGAGTGGAAAAGAATGAAATCCTGACCCAGTGGAGCTTATAGTCTAGAGAGAGAGAAAGGAAATAAAGAATCATCGTAATTAGTAAGTCTCTTTTACAAGTAGTGTATTAGAGGACAAGGGCTGTATAAAGAAGATGTAGGTTCACTGTGGGGAAGGTTTTAGCAATGAGTCATGGTAAGGTGACTTGCGATCTCAAGTTTTCTATTGTCATCAGTGATTTGTTTGAGAGCATACCTTAGCAATGACGTACGGCAAAAGGATCTCAAGATTGCGAAGAAGATTATTACATTGTTTGCGTGTTGTTGTCTAACAAATTGTCCCCAAATTTATCAGCTTAAAAGGACATTTGTGAGGTCACGGCTTTTGCGGGTGAGTGAACCGGGTGAGGCTCAGCCAGCTCAAGATTTCCCACAGGCAGCAGCCGAGAGGGTGGCTGGGCCTGTGGTCATCTCAGGTGTGACTGGTGAGATCAGAGGATTTGCTTCCCAGCTCACGTACCTGTCTGCAGGTCTTTCTGGCTGTTCGGCAGAGACATTCGTTTCTTGTTGCATAGCCCTATCGGACGTGGTCTTCTCAACGTGGCAGTTTATGCTCCCAGAGTAAGGGCTCTGAAGCAGAGAGGAAGAGAGAGACAGAGGGAGGGAGGAAAGGAGAAAGAAGAAGGGAAGGAGATGAGGGCGGGAGAGGGAGAGAAGAAGGGGGAGAGAAAAAGACAGACAGAGAGAGAGAGAGAGAGAGACAGACAGAGAGAGAGAGAGAGAGAGAGAGAGAGAGAGAGAGAGAGAGATGGAGAGAGAGATGGAGAGAGAGAGAACATGAAAGTCACAAAAGACGGAACAAGTTGGAAGTTATAGTCTTTTTTATGCCCTAATCTGGGAGGTGACATCTTATCACTTTGGCCCTATACTGTTTGATAGAAGCAAGTCTCTTGATGCAGCTCACAAGCAAAGGATAACACAGGAGGATGAATACCAGGAGGCAAGTGTCACTGGGGATCACTTTCTAGGCTGCCTACCACAACGATACTTTGTGTATATTCTAGCATTTGCTAGATCCTTGCTTTCTGAGAAATGGCATGACGTCAGGTGACCTCTGGCAAATCACTGGACTGATTTCTTACTCAAAAGTTTTGAGGCAAACTCTCACAATTCAAGCTCTTAATCTGGTAATATATTACTACTTGATTTCAGAAAAGCCATTTCATTCTCTAAAATATCTTTAGCACGTAGACATATGTCTGCCTTTGAGTATGCAAAGTTGATTATTTAATACAAAAATCTTAAGTCCTTTTGGGAATTCCTGCAGTGTGGGCTGCACCGGTTGTGCTTCTCAAACTCAGAGGATCCCAGAGTTTAGGATGAAAGCAGATTCTTTCTTGGTGCACATTGCTGTTCTTCCTCAGGCTTTCCTGCCCTGGCGCCGTAAGGAGGTCAGCCACTGCTCCGTCCTCTGCCTCCTCTGGATGTTAGTTTTGATAATGACCTTGGTGTGGACTTTGGCATCAGATTTGGTGCTGGGTCCAGCTATTAGGTGGCTGTGAAAGGTGAATTTGGGTCATTTCTAAAGAGGTCTTTTTTTTTTTTTTTAATATATATATATAATGAAAATGATTGTACAAGCTAGGAGTTGAAAGATAAACCATTGAAAATCAAGAGTTCCCGAAACCCCCAAATCTTGCCGTGAGACTTGCGAAGGTTTAAGGATGAGTGTCATATAATCAGTAAAGTTGTTTAAAAAAATAGGCCCCACCTCCGCTTCATCACCCAGGCCACCTACCGTGGGCTGGTCCATTTACTTAGGAAGTGTCCCCTTTTCCCACAGTTACATGGATAAAAATAACTTCAAATTGTGGAACGGCTTTGAGGCACACATTTTGGGACGAAGAATTGAGTTTGGGAATTATTTTCCAGCTTAACCTTTCTCTTTGCAAATATAAATTAGGAGCCAGCGAGCAACTGAAGGGTCATGTCAACAAAAGTGAAATATCAGGGTAGGCAAGGAAAACAGGGCAAGGCGGAGTGAAAAAACAGGGAGCGTTTCTGAAGGAAGAAGTGTAAATCAGGGCTTTGTTTTCTGCCTTTTACAGAGGCCACCCAAACGCTGAGGTGCTGGGCAGGCCCGAGTTGTGATGTGAGACATAACAATGGATGCTACAGGGTGTCGCAGTACAAACACGTCCCAAACCGGACAGGAGGCCGCCAGGCAGCCCGGCCAGCCCTCACTCCCTGCCCCCCTCCACTATCCTCTCCTCCCTCCCTGCACCCCTTGCCTGCCCCTCTTCACAAGATCCTGGTTGAGCCCGGATGGCCCTCACACACCTGGCCGAACAACAAACACGAATGACTGTGGTGGTCCTGTCGGCCCCAGCTCTTTGCAGAATAATGGCTGCTCCGTCGTCCAGGCTGCCCCACGAATTCGCATCCACGGCACTGGAGTCTGCCTCCAATTGTCCTTCCCGCTGCTGTGGGATTGCAGGCAGCCTTGAGCTGTAAGGAACACCTCTGTTACCCAGAGTCAGCGACAAATCAAACACTGTGCTCGCAAGCTCTTTTGCAAAGAACACTTTGCGGCGATGAAATATTTATGTGTGGCACACACTTGAAACTTTGATGATTTATTCAGACTTTATAACTTATAGTTAAATATAAATTCTTATTCGGTTGTAATACACACACATATACACATGAAAGATTTCTTTTCTCTGTATATGAGGCGTCCAAAATGCTGGATGAAAAAATGCATCTGTTTTCCTGTGTGTTTGCTTTTTTTTTTTTTTTTTTTTTTTAATGGTCTCCATAAATCGAGGGACTCCTTCTTGGACCACTAGCCTCTTTCAATAGAAGCATGTTTTCACTGGGATTTCCACGTCCATAATTATTCCTCTCATTTCTCTGCTGTGAGAAGACAAGCTGGTATTTCATTGCTTTGGGGAAGTTAATAATATGGTAGGCAAAACATCAGGAAAAATTATAATGAATGAAGCTATACAAATTACAAGGAAACACATGTCGCTGGTCCCAAATGTTCCTGTCATAAATCCTGGAAATCTCACTATAGTCACAAGCAAATAACTCTTTAACGCATAAACACTCAATTAATTAAGTGTAATGTGCCATATACGTTTGAATGACTTCTAAATAGAGAAATGGTCAAATAATGGTGCCCGGAACCTCTGGCTCGTAGGAGTGTTCATCTTTTATTCTAAAGTTCTCAACTGGACTGAGACCAGTCCACGGCACTCTTTAAAAAAACCACATCCATAGTTTATAAATATAGTATTACTAACTCCTTATTCCGTACATAGCGATCAAGCCTCACACCCAGACTTAAAAAAAAAAAAAAAAAAAAAAAAGACTTTTCTCGTCTTAAATTTCTATCTCTTGGGATGTTGCCGGAGCAGTTGTTTGAGGAGTTCTGTTTTCTCCATTATTTCCAATTTATGGAAGCATGGGTTTTATGATCCTCCTGTCCCTCTTAAGTTTCTTGAACCATTTTTATATGGTGCTTAAGGGGACACATCTCACCTGACTGATATTTTGTAATCCCTAAATAGCTACTTCTCAAATGTGACTCTGAAAATACTCCAAACAGAGGGAGCAAACATTTTGAGAAGTGAGAACCCTTTCCTGATTCCGGGCTGAGTTAGAGGCTGTTCTGTGGGCTCCTATGTCCTCTCATGCCTGTCACTGTATTCACGGCCTTCTCCTGAAGGTAGTGTTTAGTGTATCTCTGCTCATGTGTTTGGGACTGTGTCATGTTCCCCTTTGTGATCTTAGTGGCTGGCACTTTGCCTAGCACAGAATGATGTTCAATATATGTTTTGTACATTCATTCATTCATTCATTCATTCGGCATATATCTCGTCCATGCCTGGTACCGGGCCAGACTCTGGAGGGCTGTGGTGAACCAGCCATGCAAATACCCTCTGGAGCATAGGGTCCTCTATGATTTCACGTGTCCCGGCGAACTGAAATGAAATGATTTTAGAAAAGAAAGAACCTTGGAGGCTCGCTCTCCAGCTGCTTCATTGTATAACATGGCGCCGTGGACCCGAGTAGGCCCGTGTCTTATTTTTAGTGTCAGAGCTGACTGGGCCCAGAACTCAGTTCTTTTTTAGTGTGTTTTCCCCAGACTATGTGGTCTCTACTCGCTTTTAACTTATAAAAGCTATGGAACTGTCACGGGGCAGATGAGAACAAGAGGGGACCATTTTTTTAGGAAGAATTGTTGGGCCGCTTTTTATGGAAACCAGGAAAATCAAATTCATTGATACGGAGGCATTGACTTAGCCTTGAATTAAAAAAAAAAAATTATAGAAGCGATAGCGCTTCTTAACATTAAGCTTAATGAATGACACGGTGTAGAAGCTTTAGAATTATAAAATATTTTTCTATGAGATACAGAGAATAAAGGAAGTAAGATTTGTATGATTCAGTTTTTCTGCATTAACAACAACAAAAAGCCCAAATCTCAAGGTCTGTGACAACACACATTTGTTTCTCACCTGTTGGCAACTGTGGGTCACCTGCCATCCAGGAACCAGGGTGGTGGGGGGTGCGGCTCTTCCTGGAGAACCTGCTCTATTCATGGCGGAGAGAAACAAGCAGGACAGACCCTGCAGACAGCACGCGATGGATTTTAAATTTTCTGCATAGACAGGGCGTGTATCAAGCCAATTTGCAAGTGGCTCCACATCCGTGGGCTGGGGGATGTGTGTAACCCGCCTACCGGGATGGGGAGGCCGTGCGTAGGAATGACGTGACATCAGCAGCGGATGAGCAGGATGTTTGTGAGCTGGAGCCACGTAACGTTTGGTCCCTCTCGCTCTTTGCCTGCCCTGAATCGCGGCAGCCGCCTTCTGCCCGGTGACTTCTACTTACCCTTAGGACACATATGGACCTCTGAGGAGGCGGGGGTTAGTATTTCACTCCTTGGAGGGCTCGGGGTCCAGACGGCTCGTGAAATGTGTCACTCTGTGGCGTTTCACTCATTTTTCCTAAGAGCCTAACACTGTCTCAAGTATAACGTGGGCTCCTCAGAACTGCTTGTGTAGCAGCAGCATATGGCTGGAATGTTTGTGATTAGGAAATAGTTTGAAAGTAAGCACGCTGTGGTTGTAGGGCATCGAAACAGTGTTTACAGGTGATTTCAGAAAACAAGACCCGTATTTTTAAATTCTCTGCACTAAGAAATGGCCTCCTGTGTGACCATCTTCCTGCAATTTCTCTTTGCTAGGAACACAAACACTACAGAAGCAGGAATTTTCTTTATTTCTGTGGTGTCAAGTTGTTATGTAAATAGCTTGAGGCACCCAGAGAAAAATATTTTCTTCACATTTAATCATGCTGCCTTGTACATAGCAGTTTCTTCATAGATTTTTAGAAAAGAATTTGCATATAATAAAAAAAAAATAAGGAAAAGGAGAGAAGTGGGGACTTCAGTAATAAACCCCGTGGTATATTTTGAAGCATCTTGGCAAGAGGAGCCAAGACACAGCGAGCATTTCTGAGACTAATTCCTCTTAAAAGTTTTCGTGTCCAACTTTGTTGGGATTAAAACCCAGTTCTATCAATAAAGAGAACAACTGGACATCTCTTCCTGGGGCTTCAAGCCCATTGCTCTCAGTGCCAGCTCCCTCGCCTCTAACCGGCGACATGGTCGATGAGCTGGTAGTGACCTCGCTCCCGAGTGCTGGCGGCATGGCCGATGAGATGGCCGTGACCTGGCTTCTGGGTCATCGAGACTGCAGAAGAGGAAGGGCTGAGCCTGGCACACGCTAGGCTTCTCCGTCACGCCCTCTGTCTTTTTAATCCCTGACTCGGGATTTTGTATTTTAAAACCAAGGGAATAAACTAGCCTGTCTGTGGAAGATACAGCGCTTCCCTCCTCACGAGGGGGTCAACGAGGATTTCAGTGGAAAGTGCCACGTTCCGAATGAAAAAAGAATAAAGCTCTTAAGGTGTGCCCTAGATACCCAGGCACTACTAAGAAATAAATGCATTAAAAAAAAATACTCACTTGGCTTTTCAGACACTTAGAGGTATTTTCAGGATTTGGGGGTTCTTCCATGTATGAAATATGCAGTGTTTTGGTAATACTGGCAATTCAGTGATAGAGGCTGCTGAAGTTCCACATAGCGGAGCATGTAAAAATGAGGAAGCAATTAAGGCATTTTTAGTTTCCTGTGAGGCTTGCAAAAATTACTTCACTATGGCTATCCAAAGCAACATCCATTTTTTTTTCTTTTTTTTAATCAAAGCCAAATCTAAATGTGATTTACTGCTCGACCTCTTGGCCAGGAATAGATGTCAAGTTGTTCTCTTTATTGTTATTTTTAATTTAAACCAATGTCGCCTTGGATTGCTTTCTCTTCAGTAGAACGTTTGTGAGTCTCAGAGGGAACTCCAAGCGTGATTTTTCTTGCTGTAACATTTACAAAGGATGCTGCTCTTCTCGGTGAAGGGGAAGGCTGCAAATGTCACACGCACGCCGCAGCAAACGGCCTGGTCATTCCTCACGTTCCTCTCATTCACGTCTCTGCCACTTGGAATCCAGGGCACCTTTCGAGGCCTTGCTCAATTTGCTCATGGTGCGGAGAGCCTAGACTTTGTCGCCTGTGGAGCTGTAAGCTCAGGCTGCTGGTCTCTACGCTCGGCAGGTTCTCTGTGCAGACCCCATGGGCTGCCGTCTGCAACCTGCTGAGCCTCTGTCTTCCCTTCCATCAATGGGAATCACCGTACTTACAGGAGAAAAGATGCGCCAATCGGCCGTGGCCACTGCTGTCCACACCTCTTTGGTCCTAGCTCTCCGACTGTACTTTGGATATCTCCGTGGAGACAGTCGGCCGTGGTGACATGCCCCTCCTGGCCAACATGAGACCAATCGATCAGAGGTTCTCTCTCCGGAATCTGATTCTTGAGGAAGGGACACCAAGACAGATAATATGGGGAGCACCTTCTATAATGACCATGACCCTAGGGCATGAGCGTGCTCTTCCTGGGTCCCCAGAAATCGCTCCGGGCCCTACTTTTTGTGAAATCTGTTTTTTTTTTCTTTTACTTTTCAGTTTGGTGTGCTGCACCCCGTGTTTCCAATATCTCTTCTCAAATTAAACACAATTTATTTCCGTTGCTAATAATTAAAGAACTTCCCGTCAACATGAGCTCCTTTGCCCTGTCTTGCCACCGACCAGGTCTGCGTTTCTCTCGGGTGACTTGGCACGCTTTCCCTTGCCCGGGTCATGTACTGACGCTTGCATCACGTTGCCAATGACTCCGGCCCGTTCGCTTTGCAGAAGCATTAGCTCACGGTCCTGGTTCCTGCTTGGACCCTATTTTTTGAGGATGGGACATCTGTGTGTGGTCTTGGTCCTTTGGGTCCGGTGGCACCTCTACCTTGCTGACTCACTCATCCTCAGAGGTGTGTGGTCCTGCAGGAGAGGACGTATCCTTAAGGGCTGAGTCCCCAACAGAATGGCGTCTAGACCAAATCCCCTTGGGAAAGCCTGCGCTCTGTGGACCCTTGGGCTGGGAAACCATGTGGTAAAAAGAGTCAAATAAAAATGAAACAAAACGCTGCAAACTTAGCATCTTCTAAATTAATTGGACCTGCCTTTGACACTGCTTTGGGTACAGTGTGGCGGCAGGCTGGGGCTGCTGAGAGCGCACGGCCACAGCCCTGCGTTCCACGGTCTCCCAGAACTGGGGGGCAGAATCCCAGCATTCTAGGATCACCCCGGTTTTCTCAGTAGAATCCAGTTGGATTACCCTTTGAACCAACTATCTATTTTTTTCAACAAATATGTATTGAGGATCTCTTTACTCAAGAACAAAGCAACTGCTTTTGATGCAGAACAAGGCAAATTTTCCTGAGTGGGGGGTGGGGGGAGACCAGGCCCTGCACCGAGAGAGAGAGTGAGAGAGAGAGAGAGAGAGAGAGAGAGAGAGAGAGAGAGAGAGGAAGAGGGTCCTTTGGTGGAGAGTGAAGAAACACGCTAGAGTTAGAGTCAGAAGGAAAGTTTCTTAGAAAAGGGGCACAGTGTGGTCTCTCAGAGGCAGAGAGGGAGAGGGATAGTGAGAGGGACAGAGTAAAGGCACTGAGAGGCGCCCTGAGTGTCCAGGGAATTCAGTTTCTATGTCATTCTTTAGTTCCTGTGAGTAATAGTTCAAAAGACTCTGTTAACACAGTGAGGAAGGGGAAGAGTATGTAGTGTGAAAACTAAGAATATGGAGATTGAAAGGCCTGCTGGCAGTTCCCAGCCTTGAATCCATAGATTCCTCATGGTTTTAGCCCTAGGGAGTGATGCTGGGTTCCTGGTTCCCCTTCATGGTGTGGGGGATGGGCTTGTCTGTTAGTAACCCTGCATAAATCTCCCCTTGTTCTGCAGGTCTGGCCGCAGGGCTGATCGGCACATTATTGTCTCTGATTGTGGCTTGATTAACATTTTTAATTCTCTTGCCTCCTCCCTACATTACTTTGTATGAGGCCCTGGGCCTGGGTCTTAGGGTATCAAGCCCTGGTGCGTAGCAGATATGGGGTGATCTGGGGCTGCAGAGGGAGGAGTGTTGGGCCTGGTACCAGGGCTAGGGGAAGGCATTGTGGGTGACAGACGCTTGAGCTGACTCTCGGGAGGTGAATGGGAGTTATTTACCTTTGGCGATGACTGTGTCTTCAGTCCTGGGGGATGGGCGCAGGGCGTTCACACTTTCTGTGTTTTTAAATTGAATCTTTACAACAGCCTCACGCCTAGGAACTGACTGTTAGAATATCCCATTTTACTCATGTGGGAACTGGGGTACAGAGAGAAATTTGTACCTGAGCCTCATGGCCCCCAAGCCCAAGAAACTATTTTTTCTCTCATAGCACCTCACGCCCCTCCTTTCCGATGGATCTCCCATGGTTTTAAGTGTTGTTTTCCCTTCAGCAGAATGTGTGTCATCTAGCGTGACTCTAGGGGTCATTCTTCCAAAGGGTCACCCCAGTCCTTTCGGTATTCGCCGCACTAGGGGTACTGCCTGGTACTTGTCTGACTTTTTCATAATTATTTGTTTAATTATTTTTAACCTTGTGAAAATTGGTCTTATAGCAGTTATAGGCTTGCATGTCTTAACTCCTGAATCAGAACAGATTCCACATACTTAAACACTTTATTTGATCAACATTTAGCCAAATTTCAGGCCATACATAAAAATAAATGTGTATATAAATATGTATGTATGTATGTACATACATATGTGTGTGTATGTATGTATCTATGTATGTATGTATGTATGTTTTTTGGGCCTTAATGTTTGCCAGGTGAATCTGAACCGAGACAGTCAGGGTGAGCTTTGCATCCGACAACCGGGCTCATTGCCAAAGTGGGGAGACGAGGCTGTGAGCCTCCAGGGCCGTGATGGCACTGTGTACCACGTGACTATCGCCACGGATCTTCCTGAGGCCGGGGCCGACCAGATGTGGCCTTTGTCAGCCTTGAGGATTTGGGGATCTACCTTTAGAGCTCTGCGCTGCCAGGCGATGGCGTACTCTTCCACTTGAGACTCTCATCTCAACTGTCCTGCTTCTGATACATTTAGGGACCTGTACTCTAGTAAACTCGTGCTATTCCACTAATTAGATTGCCGAACTGGGGTCAGTGAGATTCAAGAAAAAGAAACTGACTTCCTCAATCAAATGTTGGGATACAGCAATCTGGAATGCCTTCTCTTGTCTCAATCAGTATCGATGCTACACGGCTCCCTGACACGTATTCTAGGAAAACTGCAACCAAAGAAAAAGAAGAAGAAAAAAACGCAACCGAAGTCACGTGCCAGCACTTGAGTGTCAGCCTTGAACCAGTTGGGAATGGTTCTCCATATTCGTCGCTGCCCTCCTTGGATGCCACAGCAAGTTGAACATTAAGACGCTCAAGTCTTAAATTATATACTTAGAAAAAAGGAATGCAGAGTTTCTTCCTCTCCCACGTTTTAGGTTTCTAATGTTCATAATGCACTACAGTCTTGGATTGTAATTACCAAGATAAATGATGAACATATTTTAAAAAAATACATTCCCTGGCAGAGGCAATGCGACAGGCTGCTTTGGTCTCTTTCCATGTGTCCTCAATGAGGTGCGCTGGCAACAGACTCTGAAGAAATTTTCATCCCTCTTGAGCCCAGATCCTAATTTTCTGCAAAATGCCTCCACATTTTCCATATAGATTTTTCACATGTTCCGTATCTCCATGGGCCAAAGAGGTATAAGTTTAAAACCCAGATTAGCATTTTTACCTGAGAGGTTGCTAACTGCCATCATCGTTGAGTTCATTACCTTCATCTCGTCCTTGGCTTCTACCTGACCTGCTTTACCCATGATCATTTTACTGTTAGTTAATATTTAAAGCATACGTGCGCACGCGCGCGCGCACACACACACACACACACACACACACACACACCCCGAGAAATGCAGTGAACCTAGAAAGCTGTGATGGAATTCAAGTTTAATGTTCGGATTCCTGGAGTTGCAGTAATGTGTCCTTGAGCATCAGATGATGTTTATCCACCTCATCCACTGGGTGACTTGAGAAGAGACGCCACACAGAGTTGATATTGTGAAGACTGATGGTGAGACAGAGCACACCTGCCCTTCCTCCAGGTAGCCTCATGGGATGTCTTCCAGGGAGTAGAATCTGCAGGAGAGGGCGCTGGACGAGCAGCCAGGAATCCAGATGCCACAACTCGGCTCGTACGTTGCTGCCTAAGATGCTCCGTGGACCTTGGCCCAGTCTCTTGACCTTCGTATCGTTTCCTCCATCTTTAAAACAGCTCCTGTTCTACCTGTTTCACAAGATGCAAATTAAAATGTGAATGCTCTTGGGACAGGTCAAATATTCTGCAGTAACACTTATTTCCCCTCACTTTGAGCAAGTGATCATTTCAACTTCAGAGGTTTTGTTGTTTATCACAAGTTGAAATTCTCATCTCCTTCTTTTAATTGCATTCTATCGATTGGTCAGAAAATTCTTTTAGACGGTATAACAGACTCAAGCTGTTGAGAAACAGCTTAGTTTGATTTTTCTTTAGCTTAACTTTGTTATCTTTACCTCTATCCTTTTGATTTGTGTTTACTCAATTTTCACAGGCTTAAACGTGCTCTTGACTTGACATGGTATATTAGAGAGTGGGCTGGGTGGGTTGTGCTTCTCGACTGAGCGCCTGCTTTGGCATGGCTAGTCTGGCTGACTGGGAATGCCTGCTCTGTTGAGATAGTGACATGCCTCATGGAAAAACTTTTTAAGTCAGTGGGATGCGTATGAGTGCAGTATGACCTCCAATGGGCAAGACCTCTAATGTTACCGTCTGCTTTTTGCTTAGAGCCATAAACTATAATCTAAATTGATGTTCCTCCAAGAACAGTTTCCTTTTGGAACAACCCCCATTTGGTAGCAACTTGTGTAGTAGTGTTTGTTACATCTCCCCCAAGTTCATATGTCCCAGTGGAACCCCAGAATCCCAGCATGCGCTCTTCCTTGGAGCTAGAGTCTTTATAGAGGTAATAAGTTCAAAAGAGGTCTTAGGGCGGGGAACCATAATCTAATGTGACTGATGTCCTTATACTAAGGGGACATTTGGCCACAGAGATGCACATAGACAGAAGACGAGGTGAAGAGACGTGGGGAAAAGACACTATCTGCAGACCAGGGAACAGACTGATCCCTCACGTCCCTCAGAAGGGACTAACCATCTAACCATGCTGGCACCTTATTTTGGACTTCCAGCCTCCAGAACGGTGAGATGATAAATTTCTGTTGATCAAGACCAAGTCTTGGTACTTTGTTACAGAAGCCTTAGCAAATGACTACAGTGTTAGTAGCACTATAATTAACAGCACCGTAATAATTCCAGCTAATGTGCGTTCAGTGCCTACTACATTTCAGGTCCACGGATGACACTGATGTCACCGTTACCCAGAGGAATCAGTGTAGATCTCCATCGGGGGGTGGCTTTAGAGGTAAATTCTGAAAAATAAAAAGGAGCTGAATTTCTGGATGATAGGATCAGAGAGAATGGTGTATTCAGAGGCTTCGATAGGACGGGTAGCTTGGCGTATTAGAGAAACAGAATTCGTGTGGCTGGATTAAAATGACCTGGGAGGAGACGGACACCAGAGTGACCAGGGAGATAAACCTGTTCAGAATCCCGTGGGGCCTGTCCCCGTGTCCTCAGATAGAGCCCAGCTCCCTTGCAGCAGCTCACGCACGAAGACCCTTTCCTGTAAGGCATTTCTCATGCCATGCCTTTCTACAAAGCACCGTGTTTGGAGAAAGAATAATAGGATTTGGAGAAATAATATACTTTTTTGAAGCGCCCCTCCCCCCGTCCATATCCAGTACCTCAAAGACTTCCCAAACCACGCAGCAGGTCAGAGGTCAGTGAAGCAAGGTGCAAGAGGACAGAGGTGGCTTTCATTTCAAATGAGAAGACCGAGGCCCAGAAAACTTAGGTGCACACTTAGAGGGAGACTGAGTCAGGCCTGCGGCCCGTAAACCCTGACCCTCAAATCAGCGAAACTGTCCCTCCTCACAACACTGGGGACTCATCAGAGAGTGGTCTGCATTGGACGCGTCATAACTCTGCCCCCTCTTCAATGTAGTCACGTCCTATAAAGACCTCAGTATGACACTTGATACTCCAGAGTTTAAAAAGTTACAGAACAGTCTGCCAGTTCACATAACCATCGATTGCCCCTGAAATCAGGCTAACAAATCGTGAATCTGTTTTGTCTGTGGTGGGGTTTTATTCATATTTCCTCTTAATATAAAGAATAAAGACTTGTCATGCCACATCCAAGTGACCTGTGGTCTCCCCTCATCTATTTCTTTCTTTCTTTTTTCGAAACCTAAATATGCGAATAGAATAACAATCAGTGAATCCCGAAAGCACTAACAAAATGCCACTGGAGGAGGTGGCATTGGGGTGGTCATTCTTGCCCTAAGTTTGCTCTCACTGCACATTTTCCCAGAGAGCACTGTGGCCCGCCCTCTCCAGAAACAGCTCCTTAAGGTTTTTGCATAATGGATGGTGAAGTAGTTTGCAAAAGAAAACATAATTAGTCACACAACCCTGTCCTTCAGATGGAATGACAAGACCATTTCCGAAGAAATAAGGCCATTGGAAATAGCATTAGGGATGTGGTTTCTAGTAAGAGGGCTTTTCACGGCAGAGCATTTCAACTGTCCAAGGCAGAGTTCTCTTAGACTCCAAGAACTGCCCCCAAACCTACAAACTGTGTTATCACATTCGGTTTTGAGCTATTTGGAAAAGGAAACAATTGCAGCCAACTGGAAGAAAGTACTCAGAACAGCCAGGGAGGGGCACTTATCCTGGGGAGTGTCAGCAGAGGTCTCTGCCATGCTTACCTGCCACCTTCCCCATGACACTGAAAAGAAGCTTTAGGGATGTGCCCAAGCCACTGGCACGCTTTGCCTCGCTACTTATATTTTCAATATTGGAGTGAGAGTCTAGTAATTATGAGCATTTTCTGGCCAAGACATGATTTCGGCTTTTTTTCCCCCCTTAAGTTTCTTATGGTATCATAAGACCAGCTACTTCAAAAATCATTTCGAATAATCTTTAGAATACCCTAAAATTTACAAGTTACATATGTATTTCTACCTGGTAACTGGGTTAGGAATTGTGACTATTGTTAATGAAACATATTGATAATGAAATAACCAGAATGTAGCTGATGTCAAAGAGATGTGGATGACTTGGAATGTAAGCGCTGGTAAGGGTTTCGAGATAAGTCTAACTCCTTCATTCTGAGAACAGAAACTTGAGGCGTGGAGGATTGATTGCCTCTGAGGTCACCCATGTCGCATTAGTAGCAATGCCAGGACTAAATTGAAATTGTCCAGACTTTCAGTCAAGTGCTTTTCTCACCATGCGGAGTGCCCCGCCCCGGCACATTTCCTCCAGGAGATGTGGCCGTGACTTCTAATAAAATCTGTGCACATGCGCCCAGTCTGCCACCCGTCTCTGTCTGCAGTGATGACATGTTTAATGATGGCTGTGAGTCAGGTGTCAGGCACTTTGTACTGATAGCAAAGGTAAGCATTTTTGTTCCTTGCAAATCAACTTGTTATAAGTAGCCATTTGAACTGTTTATTTTGTCTGTGAATCTCAATAATAGTTCCTATGGATTCAGCTCATTGCTCACCCATGATTAAAGAATACTTTTTTTTTTTTTTTTTTTTTTTTTTAAGGAAAACTTAGAGACATTACCTAGATAATATTTGTTTTTGTTTTACACAGACTCTCCCAGTGCCGGGTAAATTCCCACCTGAGGTGCCCTGTCAACAGCTCTTTTTAATTGTAGCTTTTGTTATGAGCAGGCACCTGTGGGCAGGGCCGGGGAGAGTGGCTACCTGGCGCACTGCTGGTTAGAAGGGTGTCTATCCACAGCGAGAGCCAAGGCTTATTTGTCCTGAGTCCTCCACACTTAGGGTGCGGGGTTCCCCACTGACGACTGGGGAGTGGAATCTGGAAAGCTGAAGGCGATTTCTCTAAGAGACACCCCAATATCGGTGGCCAGTTGACCAGCCGATGACTTAACAGGAATTGGCAAGGAGCAAACAGTTGGAGGAAGGAGAATTTCCACGGATTTTAAAAAGCCTATTAGAGATGTCTCTTTACAGAATGGCTTGGTTGAGGACGTGTTGGTTTCTTTTTCAGTCTTTCTTGAATTCTTGTAATTTTCTATTTCAATCTTTCTTAAATACTTATGATTTTCTACTGTCATCAGAACAAATTATATAGAATAAATTAAGGGCCACAACATAATGTTTTGGGTTCATTTACACAGCAGGTATTTTGGAGGGTGTCATGTGGTTGCTGTGGTAGTCTAGGGACAAATAGAGAGAGGGGGCAAGTCCGGCCCCTACCCACCAGGTCCTCCCCTTGTGGAGTCTAGCACAGGTGTCTAATGACACACATAAGTGGAACACCGCAGTGTGGCATGCTCCCTAAGCCAAATTCAGGTCGCTATGCTTCTCTGAAGGATGCAAGGTGCTAGGAGAGCTGATGACGAAGGACGCACCCTGGTCCTGGAGGCCCGAGGTATTTCCCCTGAGGTGGAGACAGCTGAGCTGAGAAGGAAGCGTTAACATCATTTGGGAAGGTCCCATGGTGTGTGACGAAGGCAAGTCCTCTCCAGCGTGAAGAAGAGGATGACATGAGACAGAGTCCAGAGCATTGTAGGACTTTTGCTTTATTCCAAGCGTTATGTGAAGAGATTGGACTCCAGCCATGAGAATGGGTTAGTTAAAGTTGGCTGCTTCCTGAGGGATAGGTTGTAGGGGAACCGTGACTGCGGGTTTCCCAGTTACGAACCTTTTGTGGCTTGTGCTGAAGGGCGAGATATATGGAGAATTGCAGACAGACAAAAGGACTATTTAGGGATGATTATGATAGGGGCATATAATGGTGGGATTATGATGGGTGATGGAGAGGAGGAGGCCTAAGATAAATCCTAAATTTCTGGTTCGCATAACTAAGTGGGTTAGAGTATTATTCATCTCAACAGGGAACACTGGCAAGTGACCGAGTTTGGGGCAAAGAGTATGAGTCTGGCTTTGGACATTTCGAGTTATGATAGTTTTGAGATACCTAACAGGTGAGGACAATTAGGCAGTGAGGGGGATTCTAGATGCAGATTAGCTGTCTTCCAAAAGTGGGCCACGTGGTCCTGCTGGCCCCTGAAATTCACATCTTACATCATTTGCCCGGAAGATTCACTGACCTTGCTGTTCCTTCACCAAAAGTCCCAAGGAAGCTTCTTGTTATCCTGATTTCAGTCAGGTGCTCACAAAGGGTCCCGATCAGTGTACCGGGAAGTAGGCATAGGTGCGGTCATGGGGTATCTGGTATCTTCTACGAGAGTGATACAGCTTTGGGAAGGGGCGATTACCAAGAGGCGAGGGAGAAGGAGGACCGATAATAGAAAGTGCCTCTCTAATAGTGCTAGGCTAATTAGAGGTATGAAGCTCATTTTGGAGTGGATCTACATTTTCAGCGGGTTGGATGTTCCTGGAGCTCTGGGATGTGGGGAGTGGGAGAACAGAGAGCTGAAAGGCAATAAAAGCAGCCTAGGGAAATATACACAGGAATGCCCTGCTATGAGTATTGTATTACACGGTATTATCATTATATATTTATGTGGCTGTCCTGCTTTAACAGACTGCAAAATTCCTGAAGGCTGGGATCATTTCTTATTTATCCTCATGTTTCCAGTGATGAGAAAAATACCTGCTCAAAAATTCTTGATACTATCAATACAAATTAATAAAAGCACATGTACAAAATTGAGGATAATATGATTTTGAACTAAATCCTTAACCTTTCCAGACTTTAATTTTCCATCTGTATAAAGAACTACTTGATCTGTTCTGCATGCCGTCGTTCTAATATTTTATTCTCTTAAAAACATATTTTCGTCAAACACTTAAATTTTGATTATCATCTGTATAGGTATTGTCCAAGTAGTTGGTAATTTAAAATCTCTGTTTGTTTTCTGCTCTCCAACCTATTGAAACATGAGGTAGATGGAGATAGCACATTGGCTTTGCATCAAATGCATATGAGTTTAAATAATAACTTCTCCACTCACTAGCTTTGTACCTCTGGGTAATTAACATTGTAAATTTTAGGTTTTTTTTTTTTTTTTAAATTTCTAAGATAAGAATGATAATGTCTAAATTGTAAGGCCTTTGTGATGGTCTGAAGGAATGGGTTTATTGACACAGAGCACAGGAGGCCCCAGCCCTCAGCAATTGTTTTTCTCACCTTTATGCCTTAGCGTGAATGGCCCCTGGGTTTAAGTTGTGGTAATAAGAATGTACTTACTAACTATACCCTTCACCCTTTTACCTGTTCTAAGTGGTTTTGGATAGTTTAATCCAATTGTTCTCAGTATGTCCACAGAACACCAGTATTCCATGAGCTAGATTGATAATATCAAATAATACTGATCTTTTCCCAATTACCAGGAAAATAATTAAAATATTTTTTAAATTTCAAATTTTTACTATCTTTATTTCTCTTCATTTTTTTTTTGAGACTTTACCTCCTTGTTAAAACAACCCTAATTTTTTTTTATGAATTTGTGTTTTGTTAAAAAAGGCATTTCTGAGTAACTGACAGAGTGGCACTGTGCTATGTTAATGAAGACTTGGGCCCTTCCTTCCTGGGTCTTATTGCTGCGTGTGTGGAGGAATTGTGACTTGAGGATATTTTAAGTGACAAGGGACACATGCGCATTACGTTCGAATGTAAAATCTGAGTTAGAAGCATGAAGACGTGGGTACAGGGCTTACCAGGAAGAGGGCCAAGCAAGAGAGGAAGGAAGGGCGAATTGCTCTCTTAGTCGAAGTGGTAGCTTTGGGCTATGAACATGTAGTCATTTGTTGCCAATAAAATTATGGTATTACTGGCTTTATGGACAGATTAAATAGAAAATGGAATTCCTAAAGGAGAACCAGAGACCAAGAGAGAATCACAGGTTGTCCTATTGCTCCTGGGCGAGCCTATGAAAACCTCATTTGTGATGTGCCTAATACCCTGGCATTCTGTTTCAAAGTCGAGCCTTTCTCCAGTGTTAGAGGGCTGCTTTGATGCGGCATGATGTAATCTGGATGTAGTATCCTTGGCGATCTGCGTGCCATTTGTTACAATGAGCGTTCGTAAGTCAATACACAGATTTCTATGATCTTCACTTTCTTTTAATAGTCCAAGATGAGGTAAAACATATGGAAACTCATGATAATGGCAAGGTGCCAAAATTGGATTGAAAACGCAAATAGAGGGAGCTGGATTAGAGAAAGGATATAAACACGAAACTTATACTGAAAGTACTTATGGGTAATCACTGTGTGCCAGCCCTCGTATCATTTAAGTATCATCGTAACGCCGTGCGTTGAGTACCCGTACTCTTCTCCTTTTACAGATGAGAAACTGAGGCACAGAGAGGTTAAACAATTTGCCCTTGGTGGCATAGCTAGTAAGTGGTGGAACTTGGACTTGAACCCAGGCAGCCAGAGCCAATTCTCTTAATCTATTTTTACACAGTCTCATTTTATTTGAGGGTCCTACCACTTTCTCCTTCCACAGCATGCGTTTGTTGCTAACTATTTGATTAACTTTCTCATCGGCTCAGCTTTCCCTGAATGCTGTTCACGTGTCAGCCCCGAGCTCTGTGCCGGAGTGGAAATCGAGAACGACACATGCTCTCTAGTCTCAAGGAGCTCGTTCTGCTTGAGAGAGTTTAGGAGACATTTTATTTACTTGTGTTATGTTACTTGAGCTGCACAGATGGCCAGAAGGATAGTTTCTATTTCATTTTGCAGAGGAGGAAGCTGAGGGTGAGAAAGGTAATGAGACTTTCTTAGAAGAGTGTATAGCAGTTAGTAAGTAGAAGGGTTTGGGTTCAAACCCAGGTTTTCTAACCAGTAACCAGTGTTCTTGGACCGTCCCACAGATCAATGGGTAGTTACGACTTATCGTTGAGTAGCTGGGTGATCTTCATTCAGTAACTTACCGTTTGGGAATCTCAGTTTTCCCATCTATAAAATGAGAGGCTTACTGACACAATTTAAGGTCTGCTTCTGTTTACATTATAATTACAGTCATAGAACAACTGATTATTCAAAATGAGAATATTGGTGATTTAATACGAGTTTCAAAGCGTTACACTATTAGTTTGCCGATTCAGTGCACTTTAAAGTCAATGAGGGATAAGAAAAGAGGTGAGTAGTTGGTTACAGGGATCTCGGAGTCTCATTCATGGGACTGAAAGATGCAAAATAACTCACTGTACCTGGGATTCAGGTCTGAGCCCACATTTTAAGTATTCCTAGAAAGCAAAGTGTTAGTGGAGGGCTAGGGAACTGCTCGCTGAGCTGGCCACGAGGGACCGAGGTGCCTTACAGAGGAGGAAGTGTCCTTCCCGAGGAAAATTTGCCTTGAGGACATACCCTCAGCATTCAGTGTCTGATGATGTCCCACGGATCTGTTCATCCTTGGCCCGTGTCTGAGTCCTAGGGAGACGGAGTTAGAAGAGGCAAGGACACCCTCTCCTGTAGCACCTCCAGAAGGAACGCAGCCCACCAACACCTTGATTTTGGACTTCTGCCCTCCCGTGTGAGAATAAATATCTGTTCTTTTAAGTCACCCAGTTTATAGCAATTTATTACAGCAGCTACAGGAAATGAATATAGACATCGGGGCCTTGGGAAAATAGGGTGCCCAGCAGACATGGGAGGAACCGATGTAAGTGAAAACGGTACCTATTGGGGGAGGCCGTGGTCACCTAAATGGTGCCTTGTCTGGTAGATTTCCCGTGGTAACTGTAAAGAGGAAACATTCATTGGAAGCCCAAGCACACATAATTGGGGAGGTGTTTTTTTGTTTTGTTTTGTTTAAAGACGACTGAAAGTGACCCCAATTGCACTTAGCATCTGGTAAAGGCTGGGAAACCATGGCTAACCCTCTCTAGAACGCAAAGGAAGGGGAACTCTGAGAGCGAATAGAAAGAAACAGACAACACAAAAGACTATGGCAAACAGCGCCCACATTATGATGTTTACTCTCCCACTGACACAAAATTCCATGATATGGTTCTACTCTATCTTGTACAATGTCATCTGGTACATGTTTTCCAGGGTCTTTGGAGCTGCAGGAGAGCGAGATGGGGGAGACATATGGCCTCTCCACTTCCTTTAATTTAAAATAATATATACCGCTTCCGATTATGGTCCGTGCCCAGAACTAGTCCAATGGCCCCAACTTAACTGTATGGGAGGCTGGGAACGATAGGTAGTTGGAGAAACTATGCATATTTGACAGCTCTAATGGTCTTTGTCACATATAAGAATGCGTTGTGAACCCTGATTAACTCAATTTCCACTATAAGATCTGGGCTAGTGTTGGGCATCCAATGACTTTAATCTGTGATTACTTCTTAAGCTAATTGGTTCAAATGTAAACTTTGTTTAACGTTAGAGTTGAACTACTGACTTCCACAGGATGAAATTCTGATTTAAAGCATTTACTTCTTTTAAATTTTATTATAATTAAGCAAGAAAAACAGTCAACAAACCATTTATGATAAAAAAAAATAAGAAAAATTCCAATAGTCTTAATGAGTTTTAGAAATTACTGAAGTTTGTAGTTAGCTATCACTTAGGCATTCTCGATCACCTTTCAGAGATGAGGTGATTTAAAAAGTGAATGTCATCCGGGCTTTTAGGAAACCTGTGGCTTTCGCTTCAGCGCGGCACCTTCCACACGGTAGGCTAAGGGTTACTCCAGTGGAAACTAAGAAATGCAGGTTTTCCCACCCGTTGCAAAGAAAAAGGAGGAAGAAACTACCATTTCTGGGTCACCTACTGTTGCACAGGACTGTCGCTAGGCACTTTGCATTTAATTATCTCACTGCGTGATCACGCCATCCCCGCTTAGTGGGCATCGTTCTTCCTGAGTTACTGCTGAAGAAACGGTGAGGCACAGAGACTCTAAATGACCAGGCACACACAGTAAGTAGACGAGCAAGCCACCAAACTGGGTCCCGCCACATCTGAGTTTCTCATTCTTTCCTCCTATAGCACACTATGTTCCTTGCTAGGAAACCAATCCTCTTGAACTTCACTGGCCATGGGTGCTGTTGGGATGGTGGGGTTGCTATTGTCTAAGCACCTTGTGACTACAAAAATGGAACCCAGATCGCGAGCTACGGAAAAATCTGTTCCCCTTTGGAGGGTCTTTTACAAATAAGCTATTTGTTTTTGTCAAGGACAGGGTTTGGTTTCATGGGATACGACTTTGTTTTCAACGACTCATTAAAGAAAGATGACTTACTGCCCTGTTTTCTAAATCTAGTCACAGACCACAATCACTCGCAGGAAATGGAATGTTTACTTGAGTTTATTATACAAGGCTCTGGATATGAGCTGTGGGATTTTTACACCTCATAGCAACGGTATTACAATTTATTTACAACTTCGTGTTGGCAGCTGCACAAACTCTTATGAGAAAGGACAATCACACCTTGGGGACCAGTAATTATAGGCAAAGGTATAAATTGGGCAAAGCAGTATAAGCATTTGGCACTTAAGCTGAAGAGAATGGAAATGACTCTGGCAATTGGACAGAAAGCCAGTCTCTTGTTCATTATGAGGCCATGAACTAATTAAACTGAACTTGTCAGAATAGACGGATGAATAGATTGAACTGGATTTTGGCACTGACTGGTCCCACGCTCATGAAAACCAAGTTGTTTTAGTGATGTCATCATTTGGAACTCCTAACTATGATATCACTTTTGACAGAATTAATGTGGAATTAATACCATATGTACAAGCATTAATAGGTATTGACTTTGAACACTCAATGATCATTTGAGGTTGGGTTCCAAAGGAAAACGATGAGATATGTCTTCCTCACATCTCTAGTTATCAGATACCAAACCCAGATTAGATGTGGACTTCACTATGTTCATTAGGATTCCTCCGAGACAAATAATCCATATGTGTGTTTCTAAAAAATATTTGCATGGGAACATGGTTTAAAGCAGCATGTTTTATTTGTAGTAACATTGAACTAGGGGATGAGAAGATTTAAAATTAAATTCACAGTTAACTTAAAAGAAATTGCTCAGAGAGTTTTTTTAAATGAAACTTTTGGATTTTAGTTAAAATTAAAACTAAGACATGAGATGCTCTTATTAATCAATGCTGTGGTTGTGGTTTCTAGTTTTCCAGAGTCATTAGGCTCCTGCATCCTTTTCTCACCTAATGCAGATACTGTTTGGGTAAAATCTATCTTTTTTATGTTCATCATGACAGGTTCTTTTGAACTTTGGGGCTGGAGTGGGGTATAGTAGTTTTTATTCATTAAGCAAGTATTTTTTTAATGCCTTCTATGTTTGGGGCATTTTTATACCTTTTTGAATTCCTTATAATTAATTGCTTGCATTTGCATAGAAATGAAAATCTAAAAAGTGTTATTGAATTCATGCAACACGAAGCTGGATATATCTGAGTTAGTAGATAAGCAAAGGAAAGCGAAATGAACCCAACACAGGACCTTTAATAATTGGGGAGGCTGAGATTAAGCCAGGCAGTCTTTTGAGTGCAATGAAATTTATTTAGCCGTGTTGTCTACAGGGCACTTTTTATAGTGTATCCTATTAATTCTCAAGACACTCTATAGTTGAAGAGATGGAGGGTCTTGCTCAAGGGAACAGAATTGGACTCCTATCTGTCCAATTCCAAAGATTGTGCTTTTTCTAATAGAGTAGCCCAACTTCCCAGTACTTTTTCTGTTTACCAGGTGAGAAGCAGACATGTCAGATGCAGAAGTAGGTAAAGCTTGTGTTCATGAAAGGAAGGCAGCATGGTGGATTAGGAGCCCTTGGTTCCAGTTCTGGCTCAGCCGCGAGCCCATTACCTCACTTTGGCAAATCCCACAGCTTCTTGAATGTGGACTGCCAACACGCAACCTCCCTCCTCTTGGATGCCAACATGTCCTCATAGGGTTCCTGTGGAAATCCAAGCCAACACCAGTAAGTGCTACTAAGCACTGTTTACACGTTCGTTATTGTGACTGAAGTGTGTTCCGTCCTGGGCAGGCCAGCAGTCTTTGTGTGTGTGTGGGTGAGCGTTGTACAAAACATGCTTGGTTCCCCAGAAAGTTTAGGTGTGAGGCTATCATGAGGGGTATCCTTACTCTTCATAAAGATTAGAAAAAAAGGTGGGAAATGGAGCCCACAGGCCCTCAGCCTGGCCTTTGGAATAAGGCCGTCCTGCCAACTTTGTCGGTCAGTAGCTGTGGTTCCTTGGGCAAGACGATCAAACTTTCTAAGCATAAGTTTCCAGAAAGTGTGAATAATAACACTTCCCTCTGTGGATTGTTGTGTTACATTGCTAGGGCTGCCATGACAACGTACCGCAAACTGGGGAGTTAGTGATTTGTTGTCTCACAACCCTGGAAGCTAGATATCTAAGGTCAAGGTGCTGGCTGGGTGGCAGGTGTTCTGACAACTGTGAGGAAAAATCTGTTCCATGCCTCTCCTGTATCTTCCGGTGGTTTGCTAGCGATCTTTGGTATTCTCTGGCACTCCGATCTCTGCATTCACCTTCATATGATGTTCTACCCGTGTGTATGTGTGGGTCCATGTTCAAATTTCCTTTTTCAAAAAGTACATAAGTCATATTGGATTAGACCCCATGCTAATAATCCCATCTGAACTAATTACATCTGCAAAGATCCTATACCCGAATACGATCTCATTCTGAGGCACTGAGGGTTAGGGCTTCGATATGTGAGTTCAACCCATAGCAGTTGTCCTGTGGGTAAAAATGAAATAATGCATGCAGAACGTCTGGTACCTTTGACTCCTGGTTGATGTTCTGTGCTAACAGGGCTTCGTTGCTGTTGGTGAATGATGCTTTGGAGTTCAGGGAGGGGAATTTATAATGTGGAATTGATCTTTTTATGGCTCTATACAGAAACTTTATCATGAGGGCTAGAAGTGGTATTTGTAGTCATTAATTATTGTTTTTTCACAGTTCCTTGGACTTTTTTCCTTAGTTTGCGAGCTTTTGAAGGAAGTCCAGCACTTCACGTAGGACCAATATGTCCTGCCCAGCCAGCCACCTGTTTTGGAGTCAAGTGTTTTCTTCCAGATAACTCCCAGGGGGTTTGCAACAGATGTGTAAAATGTTCCAGGCTACCTTTTCATCATTTATATTAAAGCTAAAAAAAAAAAAACTTAGAAGAAAAGTTTTCCCTAATGCATTCCATACAAAGAGCATATTAGTGTTTCATTAGAAAGAGCAGACTAAGTTTTACAAAGAAATCAATACACGTAAAATGTTTATTTGCTGAGAAATCAATAGATATAAATGATCACAACAAAAAGTAATAAGATGGACATCTGATAGACTGTTATTCACACAACAACTCAGGAAGGTAGATAATATCATTTCTCATATCATTTCTATTTTATAGATGAGGAAACTGAGACTTAGGTTTACTATACCATTGAAGGTCAAAAGCTGGCAACTGGCCGAAGTGGACCTTGAGCTCAGCTGTGTTTGCTCAGTTTGTGCCTATTCCACAGTCTAGTAGAGAAAAGGAAGGTGGGAATGTTTGCTGGGGGGTGGAGAAAGCCTCCTTGTTTTCTGGGACAGTACTTTCTGCCACTGTCCTCTAGCATCTTTGAGTCTCAATTTCCTCATCAGAAAAATGGAGACAATAATACCATTTGAGGGGATAGAGTGATTTATAAGGTTTGGCTGTGAGAACCTATGACACAGGATTTGGCTCATGCTGGAGGCTCAAAACATTTTGTTAAAGGAATAAGATGAGCAAATAAAGGAATGAACCAGTGAAAAATGCATTGAAAGGCTGGGGAGGACAAAACATCAGGAAAATGTGATGAAGCAGAGCCGCTAGAATTAATTTTATTTTGCTTTTAAAGTGATACAGAACGCAGAATCGGTTACAAAAGAAACCAGTTCAAATTTGAAAGCACTCTTTCAGAGCTTGCTGCGGGCATGGCCATGAGCTAAGTGTCATTCATGGGTCTCTCCTCACAGTGACCCTGAGGCGTAAATGCTATGTCCACCACCGATTTACAGGTGGGACACAGAGATGTTAAGCAGTTTGCCTAAGGTTACCCAGCTTGTACATGTCACAGAGCCAGACTTTGAACATGGGCAGGGCAGGCTGACTCCAGAGTTGGCTGTCATCTGGCATGTTCACAGCCTCCCTGCGGGGAGGCTCCACACACCTGACAACAAGAGTGAGGCTCCGGCTCGTGGGTTCGCTTCCTACCAGCCTGTGCAGCATCGGGCGAGGTGCTTAAACTCTCCGGGCCTTAGTTTCCCCCTCTGTAAAGCAGAGCTTGCTCTCTACCTCAGTAGGTGGGAGTGTGGATTAAAGTGAATCGATTTTTATTACATGCTTCTAGAACATAGTAGGTGCTTCATAAATGTTAGCCGCCATATGGTAATTATATCTGTTATACTATTTGACGGGATTAATGTATCAATGGAGCATCAGATAAAGACCTATAACCTCACTTAATGTTATAAGGCTTAGGATCTCTAGTAATATCCAGACATTTCAGCACCAGGGTAGCCGGCTTGACTCAGAATCTTAGAAACTGGTAATCTGAAGAAGAATATTCTAAAAAGACACAGAACTGGAGGTTTTCCCAGTAAATCACTTAAAGTCTCCTATAGAGACATATTTTTATTGCTTCATAAGGTTTTAAGATGACTGATTCTTCTTAAAAAATATTTTTGATAATTTTACAATAATAAACATGTATTAACATTTACTACTTTCCAGGCACTGCTCTAAGCACTTCTCATATATTATCTTATTTAATACTTCAAGCACATCTATGAAATGATACTCTTATATTCTCCACTGCATGGATAAAGAAACTAAGACACAGAGATTTCGATAACTGACCAAAGCCACTTAGCTAGTAAGTGGGAGAGTGAGGATTTGAACCTTAGAAGTCCGACCCACGACCTCATTTACATAACCACTCTGATTAATCACTTCTGTAGCACTGAGATTCGTATTTGCCCACATGACCATAGCAAAACATGTTTCTCTCATGTTACAAAATCAAAATTAATTCTAACTTCTATGGCTCGATAATTCAAATTTATAATATCACTGGACTGGACATACCTCCACAGTATCTAGTATGAAAAAAAAAAATCACAATTTATGATAGTCTGTCTGTGGTAGACAGAACAGTGATTCTCCCAGAGACGTCCTGGTCCCGATCCCCAGAATCTGCAAATATGTCCTTTACATGGCACAAGGGACTTTGCAGATGGGATTAAGTTAAGAATCTTGAGACTGGGAGATTATTCTGGATTATCTGGGTGTTCCCAGTGTAATTCCGGAGTTTTGTTAGGGGGAAGATGGCGAGAGAAGAATATGTAAGGACAGTAGCAGAGGAGAGTGTGTGTGTGTGGGGGGGGAGAGAGAGAGAGAGAGAGAGAGAGAGAGAGAGAGAGAGAGAGAGAGAGAGAGAAGAGAGATTTGAAGATGCTAGCTTCAAAGATGGAGGAAGGCAACGCAAGTCAAAGAAAGCATGACTCCTCTAGAAGAACTAGAAAAGGCACGGAAACAGATTTTTAGATTCTTCCCTGGAGACTTCAGAAGGAATGCAGTCCTGTTGAGCATTTTAGACTTCAAAACTATATATTTAAAAAAAAAATGTCATTTTAAGTTCCTACATTTGTAGTAATTTGTCACAGCAGCAAAAGGAAACTAACATGCTCCACGTGGCCCCCTCCGTGGGTTCTGTGCTGACTGTATGGATCCTCCCGCCCTCCTTCACCCACAGTTTTCCTTTCTTGCTCAAAAATAAAGGAGAATGACCCAGGAATTCCACTTCTAGGCAGTGGGAAACAGACATGAAAATAGATGTCTTCACAAAAACTTGCACACAAATATTTACAACTTTACTTATAATAACCAAAATGTGGAAACAACCTAATTGCACATTGAATGATGGAAAGATAAACAAACTCTGTTACATACGTATAGATATTATTCAGAAATAAAGAGATGAAGCACTGACAACTGCTAAAACATGGCCGAATCTTGAAAGCATTATCTTACGTGAAGGAAGCCAGTTGCAGAAGACCACAACTGCATGCTTCCATTGATGTGAAATGTCCAGAATAGAGAAATCTATAGAGACAAAAAGCATGTGAGTGGTTTCTGGGGGCTGGCGGTGGGGAGTGGGAGGTGGAGAGTAACTGTTAATGGCTGTGACTTTTTTGGGGGTGGTGATAGAAGTATTCTAAACTTAGACCATAGTGGTGGTTGCACAACTCCGTGAATATCTGAGAAGTCGCTGAAGTGTGCACTGTAAAAGGCTGAGCTTTAGAGTGTGTGATAACATCTCAATAACTAACCGTATTAAGAAAAAGGATAAAGGAGGCAGGTATTTATAATCTAAGCTTTAGGTACTTCGATGTGTTGTTTAATTGGTATGTTAGGGTTCTTTAGAGGAACAGAACCAATATAGAGCATATATATTTGGTTATATATAATATGGAATGTGTAATGTGTAATGTAATATATATTTATTATGTATTATATTACATATAATTGGATATATACTATAATCAATAATACATATGTACACATATATATATATATATACGTGTGTGTATATATATGTTCTAACTATTTAACAAATGTTTGCACCTTTCCCTAGGATAGAATAAAGTAATTTAAGCGAGTGATTTCCTGAAACACATAACCCGGGAAAGCCCAGTGCTGTCGTTAAGGAGGAAAAGCCATCCATATTACAGAAATACCATTCTGTTATAAGGCTTACGATCTCTGGTGTAAAGGAACTTAAGTCGGAGTTCTGACATGAGCTTTGCAATTAAGTGCCAATTTTCAGTGTGGAAAGATGATGCCTTGTTCAAATTAGGATAACCTCCAACCAGGTCTCGAATACGTGAAAATCGTGTAATCCAAGATTTTACTCACCTGAGGGAACAAAATATTTTTGCTGGCCCCAGTTCCCCTTCTTTCACACATTTTACAACGTGTGGTATTTTAATCAACGTCAACCTGCTGCTTTGGAAATGCCGAATGCCTTCTCCATTCGGTTGCCCCGGCAGCGTGTAACCCTCCGAGAAGATATACAGTCCTTTCTTCACTGTGCGCCGTGCAGTAAATTAAACGCTCATTAAGAGGGTCGTGAAAATTTAGACCCACACTTAATGCATACATATCCAAAATTCAAGGAAGGAGACTCTGCCATCTAAAACAAAAAGGCAGCTCTATGCTGTGCGGGGGTAGAAAATTGATGGTGAAAAGGAGAGAGGGAATGACTTAGCTCAGAGTGCTTTGATGGTGAGCATGCTGGAAATGCATGGGTCCGGGGCTCAGTGGACAGAGGAGAGTAGATGAGAAGGCACCGGCAGCAATGGAAAATCTGGAACATCTTGGAGAGCCGGTCATTCTGAGCCTTCTTGTCGACCAGCTCACCGACGGTTTTAATTCTGGATCGCCTGTCGACCCTTGTTCTCAAGTTCTCCTTTTCCCAGAAGTGAGGAGTGAACCCTCCATCTGGCTGATCTGGTGTCCTGCCCAGCCCCAACTCCCCTAGGACTAAGTTCTGATCAGTGGGAATGCTTCTCCCACTCCACACATGTCCTTTCGTGTGGAGAGCCATCTGCACGGGTACACTGTTGGCCTCTCGTGTGGCCTCACTCGGTCCTCAGGGGTTTCCTGATTATCGGAGGAGGAACTGGGTGCACATAGCGCAGTCTCATTCTCTCCCCCCTTCCCTCCTGGGACCCAGATTCTCACATGGAGAGCTTGCTCTTCCTGCTGCTCCACGCAGGACGCCTTCTTGCCCACCCTGTGGTGTCTCACGTGGTCTGTGGCTGGCTGAGAAGGGTTGTATCATTCTGAGGTTTATGGGGAGGGGATGTCTGGTTTCTCACAGATGTAGCCTTTGCTAGTGGTAAAGTTGACATGTTATCTTCCATCTTCCAATGTCTTTATTTCATGCCGTTTGAGAAGGGGGGGCAGGAGAGAGATGTGTGCTATGTGGGAAGCCCTGGGGGGTGTACCCCCCCCAACCCTGACCTCGGGCTCCTCTTGTCTTTAATCTGGCTACTCTGGTCTGAGCACATCTACCTCAATGTTTCCTCCTGCTGCAGAACTCTGTAAAACAGGACGACGTGCACATTCCGAAAGAAGTGTCTAATAGTCATGTGATCATGACACTTTTGTTCATTTTCATTCATTTTTATATTTAAAAAATCAAGATTTAAAGGGGAGACTTGTTCTAATAAGATTTTAAATTTGGGAGATGCATTCATTAATCCTATTGGTCATTCTGTGAATAAGGATATCCATCCATCATCCATCTATCGATCCATCCATCCATCCATCGATTCATTATCCATCTATCCATCCACCCACCCACCATCCATCCATCCATCCACCTATCTATCTGTTTTGGAGGAGGATCACACCATGTTATTGGGAACTTCAGGGGAGGGTTGATGGGCTGGAAGGACAAGATCCGATGTTCTCAGCTTGCCCGGGATCTCCTCAACTTCACAGTTGCCAAAAGCCAGATACTTATTGAGCACTGGCGACACGCTATGAATTGAGAATAAAATGTAGTCCTGGTCCTCAAAGGCCTGACATTCTAATGAGATATACAATCACGCAAAGAGATGATTATGCCAAGGTCGTAAACCTAGTGAACATTCTCAAACGTGGCTTGGTCAAGAGTACATAACAAGGTGCTTTGTTTCTAGTTGAAGACACATTTGTCCCAAAGATATATGTCATATCCCAGCATGAATCAGAGCAGCCTAATCCTTGAATTGTGAAATATGATCAGAACTAGGACAATTGAAGGCTCTTCAAGATAAGGATTTTTTAACTTGCTATTTTTGTATTCCCTAAGCTTAGAAGCATATCTGAAACATAGTGGGTATATTCAATGTTGTATATTATCTGTTTCATTCACTCATCATCCATCCATCATCCATCCCTCTTTCCATCCATCCATCTCCCGATCTATCTATTCCACAAATATCTGACCATATCATGAAAAGTGCTGACTATGTAGTTATAAATAAAAATGGCAGGATGTATTATCTGATGGAGATTTATAATCTATTAATGCTACTAAACCATTATAAATCATTTATAATATACTTATATGGTATAAATACCATATAATGTTTATGTGACTGTCACCTTCCATAAGGTATTTACACCTCCCTTATAAACCATTACTTTTATCTCCAATTCCATTGATGTAGGGTTTCAAATACAAGGAGAGGAATAAAAGTAGGATTCTGAAGGTGTAGTCTCTAGTCCTGGGCTGAAACTAAGGAAAACCTAGTTAAAAGTGATTCAGAGAAGGTTCTAGAAGGACATTTAGCATTTCTGAAAAGCAATTTACATGTCAATAACAAAAGTATAAGTAAATACATCTAATTTTGTTGTTTAGATTGTTTCAGACTCTTAGTCTGAAACAAGGATCATAAAAGAGCCACCAGGGGCTAACTCCCTCTGCTGAGTTAGATCTACAGCTGCAGGAGGTTCAAATCTGCGGGCAGCTTCCCTGCCATGTTGGAGGCTTTTGGCATCTGTCACAGCCCAGGCCGTGGAGTGCGGGTGTGTTCTGCACGGGCTGTGACGATTTCTAAGGAAGGACACTGACCTTCCCTCCTTACTAATTAGGCCTCACTAAGGGGGTTCTAGAGCACCCCGTCCCTGCCAGCTCTCTATATTCCGTCCTCCTACTGGGCCACTTCCAAGGGCGTGAGTCACCTCCAGGAGAGCTGGTCAAGGTCGGTTCTGGGATAGTTATCCCTCCTCTTTTTTTTTCCTCTGGGGACTACCAGAGGATGGACACTTTTCTTTTAAATCCCCCAAACGTAATGGGTGTTATAGACAGTTCTTTCTAGACAATGAGGTCTTCTCTTAAATCCACAGGGTGGCGTGGAGGAGGAGGTGGGAAGGAAGGGAACTGGGATAGAGAAAGTAAAGTCCGTGTAAGCTCAGAGGGGACATGCCTTTATCCGAGACAGGGGAGGATGGAGGACAGATGAAGATCTTGAAATACGAGGCAGAGAGACAGGTTGGAGATTACTGTTTGCTGTCGACTAAAGACATCATGAAATGCTTAGGTTCAGGTTTGTATCAGCTGCTAAAATAATGCTGTGTAACAGATTGTCCTCAAACTCAGTGGCACACAGCAATAGATCTTTATTTCCAGCTCACCAGCAGAGGTCGGATCATCTAGCATGGGCGTGGCAGGCTCAGCTGAGCTCACTCTTGTGTCTGTGGTTTGGCGGCTCCACACGTCCTTCATCCTTTTCTGGTGCTGATGGGCTAGTCTGGGCATGTTTTCTGCATGGCTACAGCAGAAGGCAAGAGAAGCAGCCTTAATTGTACAAGAGTTTTTTTTTTTCCTTTGAGTCTGCTTGTATCATACTAACCAACCTGACATCGCCCCAAAGCAACGCCACAGTGGGATGTACCATGAAGTTGCGTGACATGGGTGTGGTGTGGGGAGAATTGGGACCATTATGTTACTCTATCAAAAAAAAAAAAGGCTGTTTACTCTTACTTTTAGCCTCTGCCCCACCTCCGAAACATCTTAGTAATTTGACCATTAAAAATTATAGCAATCGAACTACAGTGATTTAATTAGAATTTGAAAATTCTCAGAATCATCTTCCAGCCACTAATCACAGAGCAAAGCAAAGAATGCTGTGTTAAAGGGGACCTTGGAGCCTGTTGATTTCTGTCCGTTTATGTCACAGATGCAGATGAAGGCAGGAGTGATGACGGTGAGTGGAAAAGCTGACGTTAGAATATGAATTCCAGTCCGTCACAGTTTCCACTTTATTTTGAACTGTATGCAACTCTGTAACAGCAGGAAGAAATCACGGCCCCATTTTGCAGATCGTTGACTAAGGGATGCAGTTCCATCCTTGGGGTCGGGTAGCAAATTCAGAGCTTCTCCATTTTGGGGCCCAGGGGTACATGTGGTGCTCCGTCTCTCGCCATAGGACACTCAGCTAATTTTGAAGGAGGGAGACGTGAATGTTTGCTTGGAAGCCACAAAGCTGCGAAGCCGAGGTGGGATACAGAACTACGAAGCAGATATTAGCTCGTAATGAGGTCTGGCCGCGAGGACGCCGACCCCGCTGGGGCTGCCCGTGCGAGAGGTCAGGCTTCAGGAAGGGGAAGAAGCCCCTTTACGTGGCACTGGTAAGACTGGAAACCAGGCCCCCGCTCCACCTCGGCACCCGGGCCCTGCGGATGGGGAGAAGGAGCCGGAATGATGCACGGTGCACGATGCACTCGTAGCTGGAGGCAATGACCTCGCGGGGAGAGACTGCAGAGCTTAACGGGCTTCCTTCCGCCCCCAGCAGGGGCCCCGGCAGCTGAGAGGCCACCGGCTGGGCCACTGTACGGAGGTCCTCGGTCCTTGAAGTAGGGGGCCCTACATGCCCAGCGCTATACCCCAGTCCCATCTCATGTCCTCCGTCCCCTCCTCTGCATGCTTCTTTCACCTCCCTAGACTCTTCGATTCTTGAATTTTCCAAACTCTTTCTCATCTTTGGGCTTTGGTCCCTGTACCTCCTTCTGCTGTCTGACGCTTCCTGCCGCCACTCTTAGATACCAGCCACGATGTCACTTTCTCACCGAATGTTCCCGGGACTCCCTGGCAGGCCGAGGGCCTTCCGTTACCTGGTCTCCTAGAAGCTGTCTCTTTTGTCCGCTGCTGTTTCACGTCCCTGGCTCATCGGAGGGGTCAGTGAATATTTGCTGAGGGACTGAAGAGCAGTGGGCAGTTGTGCCTAGTTGCAGAGCATTGGCCTGGGTGCCTTTGCTTGTCCGCTGCCACCTGCCTGCATGTTCTTTTCTTGACCTGTCCAGAGACAGCAAGAGCTACTGGTCAAGGATACAGAAATTGTGATTCCAGTTCTGGCTCTCCTACTTATTGGCTATATGATTCGAGGCAAGTTGGTGACTCTCTCCAAGCCTGGGACTCTGGGTCTATGGCTAGGAATGCCTTTCCTGCAGGGATGTCGTGAGCATCAAATGAAAAATTCTGCCACACCTGTGGCATGTCCACAAAGACGAGGTCAGATTACCTTTAGTCTAACCTTTGTTCCTTACCTCTCATGACGTGGCTTCTCTGAATATTCAGCTCATTTCTTCAGGTCTGGACTGGTCCTAGCTGTGCCCCACCCAGAGCTGTGAGGGTGGGGCGGATAGGTGACAGGGGTGAGGACGTGGTGAGAACGGGCAGGGATCCACAGGCTGAAGCACAGAGATCCCACGTGTTCATGGATGCGGAACGGGCGAATGCGCTTCGTTAACCTCGAATCTGTTCAGGAGGGTGCGTGAGCACGGGGCTCTCAGAGGCAACGGTTTTCATCACTTTTACAGCTGCTGCTTGCTCACGTGCCTGGTAACCCCCCACCTGCCCCAAGGGGCAGCGCTTTGCACCTAGTAACTATCGTGCGTCAAGCTCAGGAATGTGATGCTCGTACGGAGGAAGGCACACTGATGGGTGGCCGGGCTGAGGAAGGGCCTGTGGGCTGGCCGTGCCCAAGAGTGTGGCTGAGAGTGTACCTGTGGGTCATGCAGTCAGGGATTGAATGCTGGGGCCACCCTGAGTGGCCTGTCGCTTCAGCGTCTCCGTCTGTGGTTTCTTTATGGACGACAGAAGGCGGGGGGCCGTGCCACCCCAGTGGGGTCTCGCGAGGGCTAACCGGGTGACCGGTCCCCAAAGAGCGCGGAACAGCGCTGGCGTGCGGCGGTCTGAACAATGGATGCGAGCTCACGTCTTCTTTTGTAATCACAGTGGATGCTCGTTATTCAGATTCCATGTTCACAAAATGACCTACGTGCTCAACTTTACTGTGGCGCTAAAATCAATTCTCATGGTCACTCGCAAGTCTATGCAGAGCGGTGAAACATTGGAGCACATGGCACGCACATTTCCAACGGAGACGAAGCGAGGCCATGCTTTGCCTTCTTGTTTCAGCTCTCTTCCTGTAAACAAGCGTTTTTTTTTTTTTTTATGGTTTACTTGAGTGCTGCATTTTCTGCATTTTGTGTCTTTCCTTCATGCTGTTTTAGCTGTTTAAGCAGCCCAAATACAGTGCTGAAGTGCTGCCCCGTGTCCCCAGGGCGAGAAGGCTACTGTGACTTACAGAGAAAATGCATGCACAAGAGAAGCCTCATTCAAGTGCGGCTTAGAGCTGTTGGCTCTGAGGTCAATGTTAACGAATCAACCATTAAATAAGGTGTTTTTAGACAGAGACACTTGTGAAGTGAGGTTATGTGTTGATTGGTTGATGAACATTTGTGACCAGAGGCTCATAGGAACCTAGTCCTGTATTTCCCCTAGGAGCAGTGTCTCGGTAGTCACTAATTAATTCAGTGATTGTGGAGACGTTGTAGTACACAGCTAATGCAAATAATGAGAATCCACAGTGCTTTGATATCCATTCTTTCAAGAAAATGATTATGTGGTTAGGGTTTGGAAGAACGGGGAATATGTAAGAGTGATCTCTGTCTGTTTGTCTGTCTCTTTCTCAAAACATAGCTATAGATCCTAAGAACTGATGGGAGCTCACGGAAGCCCACAGAAAGATGCAGACTATGAGAATCATCTCTGGCTAGGAACGGCCCATACTTAAGGAAAGTACCTTTATCTTGGTGAGACAGAGACTGATGAATTCTGACCAGCAGGGGATCCTTTCAGCCCCTGACCTATAGTCAAAACTCAGCCCATTTCTTCTGGAAAGTAAATACACCAAGTTGGTTTGTGACTCATGCAAATCTGATATTCTGCTGTTTTTCTGCTGTTAATGTAGGTCGATCCACACTCACAGGTTGTTGTAGAGAATTAGGGGACGTGAAAGCAGGTTTTGCTTGCATACTCTTAAACTGGCCTTAGCTCCTAAGAGGTGGAATGATTATGTGCCGGCTGATAATTCATCACGTCCAATCGGATGACCTAAGGAAAATAATGACTTCGTGTTTCTGCGAAGTCCCCTCGCTTAAGCTAAAGAGCAGACCAGCTTCTTGTTCCTGCTCAACGTCATAACGTGGAATTGATTTCTTAAGACATTGGTGAACCTTGGCAATTTCTGTCTAGGGTCAGTACCGTCTGATACAAATTCTAAATTTCCTTGGGAACTTTTAAAAGAAAGCGCGACCCTAGAAAGTAAGGGCTTGGGGATGTCCAGACTGGGCCTTTGTATTGTAAATAATTATGATTTTTGGATTTGAGGCCAGCGACAGAAATGTGAATCTCAGACTCCTAAATCAATGTCAGCTCACAGTTCCCCTCCACCAGCCCTCTTCTCTCTGCCGCTTTGTGCCCATCCCAGCCTGTGCCTCATTTATTCGTTTCATCTCCCCTCTGTTGAGCATTTACCACAGAGAAGGAGCTCCAAGCTGCTGGATGCCGAGGGGACAAAGTCCCACTTTATAAAGACAAATTTATTCAGTACACTTATTATCTCTTGGGTCTACTAGAAGTTTTCTCTGCATCCATCCATTTTGTAGTCATTCCTTCTTATTTTATTTAATAAGTAGCTATTCACCAGGTGTCTGTAATTGGACCAAAGAGAGGAGGATTAGGGAATTTAAAGTCAGTAAGAAGGCAGTCTGCCTTCAAATAATTCATAGTTAGTGAGTTTACATATTTTTTCCTTCAGACTACATTTGAGTCTTTGTGCTTTAATCTTCTTAAGTCTCCATCTTCATGTATGAGCATAGCCTGACTTTTTGCCATTATCTCTCATCTCATTTCCTCTGCTCTCTGTCTAAGCAATTTAATTCTGCTTCCACGGCTTGTGTTATCAGCTCTTTAATCACCACGGAACGTACCCCTTTAATCCTGACCTCTCCGTCTCTGCCGAAGTCTGGGTCTGTATTTCCACCCCTCTGTTGTGCATTTTTTCTTGGCTGAGACCAACAAAGTACCACTTACTGCTCTGCTTATAAAGAGGGGGTTTAGGAAAAGAGCCTATTAATTGAATGATAAACCAAGTTCATGATACATGACTTAAGGAACCATAGGAAACTTACCAAAGAACTCTGGCGTTTTTTTTAATAAAATATTTCAGTAACGTAAGCACTTGTGATAACACTGGAAAACATGAATTCAAATAAGATTTTTATGATGAGCAATGGAAAAATTGCTGGTGTCTTGGTTTCAGTAAACATAATTTCTTTAAGAAGAGGATATTTTTAAGAACAAACAAAACTTTCAACAGAAAACTCCTCCCCAAATAAAAATGCAAATTTCAAAGTGAGCACACTAAAGCCCTCCAATGTGTGTAAGTGTATTTCTGCAACCCCACGATCAGAGAGATTATAGTAAATGCCCCTGTTTGATCTACAGATTTCGCATAAGTGACTCAACAAGTTTAAACTGAAATCTTCATCCACTCTGTCCTTACACACACCTGTTCTTCCTCCTCTCCTCACAGTCTTGGTGATGATACCATAAAAGTCATACATACACATGCCTTGAAAAATCGAATGTCACTATTAAGTAAAAAAAAATTAATTTCCTAATTCCTCATTCCTGCTCTTCTTCCTGAGTCCCACTCGTTAATAGGATTATTTATGCTTTTATTTCTTCTAATTGGTACTAAAATAATATTAAGCAGCTAATGATCACATATTTCTCTGTTGACTCTTTGCTGTGAAAAATTAGGACTTTGGCTCACACATGCTACTCTCTAGTTTTTGTTGTGTTATAATCAAAACTGTGTTTCTTGTTCCCTCATATTTAGAGAGTATTTCTTGATGTCCCACCATGTACAATGAGAAAGTTAGGGCCTCAACACACTTTGACCTCCCTTCCTCCTTGTATCTCGAGATTGTGTCAACTGTACAATTACTTACCCAATATCAGGATTTTAATATTTACATCCTATTTTAAGTTCTTTTTTTTTTTTTTGCTTTTTCTAAAATTGATTCTAAAAATTCAAATGCAAACAAATGGCCTTTACAGTATTCTGATGATTCCAAGGTAATAAAGTAAATGTTCTGTAAAGGCAGGTGGTAGGGTGGATTTGGAGTGAAGGAAATATAATCTTACGTTATTTAGGATGATGGAGAAGACTTCCCATGTTAAGTTCAAACAGACTCTATTCTAATTGCTCAATATAATGCCATATTTTACTTTATACTCAAATCATGATGTTCTTACGCATTCTTTACTCTTTCCTGGTGTTCCCAATTGCTTTCTTTCATTTGTTGACAGAAGAATTATATACTTTCTCTGTTATGTCTGTAGAATTTTCTGGCTTTTTAAAGCATATCCTTTGTTTAATAAAACCTACCTCCTTTT
>CM053513.1:86835382-86882146 GCA_028627145.1 Eidolon dupreanum
GTGACATTCAAGAAATACGAATTGATTTGGGGCTACCAAGTCAACAGAGGCACTGTCTCTAGTCTCAGTGGCATATAGATGTTATAAAGTTTATAGTGTGGAGAGATTGGAAGGAGTGGAGAAAGAGCTCGTGGTTCAGAATTGTGGGTTTATAATAATAATCATCATCAAAACAATAATTTGATCATTTATGTCATTCCAGAGAGGTTTTCACGAGATGGGCGTCACGGCAGCTGCTTTACGATGTGGGCCCATTTTATTCTCTATAAGCAAAAGAGGTTGGCAGTCGTCTGACAGCCATAAACAGGTAGGAAAACTGTAGCTCGGCGAGCCTTTTCTACTTGCTTGTGGTCGCAAAGCCCCCAAACTGGTGCCTTCTAACCTCGATCTTTCTTCCTTCCATCCTACTCTTTAACGACAGCGTTAGCGAGGGTTTTCAGGGCCGGAGGCTGGGAGTTCCAATGACATTTCTAGCTTTATCACTTTGTAATTCTGTCGTATACATGACTCAGGGAACACCCGTGGAGACTGAGAGACTGGGGAAGTTAGGACTCTGAGCTTGAGATTGAAAGGCTGTGACATTGGTATTGATTCTGTTTCTTCCTGGCTGCAGACCTTAGTTTCTTCTTCCTGAAAGTGGGGGTTATCAGACCAAGTTTCACTACTTCCGAGCACTGGGGAGTAGGAGGAATGCGGTCGTGGATAAGAAAATATTTTGTAAACTATATTTGGCTTTGATGTTGTAAGGAAGAACCATTATTACATTTACATTAGACACGGCTAGATGTGGCTTTTGGTTTTGTGAGCTAATAAAGTAATGACAGCAGCCACCCACTGACTGCATGTTATGTGGTGAGTGATGTGTCCAGTACTCAGTGTTTTAATTTAATCCTGGAAAGAAACTCTTCAAGGTACATATTATCACTCAGTATTTTATAGAAATGCACAACCTCATATTATTACTTCCCATTTCACACAGTCTCATAGAGGTTCGGTAACCAGCGTTTTGAAACGAGGCAGTGGATAAGTTGAGATTCAGTCTGATTTCACAGTGCCTGCTCATTCTACGATTTTGCTTCTAAGACATATGAATTTAAAAATGGACCACTGAAAAAAATAAAATAATAAAACATATCACTGAATGATAGAACTAGAAGCTGTTTTAGAGATTGTCAAATTTGTCAAACTACCTATTAAAGGTTTTCAGTAAGCAAACGCAAGGCACGATGCTGGTGTTCAGCGTATAAGTTGTGGACCTTTAGGTCAGGCAAAAGCTTTGACAGGAAAGGGACTCCACTGGTTTGCAAAAATGAAAAAACTCTTTCAGGTATGGCTGAGTCCAAGAATTCAATCGCCAGGATTCATCTCCTCTGCCAAAGAGCTCTGCTTGCCTTTGTTTCGACTTTTTTGTAATGTCGTATGTTATAGCTCACTGACCACCCCAGGCTTACGTCCTCCTTGTTGTGCGTCCCAGGAGAAAAACCCTCTCTTTACTCTTAATCTGATTTTCCCAGACTCAGATCACATACCCATCACTGAGACAGTGACTGTATTCAGGGGACAGGCCACGTGGTTGATCGAGGCCTGGCTCCCCCATGCCAAAACTATGTGTACTGAGTATAAGGGAGAGCTTGATCCTGAAGAAACAATCAGGATGTCGTTACTGAAAGAAGGGGCTACAAACTGTGGGAAGGCAAAGGCAACAGGTAACCCTCAAGCCTGTGAGGGTCCAGACCTGTTTGGAGAAGTCATTCAAGTCGCTTCCTTGCTAGGCCCCTATTTGAAATCCTCCTTGGCTTCTCCCAGGTAGACTCCATGGCTCCTGTCTGGGCATAGTGCCACATGACACCTCCCCCTGCTCACACACAGTATGGTAGCTGGGAGTGTTGGCGTGCCAAGCTTAAGGGAGATCCCTAGCAGGTGGGGTAGTGGGCAGGCACACGTGACAGGCATCTAGGATTAGCAGAAGCCCTAAGCCCAAGTACACTGTTACTGGTGTTGGTGGCCAATGGCAGACACACACACAGGTGACACAGAGATCGAGGGGGAGTGAAGACCTGTCCTCTCAGACCACTTGTGCATCTCCCCAGTTAAGAAGCATTGATCCCATTTTCTCATTGATATGAAACTCTCCAACTGTGAAGCTGCCAGAGACCTTTAGAGAAATCTAGCCCTGCTCCTTTTTGGGGGCTTTTGACCAAACAAAAAGGGTAACCTCAGTGGCTTTCTTAACACTGTACAGCTACTGAGAAGGACAGCTCAGCCCAGAACCACAAACCCTCGACTTGACACCCCCCAACCCCCAGAAGGACAGCTGAATAATGTAGGTCTCTTGAAACACATGCTTTATGAATAAGTGAGAACCTGGCATCCAGTGAAAATGGCAGCATCTGCTGAGAACTCACACAATCTTGGCCTTGAGTGTTCCCGTAAACACCGCAGTGCTGGAGGAGTGGTTACAGACCCAGACCTTAATGTTTGTGCTCCTGTTCTGCGTTAGATTAAGTTAAATATTGTTTGTAGATGATACAGATAAATCGGCTCAACCATGAGCCTGTCTGGATGGTTAAAAGGATGCTGTTTATTTCTCTAAGAGGTCGTCCAGCTGGGTAAGAGGGCTGTCAGACTATTGCCTCGTTTCACACACAGCCTTCCTATTTATTTCAAGACTTGCTTTCAGAGAACGCACTTAACCAATTTGCCTGGTTATCATTTGTCATGCTTCTATTGGACTCAAGTGTCCCAGTGGCAGTGAACTTGTCATCTCCCTCCCTCCTGACCCTCCCCCCCAGTGCCAAGGACAGTGCCAACAATCTGTGACCACTCTATCAATGGAAACTGAATTCAGCGTATGAAACAGTGATTAATTAGAAAATTAGAAGAGGTTTTTAGGCTTCACGTGTATGAAAGTGTAATGGCTGAGTGACAAGGAACAGTTGGTCCCCGTGTCCGTGAGGCAAAGAAAATAAAATAAATTTATGTAAAGCCGTTGGATTGCAGATCGGCCATTAAGAAGGACAAACTGGCAATGGTTGTGAAACTCATTGAAATGCTTTTGGCTGTAGGAAGGGCGTTGGGTTTAAGAACCTTCTTGACCATTTATTAGCTGTGCGGCATTGGAAATAATCATCGACTGTTTCATCTTCTCCTCTATAGAGTGGTCTGAGGTGACAACTGAAGTCATGAGGTTTTTGGGAGGGTTAAAATTAGGTGATGGGCAAAGACCCCAGCAGAGTCTGTATGTAGCTCTCATCTTTCTCTTTTCTTTTTTCACCTTAATATTGAATCGTATCTTTTTTATTCAAATCCTTAAAATAGGCTTTCAAAATAGAAAAGACAGTGAGGACTTGGACTAAGGCAGTCTAAATGGAGACAGGAGAATGAGGAGGATTGAAAATATCAAGAGAAGTTGGATGGACAGAATTTGGTGTATGAATGGATATGAGCCCAAGAGAAAAGGAAAGATGGTACTGTCTACAGGATGAGACACACAGATGGGACACAATGGTGTGTTCCACTGTCCAGGTAGATGGACAGGTTAATAATCATATGGTCAAATAAAGAATCTGTCTTTTCGTGTATGAGCTCAAAAATGACTTCTCTTAAGAGTGATTTTTGCACATTGTGGAGCCTAAGCCAGAAGCGAAAAGGTATATTTTTTCTCCCTCTAAGCCCATGAGGCTCCACTGCTGTGATTTCACACCTGGCTTTGCTCCAGAACCACCTGAAGTGCTTCTTCAATATATAGCTTCCTGGGCTCAACCCCCAGAGACGCTGGCTCATTGGTCTGCAGTGGGGTGACATCTGCATTTACAGGCAAGCTCCGGAGGTGATAATAATGCACAACCAGGACCGAAGATTAAAACACAGGAAGACAGTGTTCCCTGTTGGTGTTCGTCAGCCTAAGACATGCTCGTAAAGCCTGTCACCTAAGGGACACTCTGGGGCACTCTGAGAGAACTGATGCCCTGTCTTCTGTACCTGTCCTCGTGGGCCTTCGATTACCCTGTGTTTGCGTCAAATCTCTTTTCTGTTTTCTTCTAGTCCCCAGTCTGAGGGTCTGGATCCCCTTGGTTCTTCTGGATTGGAGCATCCTTGGTGGGGAGAGTGGGAGGAGCTTGGCTAGCATGGGGTTCTTCGGAGCTGGTACAGAAGCCAGGGTTATCTCTTTTGGGCATCTCTGGACCTGAGAGCAAGTGAATGCCCATGGTTGTACTTTTGTTAGAGCACTTAACATTTTTTTGGGTTCATTTATAAAGTAGGTATAATTGTGCCTATTTCACAGATGAGGAAACCGAGCCTCATAAAGTTCAGTAAGTTTCCTAAGGTAATTCAACAAGGAAAAATCAGAGTCTGAGTTTATATCTAAATTCCCTTCGTCTGCTGTCCTCTCCTTTTCCTTTCCCTTCTCTTTTCTTTTTCCTTTCTTTTCTCTTCTTATCAAATCATCTGCCTTCTTCTTGCACTGCATTCGAAGCTGTTTGAGGAGCAGGCTCATGTATTCAGCTTTGTTTTCCTTTTTTTTTTTTTGCACACAGTATTTTGCACGCCGTAGATGTTTTTCGAATGTCTTGTGAGCCAATGAATACTGCATTTTTAAAAAACAGTCTCATTGGTCATTTTACTAATAGAGTGAAAAGTTCCAAGAGCAAAATAATTGTCTTAGATCCTTCTTGGTTTCGCGGGTGCGTGTGCTATGAAAACTTGTGCGATTAACATCAAATGCTCATGACATACTTGTGAAATGAATGTAAACTGAATATCTGGCACAAAGGACTAGTGTTAGTTTCTACAGCCCTCTTGGGGCCTTACCCTAATGATCACTGGCTCAATGCAAATGCTAAGGAGTTGGTGGGAGCTGAAACCCATGACCGACTGAGTGTGGGCAACTGCCAAGACTCTTGTGATTTCCTGCTTAGAGGCAAAGACCATGGCTGTAGAAGTCAGTCCCAGTCAAAGGCTGACCTCGGGCCTTGTGACGTGATTGCCCTGTCCTCAGTCTGTTTTGCTTCCTAAAGTCCCTCCACAGACCCCTGAGCATATTCCCGGCTCCTGCCCAGGGGGATGATGGACCAGACAGGAGGCTGGAGCATGGAGCTGATGACCTGGACTTAGCTGAGGCTCATACCAGCCTGGTGACATCTTTCTGGGTGTCACCAGACCTTGAGTTACAACGTTAATAATCGTACCAATCTCAGCTCATTGTACAAAAGATACTTGGAAAAACGAATTGAATGTCAAGTATGCAAATTTACTTGAGTTTTAGTTTTATGAATCTCTGCAAAGCACCTTTCTCAATACGACATGACCCAGTAACGATCTTCAGAACTCTTTTTTAGGTAAAGATGCCTGTTGGAATGGACCTGGCCCCTGAGGTTCTCTGGGGCAGTCTCCATCCTTCCCACCAGCTCTGTAGTACATATGTGTAGGGAGCTCTGCCACAGTCTACCCAGAAGCGCTCACACCCACCTCTTAGACCCTACGAACTCTGAGTTATCATCTGTCAAGTGAGCACAACATTTTTGCAAAGCGATAGATTATTTTGATAAAGCGTAACATTAAACATGCATTTTGAAAGCTGATATTGAGTGTGCACTCTGGATTCGTGTTCTTTGGGTTTGAATTCTCAATATGCCACCAACTGGTTCAAGGTTTCTCAACCTCGACATTACTGGCATTTTGGGTCATGTAATTCTTTGTCATGGGAGGAGTTTGTCCTGTATGCTGCAAGATGTTTGGTGGCATTCCTGGACTCTCCCTACTCAATGTGAATAGCACCTTCCCAGTTATGGCAATGAAAAACGCCTCCAGACATTGTCAAATATCTTCTGCTTGGAGGGGGAGGGGGATGGGTAGGGGGGGAGGGTGTGGGAAAGGGGGTGATCGCCCTAGGCGATGACCTTGGGAAATGTTGGAACCTCTCTGGAATTCGATTCAACTATAAAATGTGTACAATAAAACCCAACTTATTTTGTGTAGCGCTATAATACCCAAATTCATCAGTATATACTTGGTATAGAGTTAGAACATGATAAATATTAGTTACAAATATCAGCTATTTCATTATTTATGTATCAAATATATGCACTATAGTATAGTTAGTATAGCTAACATTGGGAAAACTGAAATAAAAAGTTTTCTTTTTTTTTTAATTTGTGTAGGAAGTTTGAATCATGGTTAGATACAGAACAATCTGATCTAGATGTCTCATGCTGTTCACCTGAGTGACATTGCCAAGGTCCCACTCTACTACTGCTTCAGGTAAATATCTGATTTTCAAACTTTATATCCAAAGAATTTATTCATGCAGAATTTGCTTAGAGCCCTAATATGAATATAAAACAACAACAAAAAATGGATTCTTTTTAAAAAATATTGAATTCTGGAGCATGGAACACGGCATCTCAGGTGTGCTTCACAAGGTAAAAACCTCTCCTGGAGCTACACGAGAGAGCGTGAGAGTGTGTGCGCTTTTTCCAGCTCCCATAATGTCGACCCAGTCTCGAAGGGCTTCATCACCCCCACAGGTGAAGAATCGCTGTTCGCCTCATTAAATTAGTATGAGAGGTCCATCCGGCCGTCTGCAGAACTCTGCCGCTGGCCATTAGCGTGATGATCTCTGCTCCCTAGACTTTAATTTTCCCATCTGTGAAATGGGTGTGGTTGAACTAAATGATCTCTAAAGCCCCATTTTATTCTGACATTCTATAATTTAAAAATTTAGCCCTTCAGAGTCTTACTCCATTTACTAGATGGTATTATCGGCCTTCCCAAAAGTACTGCCAACCTAAATCTTCCCCGGACGTGTTTGCTTCTTAAAGTTCTTAGATTTATCAGGGTGGTTATAATTTCGGTGTTTTTATTTATTTATTTTATTTTTTTTATTTTATTGTTGTTGTTTTTGCTACATAAAGAAAATGTACATTCGAGAACTAGGTTTACGAAGTGTTCTACCAGGTGACAGACATCATAAGTGGCGAGAAAGTCAAAGCAGCGTGGACACCTGTCTGGGCTGGTGCAGAGCTGTATACGGGGCTACTAGGGTCCTAGTCTGGACTTTCAGCAGGAAAGAAAGCTATGAAGTGGACGTGCTTTTCACTGCAAAGTATTTCTTTTGCCCCCAAAAGCACCTCTCTGAAAGTACCCAGCGGGAGCGAAAGGATGATGTTGACCATGACCCTGTTGCTTTGATTTGGGGGAAAACTCATAAAACATGAATTTCCTGGTTTGGGTGGTCCCTCAGCACCCCATAATGTAGACACTGTTTTTCCTCCCAAAGAATAAGTGGTGCACCCATATTTAAAAAGAAAAAAGAAAAAGAATAAAGAAAAGGAACAAAGAAAGAGAAAAAAATAAATAAAAAAATTCAACTCTCAGAGGCACATTATGCTCAATGCTGAAACCTCAGACGACAATATTTTTTCCCCTCAAGAGTGTGCAATGAGAAAATAACTAATTTTTGTTTAAGAATCAATTAATGTTAATGAATTGTCTTCACCCATGATAGATTATAATAGACTATACTTATTTCTGTTGTCATTAAACTATCATAAAACTCAATCTGGAAACTAGGAAAATAATTGCAAAACACACTAAATAGGATAGGCTTGTAGGAAGAATATTTTATTTAAATGATATAGATTGTTGCAAGTGTGCTATCAGGCTCTGTCTATTAAGCCCAAAGATTAGAAGTTTAGTTCTATGACCTAGGAATCCAATGGTTTTACAGCAGGCTTTGGTAGCTGGAGCAAACCAGAGACGATCCTTGGTTGAGGGACAGACACTTAAGGGGAACAAACAAGGAAACTAGGCAGACTTATAGCAAGGCAGGTTTTATTATAAAACCAACTAAAAGTGGGTTTTAATGATTTCCGTCGTTCAACACTGGTGGGATAACCCACCATCTCAGCAATGGGTTGCCCAGAGGTAGGACTTTCAGTTATAAAACCAGAAAAGTTCTGGGAAAACCAGGAAGAGTTAGTTGCCCTAGCAACAGATGGAGCAAGCTTTTGAAGCAGTGAGTGCTCCATCATTAGAGGTGGGAAAGCAGAGGCTGACCAGGCAGTTCTCAGGGTTGTGTCGGAGAAGCCTTTGCTTTGGAAGGGGGATGAGCTCAGGAGCCCTGTGGGAGCACCACAGGCTGGGACACTGAGAGAACCTACAAAAAAATAATAATAATCTGCGGTAGAACCAACCTCATTGCTTAATCCTCTGAAATTACAAATCCTTCCATATCTGGATTTCATATTGAGAATTCAAGTGAATTGAATTTTCTAAAATAATCCTTAATCCCTTGGGAGAATTCTGCAATAAAACTATCAATCCAGAAAATATTTTAGACAGAGGCAGACATTCAACATACCATTACAATGAGAAAAGCAAAGAATTTGGAATCAAAAAATTTTATGCTTTAGTTTTAAATCTAGCTCTCAGATTTGGGCAATTTTTTTAAATTTTAATTTTATTTTTTATTTTCCAATGACAGTTGATATTCGATATTATTTTATATTAGTTTCGGGTGAACAACATAGTGGTCAGACATTGGTAGGATTTATGAAGTGATCCCCCAATTACTCTGGCGCCCACCTGGCACCATACATAGTTATTACAATATTATTGACGATATTCCTACGCTGTACTTCACATCCCTGTGACTATTTTGTAACTACCCATCTTATTTCTATCTCAGTTGTGATTCTCCAGGTGCCAAACCTTGTCTTCTACCTGGAAAATATCTACTTAAAAAAGCCAACCCCTTATATTTCAAAGGCTGAATGCGATTAATTTACTGACTGAAATCTGTACTATGACTGCACTTGCCTCTTTAAATATGGTAAATATCTCGCCCACGGAATCTGTGGAATTCTTGTCTCTTGAGACATGTGAAATTGAACCGGACCTGGTCCTCAAAAAGATAATTGTTGTGTTGGCAAGGGTATAAATGGGCTGGCCTGGAGGGTCTACTCCAGCTCCAGCTGTGATGATGTGATTCTAACCAGATGGGGCCAATGGCATATTAGACGTCTATTGATGCTACCTCTGTGCTTTTCATCCTGGGTTTATTCTTCTGGTAACTGTGTATTTTCTTTGGCCCGGGATCTCCATTTGTGATGCACGGCATGCGCGTCACAAAAGCCCTTTGTGGCTCACATGGAGCAGCCTGCAAAGGGTTTATGAAGGAACGGAGCAAATCAGATGTCTGCATCTCCATTTCCATTTTCTTATGGACATCCTGCGATCCTTCACAGATTGTGGCTTTTCGTGTATTTTATTTATTTGAATATGGCCAAAGACATGGCTTCTTAATGTTATGGTGTCATGTCTGTGTCTGAAGAAAAATAATAAACTAGTACGATATCACACCATGTATGGTTTTCCCCTAATAAGAGAGCAGGATGGTCATTAAACAGTGATTTAAAGATGGTTGGATTGTCATTGGATAAATATAACTTGCCTGGAGACCAGATCTTTTACAACTTTAGCAATTATATGTTAGGCGTTACATATTACTTGGGAATATGCACTGGCTATACTTCCAAAGTGTTTTTTTTCACCTACTCATGGGAAAAGAAGTGAAAAACAAGTTGGGATTTACTAGTAATAAGAAATGAAGGATTTCCTTTAGCTCATTTGGGGTTCATCAAAACATGACAACATCTCATCACATGCTGTGAACTGCATGTGAAGGCTGGCTATGGGTGTCCCAGTATTTGTGCTTAGATTTGTGGCGGCTGAACACTGGGCATTTTTTATGGTGGGACACCTTTCATTTGTCCTATTTCTTTTCCATATTCAGAAGCAACCCATGGTACTTACTGGTTTGACCATCTTCTTATGCTGGGGCCTGATGATTCTTCATTGCGTATAGGCTAAAATCCAAGTTCCTTAGCCTAACATATAAAGTTTTTCTAAATCAGACCTCGTTATCTTTTGTAGTATCATATACCTTGATATTTCTCCGTGAATGTTAACCTGAAAAACCTAAAACCATTTGTTATTCTTCAGTAACCGCTTCCTAACCCACTTCGAAGCGTGGGTGCTCTGCCCATTGTCGGGGTCTCCCGCTCAGTGCACCAGCTCCTTGGGCGCTGCTGGTCCTTGTAAAAAGCACAGTATGGCTGCCGCTCCCTCTCATTTATCAGGCAGCTCCTGGATGTGGAAGCCAGGGCTGTTCCTGCCCTCGTTAAGCCAGTCTACTCAAGCAGGAAAGACAAGGAACGTGACAAGGAACTATACACAGCATGCATTTTGTGGCAGGAGTTGTCCAGGGCATCTAAGATGACACACACACAACACACACACACACACACACACACACACACACACAACAGTTTAATAGCATTTTTAAAAATATTGTCTTGATTTAGTTTTGAGACCCTGACTGGAGGTCAATCAGTTTCCCTTCTTAAGGAGTTATGCAGTCTACACCTGCTTGCCCTCCTTGCCTGCCTTTCCTGTGGGAACCAAGTATAGGAGCTGTGCACAGTTCCCCCTTCTCCTTTCCCTCCTCCTGACTGGCCCCTGTGCTTCCCCCTGTGGCCCTGTAGGGAACTCTGAGAGAGAAAACTGTAAAACTCTTTCCACTTTCTCTCTCTTGATCTGCATCTGGCCTTACCGTACCTAACCCCAGGTAATATGATTAAAATAAACAGGGCATCTATTGCAAACTGGAGAGGTCACAGACTGAGACCTGTCCTAAAAGATGAATAGGAGTTAACCAGTTGACGAGGTGTCAATGGAATGAGGGTGAGTGATGCGGGCAGGGGAACTAGGACTTGTAGAGAAAACGGGGTGTGTGAAGGCTTGGAAGAATCATTGTATCAGATGTTCAGGAACTGAGAAAATGTCATGTGGCTGGGTGTGGGGTTCGTGGGAGGGAGAAGAGAGGAGAAGGAAAGAGGGAAGAGGAGTCCAATCGCACTGGACGCTAGTGGTGGCTCATTGAACAATAGCACCTGGTTCAAATGTCTATTACAACATATTTTGCTCTGCTCTACTTCTCTGTTTCTGTGTAAACATTTCATCTCTGCTAGATTCAAACTCCTTGACGGGAGGGACCATGTCTCATTCATCTTTGTATCTCTAAAACTTGACAGATATATTTTTGGAATGTGACTTAAGGGCTTTGTTAAATTAAATTCAAACAGACTAACAATGTCCCCATCAATGAAAAAAGATGAGGAAAAAGCAGAAGTCAGAATGCAGTTTTCAAAGCCTTGGAGTGAACTGGCCTTAGCCTTACAACATGAAGTTTTGTTAGACATTTAGAAAGGTCTAGATCTTACTTAGGTACTTACTAGTATTTCATTTCAGTCATGTGGTATAATCCACACAGCTTTAGTTTCCTCAGCCATAAAATTGACATAATAATACTTAGCTCGGTATGATTTTTCTTTCTCTGACATTAGACATTGAATGTAGAACACCCAGTATAATAATGACTAATAATATTAGGTACTTAAAAATATCCATCCCCATAAATTTCTCCTTCTCACTCTCTCTCACTCCTAGAATGCTGATTAGAGACTTAAAAAATAAGTTTCAAGTATACATTCATTGATGAGACATTTACATAGTTTATGAAATAATCCCCCTGATTACTCTATTTTCCCTCTGGCTCTACACCTAACCATTACCTTACTGCAGTCTGCATCCCCTATGCCTTGCTCCCCATCCCCAAGAGATGTTTTAAGCCTGTTCCTGTTGAACTGCAATGAAAGCTAGAACAAACCCTCATACTAATGATATAGTTGCCCACAAATCTTTAGGAATTATTTACTTGGAACTGTAAGGAGGCTCAAAGAACTCCTTGTCCAAATCGTATAAGACATACAGGAAGAGAAGAGTTAAGAGGACAAACTTTCTCTATTAAAGTTATCATCAAAGGCTTGAATCTTTGATTTATTTGTTTTGTCTGCTAGATTGCAAACTCCTTCCATCAGAGACTATGTTATTCATCCTTGTTCTCTGGGAAGTCACAGTCCAGCACACAGAAGGTGCTCGCTAAATATCAAATCTTGAAAAGCTAATAGGGTAAATGAATGACTATCAAGAGATTACACAAATTTTTATTTTTGACTTTTTGATAGGTGCCTCACGTCCAATTCTATACCATGCTGATTTTCTTAATTATACGAAAAAATAATATAATGTACTAATCCGTTTTTCAAGTTGAAATCATTTCCACATAACTGGTAATTACTCCTTAAGAATAATGTTCATACTGTATTTCTTTTCCTTTGTATCCTAAAAATGGAAATTTGATCATTTCCATCTTAACAAATTAAGAACTTGTTGCATGTTTTTCTTTTAACCGAATGAGATTTCTAACAGATGTTTAAACTATTAACTGTTCTCTCTATGACCGTATTAAACCTGATTATAATAATTATATGAGAAAATTATCACCCGTTTCTTTTCTCTGAAGAAAAGGTGCAGTAAGCCTTCACGGCTGTTTCACTTCACTTTGGTTTGCATTTACCAACATAATTTTATGTCCCCCAAAGGAATGACGTCCCTTTGGAAGTACCGATGTCCATTACTGCATACTTAAAGTAGGATTTGATTCAGTTCTATCAGGGTATGTTTCATTAGCAGGAAGGTTGAAATCATACTCTTTTAATGTTCTTTCTAGATATAAAACTTAAGCAATGCTTGACATTTAGAGGGAGGGTGAACTCTTCTCAAAATTCCATCCATCAAAAGCTAAATAAGCTCCAATATTGACACTCTGGAAAATATTTAAATGATTTCCTTCTAGTTATTTTAGCAATAATGGAATTCACTCAGGAAGTTTATGTTAAATCCAATCTCACTGGAGTTTCAGTGAGCTTTTCACCTTGACTGATGAACGATAAAGAGGCAAGGCTGCTGGCTGAAGTGTGCCTCTTTATACTCCGACCCATCCTGGCTAAAAAGCACATTTAATGTAATGAAAGTTTTATTTAGCACAGATCCCAACCCAATTTGGATAATTCGTTATCAGATTGGACTACTCAGGAAAAAAATATAGTAGTTAATATTTACAAATATTGACCAGTCTAGCCTTCTGGAACTTAAAAAAATAGTCTCAGATTTTTAGTGATAACTCAGGAGGAGTTGTTTTGGTTGGGTGGTGGACAGTTCAATATTTATACACTGAAAGCTGGTTTGTGGGGAGGCACACAAATATTATTAGTCAAATTATCATTAGCATTTTTGCAATACAGCATGAGTTTTTGTAGTAAGTGGATTCAGAAGGGTGGAAGAATTGAGCTGCAAATCTAAGCTTTGCACTCACAATAGTAAATTCAGTTCAGCTATAATTTACTAACTGTGTCTTGTACTTATGAAAATACCTTAGAGATTGCTGGGTGTAGCAGAAATATGGGAGAGGAGGAAGAGACTAGAATGATCTGTGTGATTCTGGGCACATCTGGTAATCTGGCTGTTCCTCATTTTTGTCTGTTAAATGAGAGTAACAATTTTTCTCTGTTGGTTGTGCAAACTTAACATGAAGATCAAACATGACAGGGTATGTGGAAGTGACATGTGATCTGGAAAGTAATTTAGGCTTCACTACTCAATATGAAGTTGAGAAAAAGAGATGTGGGAAGTAGCGCCTGACTCCAAGTGATCTCTACTCCAATTGACTGGTCAATAGATGGGGTACCTTTCATTTAATGATCAGTGGGGTATATGCACAGTCAAATCATTGCTTGGGACATTTTTTCCTCATTTCCTATTTAAGGAATTTCCATTCTGGGTCACATTGTCTTGGGAAAGTTAAACGATCTACCAAACTTATTTAGGCTGAGGTGTTAATGCATGGTGGTGATATGTGGTGAATGCTGTATACTTTTATCTGTACATGGCAATGGCAAAGCCTTTACATAAGAAAAAAAAATCTATATATACACATGCATATCACATATATATTTAATAAATTATACATATATATGCAAAGATTCAGTTTTATTTAAAAATGTTGAAAAAATAAACTTTTTATACTATGGTAAATATGGATATATTTTGAATTAGATAGCCAAGTCCACATGAAACTTTATGAAAAATAAGAAACTTTAAATGAATTTCATGCTTTTTATAGAATCTTATGGTTTTGTCTCCACAGCTTCCGTGGGCATAAGTAACTTTCCTCTGTCATTAGGGACACTTCAAGGGAAATGTTCCACAAACACTGGTTTAAGAGTTGACTCCTTCAAAGTAAATCGTTTATAGAGAGGGTCCTAGAAGCCTCACTTTAATAAATGAGAACTCATAAGCACTTCAAAGCTTAGTGGCAAGAGAGAGGTATTCATAGATTATCCACAACATTACAGAGAAATAAAGATGCAGAAACAGAGACAAAAAGCCAGACGTGAGGAGGAAGAGTTAGGGAGAGAACCCTCAGCTTCTTTCAAACTGCATTAATGTGGTCAATCATTTGATTCACTGTTTTTTGCCTAGACTTTTTAGAATGATATTGACCAACCTAAGTGCTCTCTAGAGTGGACCTCAGGACTTTTGAGTAGGAGAGTCTTGGTGGAGGGCAATCTGTTAAAAGGGATGGTTTAAGTTGAGTTTACATGGCATGAATATATTTTTATTGTTCATAAAATGAAATAGATAAAATAAGGAGGGGAAAAAGATGATGGAGATTATGGTGGAGACAGTTAAAGCCTTTTTGCTTCTAAACCAACTTGGGCTATTCTGACATTCTGGGATATTTTGACACCTTGGATATCTCTAAGAAGGCAGAGTGGTACAGCAGAGGATTCAAACTATGTTTTGTTATAAAAACAACCTGTGTGATTTTTAAAATTTTACAAGCTTAACCCCTACACCAAACTTAACCAGTCAATATTTCCAGATGGAGGCCAACAATGTATATTTTTTATCAAATGTTTCAGGTGATTCTTTGACTCAGAAATGCATAGGAAATAGATACGGGTTTTGTAGAAAGATATAGATATTTTGAGCCAGACAGACCTAAGTAAGCATCTCATCCACTTGTAGGCTGTGTGACTGCGAGCACATCAGTGGCTGTATCTGCAGGATGTGAAGCTTAATGGTGTCTTTCTTTTAGGATTGAGCCAAACCATAGAAAGCCATCCTGACGCACAACGCATGGCTCAAAGTAGGCACACAATATACACGGGTGTCCCTCCCATTCTTCCCATCCGGGAACCCAATATGTGTTTTCTTTTTTTCTGTCCTTTGCTAGCTGCTTAGAGCTACTCTGGAACTCAATCGGAAGGTTGCACTCTTTTCTATCAGTGGACGTGGGGCGTTAGGCAGCGTCAGCATGCACAGTAAGTGGAGCAGAGAACCTCTGAGTCCTGTAGAGTTCTGTTATTAGCCAAACATCTTTACTTATTTTGTTCTTTCCATTCCAGCTTTGGAGTGGTTGTTTTGATAAATAGCACATATTTTAGTATTCAAATCTTGAGCAGTCCTCTCAAAATAAAACAAATCCAAAATACCCAAACCAGAAAGAAAAACTTCCACCCCACCCCAACCTTCAAATTGTATTTCCTCATTCCTTTACAAAAGGTCTGAATGCAAGGAGGAGAAATATGAGCCTCTGGGGAGAAATTCAGAGTGAGGGCTGAAAGTTTACATAGTAATACAATAAAGTGGATATAGTCATTCCATTGGCAAGGTAATTTTTTAAATGGAAAAATCAATTTTGTATTCAACTTACATCTCCTAAACATCTATTGAGGCCCATTGTGTAGCAGGTACTGTTAGATGGTAACCATAGAAGATTATTTAGACACGCATCCTTCCTTCAAGGATTTCACAAACTAGTAGAGGAGACAGATGTATAAAGATAAACATATGATAAGAACATATAACTGACATGAGAAGTTTTAATAATTCTTTACTTCCATGGGTTCATACTAACTCATGTTAGCTTCCAGATAACTTTAGAATCAAAACTCTTTTGCCAAAATGTATTGCAACTGTAATTAATAATCTTTTCATTTAATCTCAATGATACCATTGGAACTAAGTTGCAATCCATATTATTAATCTTCTAATAAAACATGTAAGAGTTCTTAACCTACTTTGCCAACATATTTTACATGGCAGCCTCCGATATTAACTCACTACTCTCTTCCAGCACTTATTAAATACTTGTTCACTAATAGATTGCATTGGTTTCCTATCCCCCAAAGAAAAAAGAGGGGCTTAATATTTATTGAACATTGGCTAGGTGCCAAGTTCATTACACTAGCTTTCCATACTCTGGCTTACAGCAAGTTGTCTTCTGAGGACTTGGGAACAAGAACAATAAGATTATCCTCTGAAAGCTAAATCACAAAGTCAGCACATGGTAGAGGAAATTAGCCAGCTCTAAAAGAAGCAGCCCAAAATAACAGAGTGGAAATGATTCAAAAGGTTATTCCAATCTGGAGGTAGCTAGCAAAGTCCAGGCTACAGGGGCACGATAAGTTTGAGTCACAGATAGTGGTATTAATAAAATGAAGAAAGGGAGAAAGTGCCAACTGAAGTTAATGAGAGTAGTACATCTAGAGAAGGAAGCAGATAAAGGCCTGGTCAATGTATTCTGGCACTACCTGGAAAAGAAGGCATCCTGGTCAACGGACGTTGGGTAGGCCATTCTTAATTTGCTAAAGTTATCCCTTTTTGTAAACATCCGTAAGCTATCTTAGAGGAGAACTTTCCTCAAGGTTGTTATAGTCCTATAGTTTGACTTTCCACTCATCTAAGTAGACTCTAATGAAGACTTAGACTCCTGAGGAGAGTGATGGCAGCAAGGGCATCCAATCATCATGAAGATTTCAGATAATCTCATTCTTGGGATACATTTTTTTTTCTCATTGAAAATGTCACATCTACATTGACCCCTTAAGTTCTAGATAAGATTATCTCCATCCCGCATTCCATACCTTGTGGAAAAGTTTAATACTCTTCTTAATATTTCAGAGAGTACTCCATGGTGGATCAAAGGGTCATGCTTACATTTTCATGGTCATCTTTGGCTCTTATTGCTATTTTTGCTTATTTTGTGTCTTGTCACTCTTCCTTTATATTTTCCATGCCATTGATCCAGGAAACTCAACCTTTCCCCTTTTAACCACAAAAAAATGTACAACATACACAAAGCCAGAGTAGACATGGAAACTTTCTCTGAATTTTTGAGATAATGTCACTTTAGGTCAGTGTGAATAACTTTAATTTGAACATTACATATCTTTGTCCTCTTCCACCATCCTAGTCATTTCTCTTTCTGTCATTCTCCTCCTCACGTCTCTATTTATCGTCTCTCAGAATTACCTACCTACCTACCTGGACATACACACACATACTCACTTTTCCATTTTCTTTTGAAAAGAACTCAGCTCTCTCTAGTTCCTACCCATAATTCAATTGACGTTTTGAAATAACTGCCAATGAGGCCCCACTTACATTTTAAGATAAGTTGCTATGCTCCTTCCCAACTCAGTTTTGAGACAGGGTTCAAGTTCAAATTTCCAGCTACAGTAGCATTTTGTTACCTACCTCCACTTTCTGTGCCTTTTGGTTAATTTCTCTGAAACTGATCACCTCTGGGACTGTCACAACTAGGTCACTGGTCTCTCAGAGCAAGGATCTGGACCCAGGGCTTGAAGTGCTACTCAGCTTTAGCTGGACTGTATGCCAGATCAGTGCAAGGCATTCTTTTCTTCTGTTATAGATCCTTATATCTTCAGTCATCTCTAAGGCTCTAGTTTCCAAGGAAAGCAGCATAGATAATGTGTTTTAATGATTACAGCTCTTCCAGGTATTAAAAATTATTACTATTCTCATTTTACAGCTAAAATAACTGAAGTTTAGTGGAGTTTCAGGTGTTTGCTCAAAGTTCCACAGCACATAACAGCTGGAATTTATCTTCAGGTCCAACTTCATCTTTGTGGCCTCTCCACACCAACAAAGCTTATATTTTACCAAGAGTTCGTTTATATCTAGCTGGTGCAAATATTCCTAAAACTAAACTACAAACCTTCTTTCACAAAATCCTGTCCACAGCTCTGATAAGATATTACTCTAATGTGGGATCTTCAAATTATTGTTCTTCAAAGAGTCATCCTTTGTCAAGGACTAAGAAAACAGCCTTCTCTCATCTATTTCACTTCTAGGACACGTAATGCAAATATACTGAGCCCAGTTGTCCCATTTTCCCCAAATGGACACGAGAGTACATGTGCTTGTTTGAAGTGAATGTGTCATAAAGTAGAACATAATAGTTATGTGTACAAGTATGCATCTCAGCCCTGAGAAATCCACCATAGCTGACTTATGCTTTCAGGGGCACCTGGAGAGAACCAAACACAAGCTGGGAGTTCAGATGCATGGAAGGTCTTTGGTTGCTATTTAGTGTGCTTGAAATCGCTATATTTAATATCTATGGCTGTGGTTCCAAATGCAAATTATCCTGATAAATACACAGGCTGCATTTTGGGAACGGGAATAATTGCACATATTTAGGGATGTGGTCAGTGTACACTGTACCTTCATAAGGTCAGCCCTCCCTAAGTAAGTTTGGCACAGAATTTGAGGTTAATAAACTTGAAGAATGAGACTTCAGTTGGAAACTTGGGGGAAGGCTCACACGTTGTAGGAAAGGGAGGAAATGCATATCTTTCCCCATTCCATAGAGGTAGACAGATGCTATAAATAAAGATCCAGTTGGAATGGGTCTCAATGAAGACTTCGTTTATTGTCTCTTCCCTCTCTAAATCATAACATTCACTTACTAAGGCGAGTCTTAAAGAAGAAAACTGAGTTATCACAGAGAATGAACAGGGAGCAAAATGGGTGGCAAGGGCAGAGACACGTGATTATAGGAGTGGAGATGCCTCTTTTGAAGAGCTACAAAGAGTTCATGATGGAAAAGGAGTATATCAGTGAAAGAACAACAAGGAACATGAAAACGGATAAGATTGGAGAGGTAGATATACAAATATCAGACCAGGGAGGCCTTGAATGTTGTGCTAAAGACCTTCCCCTGTAGGGAGCAGTTAGTGGTGATCTAGGCAGAGTTCCTTTTCATGGAATTTTCCTCCTACCCAGAGAGGTGGAGTAAACAAATAACCAGCAAAGATCAGGTACGGACATACAAATAAAATAGGTAGAGACTGAAAGAACATGGTTGGTAAAGCCAGAGAGGCCTCGTTAAGATCCCAGATTTACTAGTAGTCAACTGTGAGCTTGGGCAAAGCATCAGCTTCTTCTGCTGACAATAACAGTAATAATTCCGGCGATATTTGTGAGAGACAGTGGATCCACAAGTTCTTATTATTGCTTGGTATATAGTAGTTGCTCAAAATGACATCTATTAAAGGATCTGGATGGTGATGCTAAGGATAAGAACTACAGATGGTTAGTCTAAGTAGTTGCTTTGGTGGGACAATGGAAACAACATCCATAATACCAGCGAATGTATGTTGAACACTCGGTACATGCAGAAACTATTGCAGAAGCACTTTCCATGCATTGATAGCCATATGAACCATACATTACTGTCATCCTTCTTTTGAAGGTGAGAACACTGTAGCACAGAGAAGTTAAGTGACTTAGTCAAAATCATGCACCAAATAAGTGGCAGAATCAGGAGTCTAGGCAGTTTGCCTCCATACCTACACTCCTAACCATGGCCTTACACTGCTTTATATTTGGGTAGTATATTATAGCCAATCGGCTTCTGGCAAAGCATGAGACACATAGAAATTATACTGTCAATGTTTATTTAATCTGTGGATCCAGGATCTAAATTGAACTTTAGTTCTTGGATAGCACATATTACCTCATTTTCTCATTTTTAGTTGGGTACACTGAAGACCAGTTTGGCAAAATGAAATCCAAAGGCCACCAAGCTAGTAAGCAGTAAAGCCAAGTATCCTCATTTCCAATCTAGAACTCCATTGCTCTTGCCTCGGACTGGAGGGCAGCTGAGAACTGTGTTTGTAATCAAAGGGGTAACCTTTACTGGTCTCTGTCCCGTAGGGGCTCCTAACTCCCATGATCAGAAACATTCATTTTGGACACTTATGATTTCTAAGGTACTGTTTCCAATTATAATCAAAAAGAGTGATAAGATAGCATTAATTTTTTATATTACTACTATTATTTGTTGGATTTGGTGGAGCTGTATAGGTCACGATATTTTCTGCACACAATCTCGTGTGACCGTTACCATTGCCTGAACTGAATCTAGACTTTAAAAATGAATTGATTCTTCCAGAAACTCACTCTTGTTCACAAGCATTCAGTGCAGACAAATACCTAATGCTACTGCGTAGCTGGAGTTCCAGGCAATGCCATAGGTCCATCCTCCTCCTTCTCACTTCATCACATCATCTTTGGTTGATTTCGCCTCCTAGTGTGACTTTTTTCTCTGCCCCCAACAAATCCAGAAACATCTCTTTTCCTGACTCTGTGCTTGGCATTGATACCTCCGCGCTCCTGCCTGGGTACTTGTTAATTCACACTTTGAGTCTTGGAAGCTTACCTGTCATGAGAATAAAGTCCCTAAACCAGGTGTTATCTGCCTCAAAGCTGGTGATCAGTGACCAATCCGATGCTTCAGGCTTGCTCAAGGACCAACCTGTGAAGTCGGGGTTTATATATTTTTCAGAGAAAGAAACAGGCTCAGAGAGTTTATGTAACTTGCTTGAGGTTGTAGCAGAGACTGCTGGTGGTCCCTCAAAATTCATTTTTTAAATTATTCTTTATCAATATAACTGTGACTTTTAATTGGAGACAAAGTCTGAAATAAGACTACATTTCCCAGCCTCCCTTGCAGTTAATGGTCACATGACCAAGTTGTGACCATTGGGATGTAAGTGAAAGGTGGCTGTGGCAGCTTGGAGGACAGCTCTTCTGCAGCCCCTACTCCATTACTTCTCCATTCTCCCTTCCTTTTTAGTGGCTGGAATGTGGACAGGATGGATGAAGTCTAAGCAACTCTTATAAGACATGTGAAAGCCACATGTTAAGGATGTTGGAACAATAAAATATAAGGTGTCACCTTACCAGCCCTGGACTGCTCACTTCTGGATTCTGTTATGTGAAAGATCAATAGACCTCTATCTTGTCTGAACCACTATTATTTTAGATTTTTGTCTCTCAGAGTTGACATGAATCTGACTGGTATAAGACCACACAGCTAGTTACTAGTACAGCTGAACTTTTTAAGCTCAGTTCTTTTAACTCCAAATTCAGTTGTTTTTATTTTATAACTGGAAGCTTCATGTACCTCACTTTGAGGGCTCCTGTGAAGATGAAATGAGGAAACCGGTAAGGGAACATTCTGTAAACCGTTAAGGCCTCATTTATATGTGAGCAGAAACAGCATTTTGCATTTGTGGAGAGCCGTGGAAAAATACTTAATGTCTTAGTTTGCTTGTTAGTTGAATAGGTAGGTTAAAAAAAAAAGTGCAAAAAGCCATGTTGTGTTAGAGACCTGGATTCCGAATGAACCGGAAACTCCTTTGGCTAATTCTTGAGCCAAAAGATGCTTTTCAAGTGGGGAAGAATGAGTTAGTTCTGAGCGTCCAGGTCCTCTCTATCTGGCTGTGGTTTAATGCTGCCCAAACTTTTGTGTAAGTACACCTTAAGCTTAAGTAAAATTATAAGGATTGGGGATCCGAATTTCCCTAGTTGGGATATTCTCTGTGTCCAACATCTCTTCATGAAGGAAATTGTATTAGTAATAAGTCAAATTCCTAGTGTTGGAATTTGAGTTGCATTGGGAGCAAGTAGCCAGATTTTCAGAGGCTTGTTTGCTTTATGAAGAGTATTGGAGTCAGTCTTTGCTGGCCAGAGGTCTCTAAGTAGAGACAAGTTTTCACACAGGGCTTTTCATATTTTATGCCTTTAGCCAGGCTCAAATACCAAGAAGTGTCTCCAGGATATTTCTGCAAGTTTGCTCTGTTTTTCTTTTGCAACAAGCAAAGGGCAACAAAAGCCAGTGCTTAGAAGGTAAGCATATGTCTCAACCGCTTTGTTCAGGCTCCTTTGAAAGGCATTGGATTGTGTCCTGAAGCAGACGTTGTTTTGGAATATTCTGTTCTTGTTTTCAGCCCTTGTGGCATAATTTAAGACTGATGATACCCTTTTGTGAAAAAAAAAAAGGGGGAGCAAAATATAATCATTGCTTAAGAGACTGTTAGGAGAATGAGAAAATCATAATTATAACATCTAACATTCACTGAACTTATTTATACAGCAGCCATTGTGCTAGCCCTTTACATATGTTCTATGACTTTATCCTCCTAATAGTCCCATGCGCCAGAATGATTAAAAATATTTGATAGCAAGCGGAACACAGCAGCAGTAGGTGAGAACAGATGTTGCTTTAGTGCTGGGCTGCTTGCTTCCCCAGGTATTAACCTTTAGTTTCTGGGTTATGGAGGAGGATTAGGGAGAAGGAAATCATATCTCCTCCTTCCCCTTCCCTCCCCTCTCCTCTTCTCCCTGTCTTCCCTTCCCTCGCCTCCCCTTCCCTTCTAATTAAGCATTTTTGAGATTAAGAGAGTGATTCTCCCACAGATGGACTGTATAGCAGGGGCTTAGAGTTATGATTTTAAAATAAAGACTATGAAACTGAATTAAAAACAATTTGGATTTGAAGAGCAAGGAAAGGCATAAAGAAAGATGATCAGTGATCGTTTAGATCAACAGTTCTCAAACTTCTTGATCTCAGGATCTCTTTTAGTAATAACAATATTGAGGATCCCAAAGAGGTTCATTCATATTTAGTTATTATGTATAGGTATATATATAAACTGAAAAAAAGTTTATTAATTTATTTAAAAATAATAAATTATGAAATGCTAACATACATACTTTTATGAAAAAAATGCTATATTTGAAAACAAAATCTATTTAGTGAAAATCGTGTATTATTTACATTTGTGCAAACCTTTTTAATGTTTGGTTTAATGAAAGACAGCTCTTCTCCTACCTACTTCTGCATTCAGTCATTGTAGTATGTTATTTTGGTTGAAACGTGTAGAAATCCAACTTTGCACAGGTATATAGTTGGAAAAAAGAGCATTGTAACCAGCTTCTCAAATGATTGTGGTTATTCTTCGTTATTACAATAAGACTTGCCAAGTGGTAGTTTCTGAAAGGTCAGCTGCAATGTGTAATATGAAAGCATATTGATAAACTTTTGGTTTTCTATTACACTAAAATCCTTTGGTTTATTTTGACCTTTCAATGCATCTTTTACCCATGTATGATTTTTGTAACATTGTGTAATGGTTACTTGAAAAAAACATTAGGCCATTGAATTACTCAGGTATTTTAAATTAATTTAAGATTTACATTTTTAAATATCATTTTTTAATAACACTACCAGTCCCAGAAAAGTCTAAGTATGAGGAAGCTTAGTATTGGGGAATTCAAGGTGGAGGATAAAAAGTCTGCAAAATTCTAAGTTTCATTTTTGAGCTTGGATTTTATCATTGGCAAAAAATATCGCCAAATTTTCTCCTTAACTAGACCGCCTCACTTCATTCATTGTCAAGAAAACGTTTGTCAAATGACCAAGTTTGAATAAACATAGTTTGTCAGCCATTCTTTCGAGTAAAAATGGTATTACATGGAAAAAAAACCAGTTGTTCAGCTTGCAATTCAATCAGTTGTGCCAGTGTTTGTCCTAGAGAAGCCATCGGACTTAGTTTTGCATAGTGCTTTCTTCACACTTCCCATTTCACCAATGAAATATCAAAGCATGGCTTGTAATCGAGAGTTGAGATTTAATAAGACTAATAACTTTCAGTGCTTATTAAGGTCGTTCTTAAGTGAGACTGGCTTTTTTTTCTCTCCACTTTAAAACATTTCCTACAAATGTATCATTGGTGAAAAATAGCTAAAGTTCAATTCTGCAGTTGAAATATTAACTCAGTCTTCACATTTGTAACTACATCTTCAATTTGACAAGCTACTGTGTCACAGGGAAGTGGCAGAGCTGCAATGTCTTTTACTGACTTTTCATTCTGCCGTGTCAACTCTGCAAAGTTTTTATTAAGCTCTTAGCTATTGAGTGGCCTTCTTTAGCTAATGCAATGCAATACTTACCCTATAAAATACTTCCATGTCTTTTTCATTTTAGTTTATACTTATTTTGTATTGTGTTTGTATATAGGTATAAGAAAAATTTTGCCATTTCAAACATAACATTTATACAATAGTAGATTATGGAAATTATAGCAAGTGCCTCTAAAGAAAGCTAATTAGAGCACAGTAGAAGTACTAAGAATAAACCTGAGTTAATCTCTGAAAATGCATAAATTTATTCTCTAAAACTACAACATTAGAAAATTCTAGAAAACTTGATAATACACAAACATACATTCCATTACTTGACATCATCAAGTATCATAGAGAATCTGGAAAAGTCCGCTATAGTCGTGAAAAAGTAAGAGTGAAAAAGACAAATTACTTGAGATTATTATGAAAATAGCTTTTACCTTCTAGGTCCCTTTAAGTAAAGGGTCTTGCAGACTGTGAGACCACCCTGTTATGAGCTTTTAAGGCTGCATCGTTTTTATAGACTGGAAGAAGCATGACAAGTGAATAGATTAGTGTCGTAAGTTGAATTATATTCCCCCAAAAGACATTTTGAGGTCCTAACCTCTAGTGTCACAGAATATAACCTTATTTGAAAATAGGGTCATTGCAGATGTAATTAGTTAAACAGAGATCTTACTGGAGTAGGGGGGACCAGAGCTTCATCCAATATGAAGTGTGCTTATAGGAGGACAGAGCCACACAGGGTAAATATGGCCATGTGACAACAGAGGCAAAGATGAGACTGCTTTAGCTGCAAGCCAGTGGATGCCAGGGATAGTTTGTCTCGTCAGAAGCTAGAGGACAGCCAGGGAACAGACTCTGTTGTTTTAAGCCACCCAGTGTGTGGTGCTTTGTTACAGCAGCAAGAAATTAATACAACAGCTTGTTCCAAAGAGCCATAGTGGAGAGAGACATTCATTTCTATGGTAAATCCGGGAACAGTGGTTCTCCTATAATTCAGAAAACTTCCTGCCAAAACAAAAACAAAAAGAAAACCAATCCTGGGCCGTTACATTTAGAGATCTAGAAGTTTATTCCCGCCAACCAGGAGCTCGTCTTCATAATCTACATTGTCAGATGTTCCGATTGCCAGGCCCCAGGAAGCAGTCTCACCTTTCGGAGTGCCACGCAGTTTAAAGAAGACAAAGCCTTCTTTCGCTCGTAGAAACTTAAACTAATGCGTCAATGTCCTGATGGTCGTCTGAATAATGTGGTCCAAGGCATTGGGATCAGGGCACGTTTTGCCTCCCGCCTAGCTTGAAAGAGGACATGCTGAGTCATGCTTTGGGCAGAAAGGAAAAAAATAACATTAACCTTCATCCTTACACTTCCTTCATCCCGAATTCAGTTGTTCGTCTTAGGAGATCTTCGTTCATTTTCTCCTGAGAAACTTGCCATATCCTGTGACATCCAGTTTGACATTTTTGGGTTTGGTTTTCTCCCCCATGTCCGACCTTTGTTGACTATATCCAAGTTTCACAGATACTACCTATCACTACAGGGAAAAGTGAATGCAAATTACTCCTAGAAATGGTGGGCTGCAGATGATCACAAGTTGTCTCTGTTTAGGAGATAAGAAAATTCAGATAACAAAGAAGGACAATTACATTGATTAATACTGGAGCACAATGAGAAAGAAAGAGTAACTAGAATAGCTTTGATTTCTAATCCCTGCTGCCTTAACAGGCACCCCTGCCCCAACCTCTTCTCCATGAAAGCTGTCTTCAACACCAGACCGGCCAATGAATGACTTTACCTTTGGAGGTTTGAAGCTTCCCCTCCCCATTTAACTAATTCCTGGTCACTACATGTGGGTTACTCTGGTTTTACTCTTTCAGTACAGACACAAACTATTTTGCCACAATTAATGTTTTGGTCAACAATGTGCAGACTTAAAGCTCTGAGTTCTATGACTAGGCAAATAAAACAGACCACAGAATTTGGTCTCCTTCGGTTGGCCATGATTCACCCATATGAGCAAGCCAGCGTCTTGTTGCTTTCCCAAAAACCCTAGGAAAATTAGACCATTATGCTTCCTCATCCCTTTATACAGATGCAGAGTCAGTCTGTAGAAGTCGTGGGGCTCCAATATTTAATGTGTGTAATGCAGTGGAACAGTTTCAACAGGTAGAGATTAGTCAAGTATACAAACTGAAAAACATTCACACATCACTCAAGGAAGTGTGAGGTTCTGGCCATTATCTCAGGAAGGGCGTCCATGAAATTTTACAGATTCCAGAAAGTTAGATGTAATAAATGTGTTGTTTTTTTTTAAGGTTTTTTTTTTTTTTTTAATTTTATCTTTATTTTTTTCTGGAGGGGCTCAAACTAAAAAATAAAAATTGATTTTCAGAATAAATAGATTTTTCTTAAATGATTTAGAAAGCTCTGTTTATTCATTCACCGACAGCATTTAGGATACATAGTAGCCAGTATGTCTGCAGATATATTTACGTTGGACTGTTTGGCTTGGCTTCACTTCTGTAATAATTTATAACGGTTTCAATGTAAACCTACCACCGAACAGGTCATAAAGGTCCTGGATTTTAACCATCACCATTGCAGATAAACTCACAGCACTGGTTCCCACCACAGAGCTCAGCCCATCCGCATGAAGCCTGTGGAAATTTTTCACTTAGGAAAGTTTAAACGTTAAGGAATTTCCATTTGTTTTCTTGTATCTCAGCTTTGTCTTTCTTCCCAAAAGAGGATTTTACTTACTTTTAAGAAATAAATCTTTAGAAGCAATTATTGAATTTAAAACTACGTTCGCTCATACTTTTTAAAATTGATGAAGATCGACCTTTATGCTAAGCTGCATTCATGTAATTGACAGATAACTGGCATAAAAATGAGAAAATAATTCTGACTTTTAGGTATTTTCTTACTATGTATTGATTTTAATCAGCTGATGAGCAGCATCAGTGTTTGGGCTATAGTTCTGCTTTCAAGACTTTTTAGATTTTCTAGATACTTCCTAGATATTTTAGATTATGTTTAGATTGTTTTCTAGATTTTATATTGACAGACTCCTAATATCAAAACTTTCTTATTGTTAATGTATTACATTTCAGTTATAAAATCAATAAAATGTTTTCAATACAATTTTAAAAACTTACTTTTGACTACTCATTTATACTAGTCATTATTTTGGATAGTAGAGGAAGTAATATTTTTTCACCAGGGGAAAAAATAACTTTAAAAAGAGTTTATGATGTACATTTGAGAAAGAATGAACTTTTTTTCAGGGAGATCAGACTGATAGAGGAAAGACCACTTAGTGGTGAGCGAAATGTATACAGTTCTTTGTCTTATGATGAAAAATCCCCAGAAAGGGTTTTTTGGAATGAGAAACCTCTTACTCCACTAGCATGTTGACAAAACTGGTCATCATTCTCTGTTTAGCTAACACTTATTGTCCCTACATTCATTCATGTGTTTATCAAAGAAATATTTTCTAAGCTTCTACTCCGGGCCACCCTTTTTGGCAGTGTTATCTTTATGTCACGTGGTTTTGCAAACTGGGTATAGTTACTTTCGTTTTACAGATGACAAGAGGGAAGATCTGAAAGATTACTTAGATTGTTTAGTATCCACACAGCTAGCGCACAGCAGATGCAAGACCTCAACATTCTTTGGAGCAGAAACTGTAGGACAGTTCCCGTCTCTTTCCAGAACAATACTGGGTGGTTGTGAAGCTAGTTCTGGAATAAAATGCATCAGCAGTAGAAGCCTGATGAGGCTTCGCATAAATAGTGTGACTTTGGTCAAGTCGTTTAACCACTTAAGACTCTCCTTTCCTTCTGTTCCGTTTGCAAGCACTTTTGTTTTCTCTTCAGGTGGTTCAGATGCAAAGAGCCACACTCAGAAAGTGGGCTAGACTGGAAACCTCTTTCCTCGCACGTTAGACTTGGAGTAAAAGGAGGCTCATGGTTCCTGCCTCACCAAGGAGATATGATACTCCTTAGGAATCCAGAAATCAAAACCAAAAAACATAACATGGCTTTAATGCAAAATAAGATTTATAGTACTTTAAAAACAATCAGTTGAAAAGGGAGAACTATAAAGACAATAATAATAATCTACATAGCACGCTCTTCACTAACTACTGCTCATATTTTAATACCTTTCCTCTCTCTCTGTCTCTCTCTCTGTCTGTCTCTGTCTCTGTCTCTCTATCCATCCATCTAGGTGTGCGTGCGTGTGTGTGTGTGTGTGTGTGTGTGTGTGTTTGTACATGTAAGATCATTCTGCACTTTACACGAGTAGGACCATACTATAAATTTTTAACAAAAAAAAACTGATACAAACATAATATTTCCACATTATTATGAAAATAGTGCTGCAGCTCTCTTTACTAACTAGTCTAATATTGACAAGTATTTGGCTGTAAAGAGCATTCTTGTACATTTTCTCACTTATGTGATGAGCACGATAGAAATAAATCCTAGACATGGGATTGCCGAATCAGTGTATTCCTCTTTTAACTAAGCAAATACAAACTTCTGTCTACAAAAGCTGTATGAATTTACCCTTCCATAATGTGAGTATTTTTTCTAATCACCACTGAATTTCTCTACTTTTTAAAAATATTTACCAGTTTAATATGTGAAAAAAATTACCTTTTAAAAATTATGCATTTATTACATTGAGATTGAACATTTTTTTAAAACATACTTTTTATTTTAGAACAGTTTTAGACTTACATAAAAATTACAAAAAATAGTAGAGAGTTTCATAGATACATTTTCCTTATTATTAATATATGACATAATTATGGTATATTTGTTAGAATTAATAAACCACTATTGACACATCATTATTAACTAAAGTCTATGCTTTATTTAGATTCTCTCAGTTTTTATCTAATGGTCATTTTCTTTCCAGGATCCCACCCAGAATACCATATGAATTTGGTAGTCACATCTCCATGGCATCATTTCGGAGTTTCTCATACTTTGTTTTTTTTTATTTTTTATTTTATTTTATTTTTTATTTTTTTATGATCTGGACTGTTTTGAGGGGTGCTGGTCAGGTACTGGTAGGATATCCCTGTTAGGATTTGCCTGATGTTTCTCACATAATTATACTAGGGTTATATGGAGGACAACAGAGGTCAACGCCATTTTTGTCATACTACATCCAGGGCGCTTGCTATCAACGTGACTTATAAATGCTGATACTGACCTTGATCAGCTGGCTGAAGTAGTGTTTGTCAGCTTCCTCTACTATAAATTACTCTCTGGTTCCCCCTTTCCGTACTGTGTGCATTGGAAGAAGTCACTATGTGTAGCCTACACTTAAGGAGTGACATTATCCTTCACCTCCTTGAGGGAAGTTATCTACATAAATTATTAGAAATTCTGCATGGGAGATTTGTATAGTTTACATCTATTCATTCATTCATTCATTCATTCATTCATGCATTATTCAGATCAGTATGCTATCATGGATATTTATATTATACTTGAGTTATAATGCAATACTACTTTATTTATTTTGTTGCTAAGATTGTTCCAATTTTGGCCATTGGGTTCTCTTTCTGTTGGTGTCTGTGTCATTTTGGCATATCTTCATCATTGTAGTTAAGCTTGCTTTTCTTTCTTTCTTTCTTTCTTTCTTTCTTTCTTTCTTTCTTTCTTTCTTTCTTTCTCTCTCTCTCTCTCTCTCTCTCTCTCTCTCTCTCTCTCTCTCTCTCTCTCTCTCTCTCTCCCTCCCTCCCTCCCTCCCTCCCTCCCTTCCTTCCTTCCTTCCTTTCTTCCTTCCTTCTTTCTCTCTTTTGTTCTTTCTCCCTTTTGTTCTTTTACGTTCTCTCTCTTTCTCATCTGCCTGTCTGTCTTCCTCTTATTCAATCATTCCCTTACTTGTTGGCACTGCAAGGTGCTCCAGGCTCACACAATTCATTATTAGTTTTTAGTATTTATGACACATGACTCTTGTTATAGCATTAAAAAGATATTTTTATTTATTCTCCATTGGTGTAATAGAAACCCTGCATTAACAGTTATCAGTTATTAGAACATCTACTCTTTATTAAGTACCGTGCTTGCCTTTATATATATTATTTGTAAAACGAACAAAAAATCTGAATGATATATATATATATACAATTAGCTTTGTTATGCAAATAAGAAAACCAAGTCTTTAAGAAGTTGCACGCCTAAGACTAAGCTCCTAGGAATTTGTAAATTTGGGACATAAACCAGTGGCTCTGAGTTCAGTACCCATGCCTCTTTGCTCTTCTCCATGATGATCGGTTATCAGAGATCTTTTTTCTATTTTTAGTAGGAAACTTTTTATCTGCTTCAATGTCAGGAAGGCATCAGACAATTGTCAGTTCCTTTGTCTAATAACGGAGGAAAATTTTTTTTAATCATCTATTATTTGATCAGAGAAACAGAATCACTAAGAACGATATAGAATATGGGCTTTCTTACCACAATGCCCTTCTTGCTTTGCATTTTTTGGAGCAGAAACTGTAGGATGGTTCTTCGGTATCCATTTTCTCTTTCATCTATACCAACTGAGACTTGATTTTGTTCAGAGAAATAATTTTTCCAGCTCAAAATGCCAACATCCTTTGCTGGGATTTTTAATCAGTGGTTATGATGGCAATGAGTTCTGGTCAATGAAATGAAACCAAAAATCACTACATGAAACTTCCAGGAGAACTCTTTAAAGAGGGCAGACTCAAATGCCACATGCACTTTTGCCCTTTGCTTTTCTTATTCCTTCCTGGAAGATTGATGCAATGTTGGAGGTGAAGTGGCCATTTTCAACACTTTTGCAACAAAAATCATAAAGACAAAAGTCACACTCAAGGATGGTTAAGCAGAAAGGCACTGAACTAGTCAATCAGTTATGGGAGGCCTATTTTCTTCTTTTTATGTATGCAAAAATTAAAATTAATATTTAGCTAATTCACTGTTTTTTTTCCTTTTTTTCTTTTTTTCTCTCTCTTTTTTTTTTTACTATAATGTGCTATTTACTCATTATCTCACTGACACATCATTGTAGATTAGAAGCAAAGCTAATGTGGCATGACTAAGTAGAAAAGAACTTTGATGGACCATTTTATGGTCTTCTTTGTAGAGAAGAGTTGAAAGTGGGTAGTATAGGTCCAGAGGCATGGCAATAGTTAACTAATACATGTGGTCATGGAAAAAAGTAAATATAGAGATGAAAATAATGTTGATTAGCTAATGCCTATTGGCCCCAACTTTGCTGCAATCTGTAAGAGATTTTAGTAGAAGTGTTTCATTTCATTGATGAGTTTTGAGTAAGTACAATGGAAGAGAGCAGAACAGAAGATACCATCTTACTTTTGGATCTGGTTCCTATCATCCTGGGCTCATCACTGTTTGCTGAACTCCCATTCAAACAGCTCTCAACAGCCCTGTGAGGTCTTTCAGTCCTGGACTGAGTTCCTGAGTTGAAGTCCAGAAAGGCTAAGTGATTAATACAGAGTCCCATAGCTAACCATTGGCAGTGCCAGGCCTAGACTTGAACTTCTGGCTCCCAGTCCCAAGCTAATATTTTTTTTTTAAAGAGTTTCCTCATTATGACCATGGCAGGCAGGTCTCAACAGGTATGCTGGGAGCAGGCCACTGAAAGATGAACAAATTGAGGTACGTTTAGGATGTGTGCATCCTAACATCTTAAAATGTTATTCTAACATTTTGGGCTTGGCATACCAAAGAGCGCCTAGGTTCCTTTCCTTTCATTTTCAAACCCACATGTATTTTCAGGGAAATTAAGCTCATATGTTTCTGATTCATTTACTGTATAACTCATCAAAATATTGTTTTATAACAGTTCTTGGCAGTCCACAAAACCTTTTAAAATATGGACGTTTCCCCTCTTGCTACCAAAGAAGCCATGTTTTACCAAGAACATAGCACCAATTAACTCCAAAGGGTTTTTTGAATAAGTTCACATGAACGTTAAAGATTTTATTGGGTTCTCTGTGATCAACAGGAATGCAGGCCAACAAATTCCCATCAAACATGCACTATGCATTGGATGTGTTGGCATATAGACTTATAAAGATAAATGCAAAGTGGCCCCAGGTTTCAAGTAGTTGTCCCAATGGAGATAGGTAAAGGTGATGGCAGAAGTATTTGTTGAGCACTTTGAATGTGTCTGCTACTGGGTGAGGCCTTTTATAAACATCATCTCATGTAATCTTCTCGAATACTATATCTGCTGCTATTCTTATTTATATATAAGAAGCGAGGCTCAGAGAATCTACTAAGTCCAGTCATACAGTTAGTTAGCAGTGGATCCAGGAGACAACCTCAGACAGTCTGGTTGCAGAGCCCAGTCTTTTAAGCTATCACGTAGACTTGGAAATCAAGGTACAGAGAAGCTGAGCTAATGTTCAGCTTGTTGGAGGTCGAGATAGAACCTTATCATGGCACATAATTGATTTCCGTTTAAACTTTAATTCAGACCACAAAACTATTTCCCTCTGGCTTCTTGGCTTATGTTTTGGACAGTCTTTGTAGAAGACTGCTCTTTGCAGACAGTGATCATGTAATGAAGAGTCTCGCTAACGGCTTTTGGGCAGATCACCTGAGATGTTGACTCCACGACCTCTCAAGTAGGTGAATCCCAGCATGCCCACACTGCACACGACTGTCTCCACACCATGCTTTCTCTAAGTTGATCTGTGTGTGAGGCCATCATTATTTATCCTGACAACATAATTGGAAGAGCTACCATGTTTTAAATGCCTTTTCCAATCTACCATCTCCCCTTCTGGAATTAAGTCTCAAATATTAAATCAATATTAAATGTTATCGATACTCACCAGATCACCTCCAATTTCATGAAGCCTTTTCTATTCAGACTCCCAGATGGAAAGGGACCAAGGGTTGGTTTATTTTTTTTAGGACCTTGTCTTTTATCAGTTAAGTGGAAAATTAAGTTAGATTATTTGAGTATCCATCATGAGAGAATGCTTTGGAGAACATAGAAGCAACATGTCCTATTTTAGGAAGCACATGATCTCCGTGTGTATCTACAACATGATTTATGAAATAACTAGATTATGGTCTTGGCAAGAAGAAAAATATCCAGCTGATTAGGACAGTAGTTTCACTGGATTGAGAGAATAGCATTATTCACTGATAGTTCTCATTCCAAAGGTATAATATTGAATTTAGAGTGTTCTCATCTGTAAAATGAGAAAAACAATATTTATAATTATTAAGATTATATTTTCTATTCCTCTAAGCAGTGACTCTTAACTGTAGTGTCCCCTTAGGGCACCTTTGGAAGTGCGTAGGGTGTTTCTGTTGGTGCCGATGTCAGGGATGCCGCTGGCATTGTCTGTAGACAGCGTTGGGCAACATCCTGCAGTGTGGTGACAGTCCTGCCCAGTGAGGAACTATCCCATCCAAAGATGCCAATTGTACTCCCATCGTGAGATGTGACACATGATGTATATGAAGAAGAAGAGGCTTTTCTCACTCCTGGTTCTGTATTTCCCATCCGGCAGATGCTTTTCCTCATCGCTTGCTCTATCCCATGACCCTCAGTTCTGCTGTGGGTCACCGGTCACTTTGCTGATGATTATGGCCCCTACAGATTAGTGTGATGGGAACAGGATGGCTTTTGGAGTTGGGTCTATTGAAAGAAAAGCCTCAGTTCTGCCATGATTTCCCTGGACACCCTTGAAAACATCATCCAACTGCCCTGAGATTTAAAGGACTCATCAGAGAACACGCTGATGGCATCTTCATCTCTCATTTGAATCTTTTTTTGGACTATAGCAGAGTATATTAACATTTAAAATAATTCCTGCCTCACAGAGTTCTTATGAAATTTAAGAGATAATGTCTGCAAAATGCTTCATAGAGAATACAACACGTGGAAGACATTTGACAAATGGTAGCTACTATTACCTTTCTGTAGAATGAACATATTTGATAGTTCATGCAAAAGTGAGACACTGTTCATTCTCAGAATATCTAGCAGATCCTAGCAACGGTTTGCAAACTTTTGGCAGCAAGAGGAGGCAAATAAGTGAAATTTTATAAATCTGAATAATGGAATCATTTGAGAGGCGGCTGAAGGTTAAGAGGCTGAATGGGGGAGGAAATGTTATTCTATCTGAACGCATTCACCTAATCAAGCTCGCTTTGGGAGAATACCAGGTTGTACTTTCCTGAATAGAGGATTTCATGCCCAATTTCCACCACTCGCTTCCAGAGAATGGCTCCTATGTAACAGCCCCACTAAACTGTCCGACCCTTGCCTAGAGCTCTGAGGATAAAGTGTCCAGCCTTTATTTTGAACTTCCTAGATTAAGCAAGCTTGCCAAGAAAGAATGTTGTTGTAGCATATTTGGCTGTGGAATTCAACAAAGTACAACTCTTCTGAAATAATCAACCAGCACTAAAATGTCCAGCCTCTGAGTTAAACTTTTCGTCATTCTCGAATCAGGAAACAGATCTCTGCAAATGTTTAGAAACACTGTGGAAACCTTGAGGTTGACACCCATGGTGACCCCTCCGGCTTGCAGGCCATAAGAGACACCCCGCCTCCCTTCACAGAATTGTTTAATTCCTAAGTGTGTGTCCTAAGCGAACATGTGGAGGCTGAGACTGAAGAGGCAAGCCCTTCTAGTCGGGTTTAAGAAGGCCCCAGTTGACATCTGACCCCATGGTCCTGTAAACAGCAGCAGAAACCCCCTCCCACTCAAACTGCATCAGCTGGGCAAGGTTTCAATAAAGCAGTGATTCACGGGCAGGTTTCCTCTGGCTGCCCATGGCCGAGTTCTCCTTGTGAAGCTCACTGTTGGCGAAGTGTGCTTGGCCTCGGCTGTGAACTCGGCCTTGTCACCTCCCCTCTCTGTGACAGAACAGACTTCACAGCCAATTGTAGTCTCATCAAAGCTCTGTGTTTATAGGAAGGTGATGTGAAATGAAATGGAATGAAAATGCATATTCTATCTGTCCGCAGCATTAAACTTATCATATACTAGTATGCGTTCTCTAAAAGTCCTTGAAAAGTTGATTTGTTTGCATATATTTACCTGAGTAAATACACAAAAATATACATAAGTAAATATACAAAGAAAAGCCATTTGGTTTAGAATCAGGGGTCTTGGATTTAAAATCTACCTTCGCTTCCTTACTTGCTGGAAAAATGTGGATAAATGAGTTAAACCAAGGATAACTCTAGGTTTTTTTCACTGTGTCGTTGAGGGGACAGATGGTGGAGATGTTTATTAAGTTGGGGAATGCAGGAGGAAGAAGGCAAGAACACAAAAGAGAAGAAACTCATTTTTGTGAGGAAAGCAATTTTCAGTTTTGCACTTACTGAGTTTAAGACCACTCTGGGGTGTTTGTGTGTGTGTGTGTGTGTGTGTGTGTGTGTGTGTGTGCATGCAAAGTAGGAGATGGTTATGTGACGCACAAACAGGAAATGAAGTTTGTGTACCATCAATGTTTAGACGAGAGCGGAAGCCTAGGCATGAATGCATTCACTGAAGGCCAGTTCATGACTTGAGGAGAAAAGAAATTCAAAGCCACAACCAAGCGGGATGTCAACACTTGATGGGGGTTGAAGCAGGAAGGATAGTGCAGGAGGGTGATAGAGAATCCATGGCCTGGTGGATAGGGAACTGGGAAAGACTTGTGTCAAGAGAGATGTTCCAAGAAAGGAGTAATTATGCCTTTTGGATGCATCTGAGCAGTTCAGAAGCATTAGAATTAAAATCTGTTCATAGGATTCATATTTGGACATTCACAGGTGGCCATGTCGCGCAGATTCAGTGAGGGTGGAAACCAGGCTGCAGAGGCTGTGGAATGGAGTCATTTGGCACAGAGGAGCAGGATTCCTGTCTTCAAGTATGTGAAGATGTTGTATGGAAACTAGGGATCAATTTCCATCTATATTTTGCCTCCACTGGGCAAAACAAGGAACGATGTGAGGTCGCTTTGGGTGACGTTTTAGTAAATATATCTAGCAATTAACGTTATTAAAAGAGCGAGGTGGCAGCCTTAGAAAGTGGCATGGCCATGTTACAGGAGTCATTCACCAGTGGAGAGAAAACCGGCAGGGACAGGGGACATGGAGATGGTTCATTCCAGGCCACATCCTGGACTCTGTGCGTCAACCCTGACGCCATCCAGCGAAGGGCTTGTTGTCCTTGCCAACTTGGGTGGACAGCAGCTCGCACCCTTATGCATCCCTCCCAGGCCACAGGGGCCAGTCAGACTGGTTATTATCTTTTCCTGTAATGTCCAATATCAATGAGACAGAGTTCACTGGGAAGGCCTCGTGTTGAGCCGTTGAGTGCTGAGCTCAGAGCTGAGAAAGCCCAGGACTGTCTCAAATCTTGCAGGGACTCACCAGGGGACCCTCCTGGCTTCTCCAGCCTCACTCTCGTGGCGCTTGGGGAGAGGACGCTCGGCGTTTCTGTGTGTCTGTGTTGCTTCACTAATTGATTAAAGGAAAAATAAACACATCTGGGGTGGAGGTCTGCCTCGTGCTTGGGGTCAGACTACCTCCATCTTCCGGGTTTCTCAGTGGGTGTATCAGAGGTAGCTAATGATCATGTTTGCAAAGAGGTTTTCCAGGCCGTGAAAACTGCTCGTAGTAGGCAACACAAGAGTCCAGATTAGGTACATTGACAACAAAAAGAGCCCAAATACTCCAGTTCAGAGGACACAGGGGCTAGTAGAGACAGGGCCAGAATAAAATCTTTAGGGCCACAAGCACCGTAACATCGTATGGCCCTATTCTCTTCCTGCCATACGTGACTTATAAAAACCTCACAGCCTAATGACACATTTAAGGCTATCAAGGAGAGTTATTGCTTTTCCAATGATAATTATGCTGAAGCTCTTGATGATTTTTAAAAAGTCTTTAAATAATAGCATTCATATTATTTGCTTGTGTCCCAGATCAACCCATTATTGGATGTGCCCGTGTGCCTATTTGCACTTAGTCCAGTGTTGTCAACTTGGAGACCAAAACTGTAGGTGAAGCTCTGACCACAAGGATGGTGTGTCTTCCACAATTAATTGGTCGATGGATAATTTCATCATTCACTAGGTAATTATTGAGCAGTTAGTATACAGCAAGTCCTGGATGAAGGGATGAAAGGCAAACAGAACAGTCAACATCACTCTCAGAAGACCCCGACTCGCTCTAAGTGTCTTTATTTCTTAAAGTGTAACAGATAAGACTTCCATTTCTTGCTTCCTTGAGTTTCTGTGAGCCTGTTATTCTCTGGGTGGAATTTTAAAATGTTAAATTTGGATTACATTATGATATTTCTGGCAGCTCATTCAAATACAGCCAACTCATGGATATACAAACAAATCAGGCAAGTAGAGTTTCAGAAAATAGCTTATTTAACAAAGTAAAATCTTGATGTTCAGGTGTCAAGATAGTCAGTCTTCCATAATTGTGCTGATGCTACCCCAATTCATAATATCAACCCTGACATTTAGTAAATGTAAATAAATAGAAAACTATATGTGTATATGTGCCTACATATGCATATATATGTATGTGTGTGGACATGCATGTATCTAGGACAAAACTTCTTTGGAAAATAAAAAATCTAAACCATGGACACCAGCCATTCCTTTCAATTCCTCTGCTATGGACTGAATATGTCCCCCTCCCCCACCCCAATTCCTATATTCAAGCTCTAGTCCCCATTATGACGGTATTTGGAGGCAGGGCCTTTAGGAGGTGACTAGGTCCTGAGGGTGGAGCCCCCCTGGGTGGGACCAGCACCTTCATAAGAGATGATCTCTGTCTGCCACACACAGTGACTGTGTAAACCAGGAGGAGAGCTCTCACCAGAGAGCTCATTGGCCGGCACCCTGACCCCAGACTTTGTGGTCTCCAGACCTGTGAGAAATAAATGTCTCTTGTCTAAGCTGAGTCTGTGGTATGCGTCACCCAGACAATAATTGGTGTTGAGGGCGGGGCGTTGCTACAACAGATACCTAAAAATGTGGAAGCAGCTTTGGAATTGAGGACTAGGCAAAGGCTGGGTCCCAAGGTGCATACTGGAAAATACCATTAGAGCCGTGAAGGGACACTTGAAGGTGATTCTGGGGAAAGCTCAGGGAGGAGAGAGGAGAGCTGTAGAGAAACTTCTGTCTTCCTAAAACATTTAGGTAGTCTCTGAGGAATACGTACCAATCGGGTACAGAATGCTGGTAGAAATGTGGGTGGAAAAGGCCATTCTGGTGAGGTCTCGGCCGTAAAGGAGAGACGCAGTATTGGACCACGGAAAAAAGGTGATCCTTGTTATTAGTGGCAAATTTTGGGGCTGAACTGTTTTTGTGTTCTAGTGTTTTGGGGAAGGTAGAACTTTCGGTCGATAAGATTAGCTATTTACTGAGGAGACTTCTGAGCAAAGTATCGAAGGAGTAGCTTAGTTCCTCTTGACCACCGATGGTAAAATTCAAAAAGAGAGAAGCGAATCGAAGATGGAACTGTTACCCAAAAAAGAGCCAGAACTCAAAGACGTGGAACATTCTCAGGCCGTCCACATTACAAAAAGGGGAAAGAGTTTGTGGAAAGGAACACTAAGGCTGTGGTGGCCAGTTGTTTGGTAAGGCCATCGGCATGGGTGTGGACTGGGGACCTCGTCGGCCACCCCGGCAGGACCATGCCAGTTTCAGCTGATGGGGATGGAGACGGGGTGAAATTGAGGAAAGCCGCTGGACTTGGATGTTATAGGACAGCACCGTGGTCACCTGATCGTGAATGTGCTCTGTTCTTCAAAACAGGGACAAAGGACCCCGAGGGCAACTCAGAGAGTGTCAGGGCTGTTTCTGGTTTCAGAATAGGGAAGGCATCCCCTTGCTCCCAGCAGGCCAGAGCTGCCTGGTGGCATGGAGTGGCACCTGTGAGACGTCAGGTCCTTTCAGACACCCCAGCAGGTCTGGAAGGCAGAGCGTTGAGCCAGAGGATTATTCTAGAGCCTTAAGATCTCACGGACTTTTCCTTGCTAGGCTTTGGACTTGCCTGGAACGCATCACTCTCCTTTTCCCTCCAACTTCCCCCCGCCTAAGAATGGGAGTGTCTATCTCATGCCTGCCCTGCCATTGCTTTTGGGAAGCACGTAACCATTTGGTTTCATAGATTCACAGAGCGAGAGGAGTTTTGCTTTTGGGTGATTAGTGCAAGTCTCACCCATGTCTGGTTTAGATGATAGTTAGAATTTAGATGAGACTTTGAACTTTAAAGTTGTCGCTAGAATGAGTTACGATGTTCGAGATTCTTGGGAAGACATGAATGTATTTTGCACATGAAAAGGACATACGTTATAGGGTATCAGGGGCAGAATGCTCTTAAGAATGCTGGTGTCTCCCTCCGTTCATATGTTGAAGCCCTAATTCTCAATGTTTGGTATTTAGAGGTACGGCCTTTGGGAGGTAATCAGGTCACGAGTAAAAGCCCTTGTAAATGTCATTAGTGTCTTTATAACGGGAGGAGGAGACCGGAGCTCTCTGCTCTCAGCCACGGAAGGTTACAGGAGGAGATTGCTTGCTGTCTGTACACCAGGAGGCAGGCTCTCCAGGGCCCCAGTCTACGGCACCTTGATCTTGGACCTCCCACCCCAAGAACTGTGAGAAATAATTGTTATTTAAGCCTCCCAGTCTATGGCAATTTGTTACAGCAGCTAGCGCTGACTAAGACAAGGGTGTAAGAACACGACGAGCAAAGCCTGAATATGATAAAAAGCAGGAAATAAGAGGAGAGCGGAAATACATTCAATTTGGCTGTAATGAAAATAAAGCGCGTTACCCTTGACTCTTCTCACGTCTTTCCCGATGCCTCCCCGCTGAGTTTTAAATTAAATTTCTTGGAGTCCATCAGGGTAAAGACAGGAAAGAACATATGATTTCAGAAATGTTTTTTAAACTGCAGCTGAATCAATTTTTAAAAAGTTTCATCACTGAAAACGTGCACGCTGGCCATCGTTTTGAAATTTACGTCCAAGTTTCAGAAGACAGGGCAAAGAATAACACAAGGCAGCTCAGGATGACAGCACAGGAAGGGGTCCGGCCCAGTCGTGTGAACGTGGCTCATGCTCGGCCTCACAGACACGTGTCAGGAAAGACTTGCTCTCTCCCTTGTCACTTCCTTCTCTCCGTGCCACGAGGATGCAACGGCCCCAGCTGGCCGATAGCGTCACAGGGTGCTGACAGGCTCCCAGCTGCGGCATGGCGAACTCTGCGTGCGGTGGCTATGGGCCTAGCAAAGTTGGCCGGGGTCTAGCATTTCTCCTAGGGTCGCAAGGCAAAAGTGACCTGGCCTGCCAGTCCTCGTCTGGCTGGGGCCCAGTGCTGGCGTGGGGGATGTCACAGAGCACATGGTCACTGTGTCCCTAAGCACTGAGAGTAAACAGGTCTCTGCTTGTGACGCCGAGTGTGTATGAGCTAAGCCGTCCAGTACTCGACCTGGGGCAAGGCTGTCCTTCCTGTGTACATTCGTGTGATTTTATGGCCACGTGAAAGCAACTCTGTGGCTCCAGGCTCAGGGGGAGAATTAACCACGCTATAGAACAGCCCACGACGAAAAGCAACCAAAAAAGAAAAACATCAGAAGAAAAATATGGAGGCGGATCTTCCAGTCGCCTCGGCGAGCAGCGGCCATGTCAAAGGGGAGAATAATTGATTTGGACAGAGAGGAAAGTAGTAATTGGAATGAAACTTGTTTGAATAACAGCTTAAATGTTTCTGTCCTTGCTTTCCAGATTACGTGCACTGCAAGGCTGCATTTCTTTCTCCTGGCTAGTTCACAGAGGACGTTCTGTGTCCGAGGGGCTTGTGAAAGGAGGGAAATAAAAAAAAAACAACTCGTGAATTTGCCTCTTTCTGGATGACTACTGAGCCTGGGTTCTAGGCTCACATAGATAATTCATAGACACTTTATCCCCGGTCGTGTGAGCTGTGAACATCCCTTACACACCGCTGTGAAAACGGTGAGACGCTGGATAGTGTCCGGGTGACAGTGCTCCGTCTACCCAACTGCTTAACACAACTGAAGTGAACGCTTCTTCCCAGTCTTCTTCCTCTGCCCTGGTTCCCATTCAGCGCGAGTGCCACCGACTGAACGTTTGTCCCCGTTAAAGCCATATATTGTAATCCTGGCCCCCAAGGGGATGGCATGAAGAAATGAGGCCTCATGGATCAGATTAGTGACCTTATTAAAGTGACCCTTGAGAGACCCCTCACCCCTTCCACCCCGTGAAGGTCCAGGGAGAAGACTGTCCCCTGGGAGGAAGGCACCCTCACCAAACACCGAAAAAAAAACAAAAAACAAAAAAAATGCACGTTACTTATAAGCCATCCGGTCAGATGCCATTTGTTACAGCCCAAATGGACGCCAAATGGACGGAGACCATGCGTGCGGCCTAATTCCAGGCAGGGGCCCGCTGACTGCAACTCCGGCTTCTCTGCTCGGTGCCCCGCCATGTCTAACGTGATCTGAGCACTTCCTGTGTCTCCGACCATCTCTCCTCCCATGCTGCCCTCTGCTCACAGGCTCCAGCCAGGCGGGTCGTCCACCTATTTCTTGAATCTTCCAAGTCGGTCCTGGTCTCTGACTGTTTGCTTTTGTTGCTCTCTTTTCCTGGTGTATTCTTCCCCCTCGTCTTTACAAGGAGGAATTCTTAACGTTAGGGTTCAACGTTCACGACCAAAAGACTGTTGTTCCCTGATCCTTTCCACAAACAAAACAGGGCCCCTGGAGCTTTCCCGTTAGTTCATTGTATTTTCTAGGCCTCATGAGCTGGTTTCTAAAAAATAACTTAATCGTTTATGTGTTCACTTGCTTATTATCTGCTCTTGCCCTCATTCATAACCACAGTGGAATCTTTTAAGAGGAGACTTTTCGCTCTCATGAACTCTCATATTCCTAACTATGGTAGGAGCTCAATAGATGTGTGAATAAGTGGTTTTCAGGACACGACGTGTCCAGCCATGCTTCTTTTCCTCTGGTCAAGTTTGTGTCCCTCCCTCCACTTAGCTTTGTCAGCCAGTCCTTTCTCCTGCTTCAGAGTCAGCTCACACGTTTTGTCTCTGTGGGGGCTCCCGTAACTCCCTGGGGGAGAGTAAGGTTTCCTGGCATGCCTGTTCTTTCCACTAATTGCCGTGTTGTGTTCCAGTTGTGTGTGTATGGATATAGCCTGGCCTGGAAATGGAAGTTCCTTGAATTTAGGGATTGTGTTGAGATCTATAAACCAATAAGTCTGATGTTGTGCATATATGTAATAAGTGCTTTAAAATGTTTGTTGAGCAAAGCGATAGCTAGGCTTTGAAAATGTGGCATCTTTTTGAGGCTCTGCTGTTGTCATTCAGAGGCTCCAAGTTCACGGTTTTTCCTTACCTGATCTCTCAGATGTACCCCCATTATTTGCAGCATCAGCATCCTTTGGAGGCCTTGCACCTGGCAAATTACAATGGCTTTCTAAATCATTCCCAGCCTCCTACCTTCTTTCCTCTAACATCCTAAGGAAGGAAAAGAGTTAACTTACTTTTCTGTCATTGGGCCTCTCTTTCAATTCTCACACAGAGAAGAAGAGACTCTAATTAGCGAACACACTTTTAGGCTTCCTCTAGTACTTCTCAAATTTCTCTGCCACTCTCTCTTACTGTTTCTCTATCTGTCTCACTTTTTCTCTTTCTCTTCTCTGAAACCAAGTGAGTGGCTCTGGAGCCTCTGGAGAGCCTCTTCCACCCTTGCTATAGGTCAAGGGTGGTGATAATTCAAGATCTCACGGGCCTGGGTGATCGAATGTCTAACTTCAGTCTTTGCTTCAGCTGCAGGCTCCCAAAGAGCCTTCAACAGAGCTTTGTAATGAATAGCCAGTGGCTGACTTTGCTATTTATAAAGTAGTAGCTTAATGACTATTTTGCTGTTGACCCTTGTGTGTGTAATAAGTGACTTGTGCATGTGTCCCCTATGCATTCCTGAAGACTTCTATTATAGCCATCTTCATTTCTAGCAGATTACACACTAGTCTATCCACATGTTCATTGAATTTGAGCAGGGGGAGAATAAATAAGTTACTTTTTAATCTCTTAGGAGCACAGTGATGGGCATTTAATAGATTCTTAATAAGTACTGGTTCAGCGAATGAACGGATTATTCAATGGCTTCACACTCTTTCTGAGTTGCTCACTCAACTTCACCTCCATCTTGCTCCAGGGAGTAGTCTGTCCTGGAGAACTGTGGTCCCTGCAGATATACTCTTTAGACTCTACCAGACAGTCTCAAAGTCTTGGCTATGATTATAAGACGCTACTTGGATCTTACTTCATTGAGAATCTATAGTGCCTTCAATCTGGTTCATCTGAAATTAAAGGTGTCTGGCTTCACATCCAGTAGCAGAGAACTTGGGACTGGTTTTGAGTTTATATTATAATTAACCAATGCAGCATTTTAAACTTCTTCTCATGAGTGGATTTTCATTGGCCAAAAATTAGAAGATGCTCAATACTAGCCTGTTGCATTAAGAAAAATCATTTCTGACATATCCAAGACATTTCAGCCAGCAGGAGGGATAGTAGAGGAGATGACAAATGAGTTCAGCATGAACTGACGTCATGTTCTGGCATCCCATGGTGATGTCCGGAAGACATCGTTCTTGCCTTTTAAAATACCATGGTAAGAAATACATATGTGGGATGATGGAAGTGATTTTTCTACATATGTGCAATCTTGCTTGCCCTTTAGAAGTTAGTTCAAATTATGTTTTCAGAGACTATTTGATTTAATCAAAGTGCTTACAAGCCTAGCATTTCAGAGTTGAGATGAAAATAAAACCAACTTTCATTTGGATTCTTCAAAGTACTAGGTATTTTCACATGCGTTATCTCAAAATGTCCTCATAGCCACACCGTGATTTCAGTACGTTATCTACATTTTACAAAAGAGTAGATAAAAGCTCAGAGGAGCTAAGGGACCTGCCTAATATCATACATCTAGACAATGATAGAGTCAGGACCTGGACTCAGATTTTTTTTGGTCCAAGTTTAGTTTTCTTATAACCATAATACATCACCTTAGAGGTCTTTCTTTCCAATCCTCCCTTCTGTAGGTAAAAAATTAAGGCACGATGAGGACAGATCCTTCCTGATGGTCTCACACAGGTGGCGGGGCACACTGCCTCATAGATGTTTGACTTCTAACCTCAAAGAACAGTTCAGTGCCTATGAACAAAATACTTGTTTATGGCCTTGAGCACGCCTCTGAAAATGCAGGATTTTAAAAGAAAAAAAAAAAGACGCTCAAAATTATGACTCACTTGCCTTGGAATGTGAACAGAATATTTCCTGAGTATATGAGACAGACAGTCGTATGATGTGTTTTTGTTACCTGACACATAAAAAGTAACTTAAGTGATTCCATACACTGCTATTATAAATATTATACACTCGCTACGTTAGTTTGCTAGGGCTTCCATGACAAGTTACCACAGACTCGATGGCTTACACCACAAAAACTTATTTTCTCAGTTTGGGAGGCTGGCAGTCCAGGATCAAGGCGTTGGCAGGGTTGGTTCCAGCAGAGGGTGGTGAGGGGAGGGCTGGTTCTCGCCTCTCTTCTTGGCTTCTAAATGGCCGTCTTCTCTCTGTGTTTTTTTACATCATTTTTACTTTCTTTGGTGTCTGTCCTAATTTCCTCTTCTTTAAGAACACCAATCGTATTGCATTAGGGCCCACCCTAATGACCTCACTTTAATTTAATTATCTCTTTAAAGACCCTCTCTCCAAATATGGTTACATTCTGGGGTTCTGGGGGTTAGGCCCTGAATATATAAATTTTGGAAGGACACGGTTTACCTCATAATACACAGCCACACACATACACTTAAGCCTTAGTAGGGAGATGTTTCTGAGCTAATTGTTTAGGAAGTATACATTTGATTTTCTTGAGCACAACATGTACATTTTTTAAGGGTTCTTTTCATAAGCCAAGACTTTACAAAGAAAAATAGAAAGAGAAATCGGAGAAAAATGCATCAGAAACTGCAGGCTTCTTTTTATACTTGCCAGGCTGTCAGGAAGAGACCTGGGTATAGAATCCTAAGGCTTGGGGTTATCAAGCTCCACCACTTAGCAGCTGAGATCCTGGCCTCTGCTCAAGCTCACCATTTTCTCTTTCATCTGTAAAATTATCATGTTTCTATCACACAACTCTTGTGAGGATTGAAATAACAAGTACAAAAGCACTTCATACACTTTAGCAAAAAGTTGAAATTTTTTTTATTGGACATCTTTCCTTAATGGCAATCTTCAAGCAGAAACCTACTATTTAAAAGGGGAGAAAGCAAACCCACATCGTTTGAAAAGGGAGAGAGAGGTAGGCCTGGGTGGCGGAGCCAAAATCAGTCACCAAGTCCCAGCCTCTACCAGCTGCAGTTCTGCCCATTCTTGGGGGCCACTACTGAGCATATTTTAAAAATTGCTGCTCTTAGGATTTATACAAATGTGAGTTATTACTTTATTATTATTTTTGTATTGTTTCCTCAAGTCCGTAAGGTGGAATGGCATTTAGTTTTCAGTTTTTAAATGTGAGGAGTTTAAAACCCAGAATGCTTAAGTAATTGCCTGATCTTCCAAAGCCCAATATTTCTCAAGGAGCTGTAGGAAACCATTTTTTTAATTTTTAAAAATTTGTTATGGACTGATGCTTTTCTAAATAAATGTGAATCACTAAAAAACAAAAAAATAAATAAATAATAAGACGGTCTTATACAAGCTTTACTTATCTTTATTTGCTTCAGTAGACATAAACTAATCCTACTAAATTGCTATAGAAGTTTCTAAAGTCTGCTCTCATCGTGCGTGGGTTCAAGTGTTCGTGGCCCACACTCTGGGTGGCACCCCTGTCACCGAGTGATGACAGGCAAGGACTGAAAGACGTGTTTTGTGACTCTAAGGTTAGAGTTCCTTCTACTTTACAGCATTGCTTTTTGACCTAACATCTCTGAGCCCCAATTTCCTTATCTAGAAAGTACATGTATTAACCTGGGCTCCTGTTTACATCATGAGATTATTATGACATTCAGAAAACACAAAGTGGAAATTTGAAAATGGTAAAGAACAAAACAATAATATTTTTGGCGTGGAGAAATTTAAAGCAAATATAACCAATCTTGCTAAAGAACACGTAGACTTTACACACTGCAGTGTCCTGGTGAAGTATCCCCAACCAACTAGTTACAAAATACACCCCAAGGGAGAGAAATACAATGACTGCCTATATTTTGAGTTTTCAGTGGCATCCAGGGTGACCTATGTCTGGCTTGGCTGAGGGAGTCCTGGTCTTTGCCTGTTTCTCAGCTAATTACAAATGGTGTTTCTTTTGCTCTTAAATGTGTCTTAATTTGTACAAAAAATTATATGGCCATCCAGTCAGATGATAGATGCTCAAAAAATAATGTTATTGGTAATATATGGTTTTTAGCTACTGCTTCTGGTAATAAGTAGATGCGAAGAATGATTTTCCTCCCAAAGAAGTATCAGATTACAAACAGAGAAAAAAACTGGTTTATATTTGTTTTGTTTGAAATCAGAGCCTGATTTAAAAAGAAAACAAATGTTTAGACAAAGCAGACTAATAAAAGGAGGGGATGGGGATAGAACCTAAGAATTCAAACAGGAGAGGAGGTGAGGTGTTGCAGAGCCTACGGGGAGTGAC
>CM053513.1:86882646-86898192 GCA_028627145.1 Eidolon dupreanum
CTCCAAGAGATTGGCCCTTTTATTCCAAAACATTAGGGGAATAAAAATAATCGAAGTGGAAATATATGTGGAGTAATAATTGGTAATATTTCTCAGTACTGACTTCTATTTCTTCAATAGTCTAACCTAATCAAATATTAATAAAACTCCTCTACAGCTGGTTTTGACAACAGGAGATGAGCATTCTGTTGCTGTATGTAATACTGCTGAAAAATTTATTAAATAAATGAGATATTTCTTTTTCGACTCCATAAAAACAAGTCAATTTAGTCAATTCTGTATTTATTATGGACTTGATTATACATTATACAGTGGCAAGAATAAGACATTTAAAATTAAAAGATGGTTGTGAGTCCCTAACATTTCTCATTCAATATCTGTAAAATGTAGACGGTGAGGATGGTAAAAATAGTCATTTATGCGTTTCTGGCTTGACAGGAATGTTCCTTTATGCCAAAAAAATTTTTTTTACTCTTAAAAATATGGTGACACCCCTATCATATGCTAGATCGTATGATAGGAATGCAAAAATGAATAAAATGTAGTCAATGAACTCAAGTTTATAGACAGGTGAGATAGGCAGGTAAAGAGAATTATGGCAGAGTTAAATAAGAACCCTGCTAGAGATTCTAATGGAGCCCAGTGAGAAGTACTTCAACATCAGATTTAGAGATGGAGGCATCATGGAAATTCTCATAAAGGAAGTGACAGTGTTTCTCCATGGGCTTTAGACTTTCCCCTGAAAACCAGATTGTCTTCTTGACATCCATGCCATTAACTAATGGGCACCTCAAAATTAACATGAGCAAAAAAAAAAAAGACTCCTTTTTCTGACTAATCCATCCTTTAGTCTTCCCCATCCTAATAAATAAAACCTACATGTTTCCAATTATTCTGGCTGAAAAAAAAAGGTGTCTTTTTTTCTGCTCCCCTCTCTTTTATATTAAATCCAACAGCATGTAATGTAGTAGCTCTAAAACATATTCTGAATTTGATCACTCCTTAGAATCTCCAAAGCTCCAATCCCAAACAAGCCCCTCTTCCCTCTAACTTAACCAACTGCAGGATCCTGATAACTCATCTCCCTATTACCACTCTCCAATAGTTCTTTCTTCACCTAACCAACAAAATGCCTTTTTAAAAGGGTAAGTCATGTTGCCTTGCTCTCTTGCTTAGAACTCCAATGGCTCCTTTGCACCTAAACAAATAAACAAAACTCTATTGTCCATACCTACCTGTTAAGTCCTTGCACAGCTCTGCCAGGAAGACCTCTCCGAAGGCTGTTGAGAGAACCGAGTTGGCCCCCACCCCTCAATTCCCTGCTCCCACAGTGTTGCAGGCACACCACACTCTGTTCTTGCCAAATGGTACTGCAACGAGCTGTGTGTATTGTAGGCTGTGATTTCCTTGCACATCTAATACTCTGGGCATCTAATCCATGAAGGTGAATACCACACTATTTTTTTATATCCTTTGCGGCAGAATACATTGTAAAAAAAAATTATGATTTCTGCACCTAAATGTTTGTGGGAGTTTCAAATGGTCTCTTAACAGGTGACAATTTCCTTGACTAAAACTCAGTTGCTACTTTGATCGACGTGAAAACCTGGGATTAAAATTTTCATCTGATAAGAAAAGTTATAGAAAATCTTATTCACTGGTTAGCTGAGGGCTCATTCTTTACTCCTTTTTGCTTGATTGTCTCTACTCTAGAAGGAGGAAAAAGTAAATTTTCTCCCTCCCTTGCAGCTAGGAGCAGACATTACATACAAGTCCAGCCGATAAAATAACAGATGTGGTCTGCTGGCTGTGTCTGTGACCTCCGTTCCTCTTCCGGAGGAGGATAATACATGCGCGTGGGGCAGAGAGGAACTCAACACGAACTAATTCCGAGTTCAGAATGCGCTGTGAATCTTTGGCGGCAGATGCCTCAGTAGATCAAACTAGAAAAATACTGATTAAAGGGCCAGGGGCGATGTGGAGAGAGAAAAGGATGAAAGATACATGAAGTTCTTAAATTTTTGCTTTCACCCTCGTGAGGGAATGGAGGCCTATCAGAGGCGACCATGCTTAATTAAAAAAAGAAAAATAGATGGCAACATATGTTCAAAACTAAAGACTGAGGACACATAGTTCTTCTAGAGAAATCATCACGGCAAGTCCTAACAGGCAAAGCTTCTCTGTGGATGGCTGCCTCTGGCTTCTGACCTTTTGAATCTTAGTCCCTGCCAGACACCGCCTTTGTTTTGGTTCTCCCAGAAGCCCCGATCCAGGAATCTGAGCGCAGGACTTTATCTGGCAAACAATCCCAGCAAGCGGGAATGAGGATGTGGGGAGACTGAGTCAGAGCAGGAAGAAAATGCCGGTAGGGACAGTGTTTCTGCTGCCGGCAGTGGGAGCTTGGTTCTGTGGGGATACTGGAGAGTCAGTGCCTCCCAGGATTTCTGCTCGAGGGACAGGCCGTTTATCCATTGGCTCCTGTCTTGTGTCATTTGAGGCCGCCTCTGGGGCATGAGCGACCATCTCCTTCCAGGCCGCACTTTTGCACAGGTTCACTGATCCGCAGCTTCCGCAAAGGCCTGTTCCACAGGCAGGAAGTGACAAGATCGGCATTAGAAGTGGGACTTGCTCCTGTGAGCGTCAGCCCATGCGGAATTGTCCACCACTGAGGAGGGGCTCAGTGGCAGGCTGCAGGGTCTGCTCATGGGCGCCAAGATCGTCTGCTGCGGAAAGCAGTTCCCAGCGTCCGGCGCTACCAAGCCCCTCTCCTTGGTTCTGGGCCTGGGTCCTCCCGAACACGGGGACCATTCTAACAAGCATTCTGCCTTTCTCGCAAGTGGCCCCATCAAACGTCAGAAAGCCTTTCTCCTAATACCGATGCCCTCCGCAAGGGAGGTGCACTTCGTGGTTGAATATGGCCACTTCTGGATGCTGAGCCTCTGTCCTCCTCAGAGGCTGAGGACCAGCCACTGGAGCCTTCCCTCCACCTCACTTCCTGTCCCCGAGAGCAGCTTTCATCCTGAGCATCATTTTCCTAGAACTCTCCCTGTGCCGGTGTGATGCCAAGTGGCCTTATTTCATTCTTACAACAATCTCTACAGGGTGGGCATCATGACCCCCATTTTCCCCCCCAAAAAACTGGATCTCAGAAGGAAACTCTGCAGGTGAGTAGGTGGCAGAGTCAAGATTTGAACCTAGTTCGTGAAAACTCCGGAAACCACGATGTCCACAAGCACACCGTCCTGACTACGTATATCTCCACCCCACCCACCACCTACCTGCCACCGCCGTGTCGCCCGCTCTGCCTGCTTACCGCACCGTCGGCGGTCCTCCACCGTCAGAGGCCAGAGCCGGGCACACTCAGGCCATCGAGGTCCGTCTGAGTCTAGCTCCTCGCTTCCCCTCTGCAATTCCCTCCCCGGCGACAGCTGTGTATCTGCTTGCTGCCTTGACTGTCTCCAATGAGAGTGATTTCATGGCTTCTCTTAGCAGTCTGTTTCATTGCCTAACTGCTCCCTGTGGTCTAACCTTTTCCCTGATATGTAGCTTCGATATTCCTCATCGCAGCTTACAGCTTGTTAATTCTCATTCTGCCCTTGTTGATTAATAAGAAGACTGATCCCTGCCCTTCTCACAGTATCTTTTTATGAATGTGTCGGCAGAATGATGGCTCCCTTCAGCGGCCCTTCCTCAAGCCTGTGCTGTTCCAGCTCTATTAACCTCCCCACAGAGGTCTCACTCTCTAAGCCTGGGACTATTTGTGTCCCTCTCCTCTCAACTGTGTCAATTAGCCTATGTCCTTGGATAATTTATAGTGTCCAAAAGGGAGCTCAGGCCTGGAGACGCAGCCAGCTCCAGGCAGAGACAGGCACGATGCTGTTGAAATTCACTTAACTCCTTTTGCAAAGTGATATCTTAATTATTTTTTCCCCGAGGCAGACAGCCAAGATTTCTCCCTCTCAATGTCCTTTTTATGAACTTGGAATTATAGGCTGTGGGAGCTGATTTAGACTCTCTGCATCATCTCCCGTATTTGGAAGCGAGCGAATTGGAGCATAGAGGAAATGAAGAGAGTTCCCGAAACCACTCAGTGGCTCAGGGATCGAGCGAGAATAAGGACCGGCTCTGTAGTCTTCCAGGTCAATATTTTTTGCCAGTGCAACCGTAGGACTGGGCTTGTGATGAAATGATATGCCAGGCTCTACTACAAGGAATGGGATCCAGACGTGTGGTGTCATGGCAGACCGTGGAGTGGAGAGGCGCGTGGAGCAAAGGGCTGCACGACATTGTGTCAAGGATGGAGAGGGCTGATGAGTGACTGATGGGGTTGTTAGTGCAGGACCACGAGATGGATGGCACGGGGAACACTTCCCATGGGGAAATGGGGACATGAACAAATGACGTGAGTTTGAGGAGATAAGGAGTACTACTGGGAAGTTATGCAGGCTTCTGAGAGGGCTTTTTTGAGAAAATGTTTTAAGATGGTGATGTAAATCTAATATAATGGTTAAGAAAGCGGACTTTGGGTGGATGAACCATGGTTTGATTCCACAGTCTGCCACCTAGAAGTTATGTGTACTTGGTCCATTCGCCTAACCTCTCTGAGCCTGTTTGCTCATCTGTAAAAATAATAGCAAAATAAAAATAAATATTGCAACATATTAATTATATATATGCCTATGTATTAAACATTGAGACTACCATACGACCATATTCATTCCTAATGAATGCATTTTTTCAAAATTCTCTTCACCTCACAGTTAAAAAAAATTGAGATAAATATATGTATTATATATATGTATCACATATTAACATGAGCATGTAAAACTGCTAAGCATTGTGGTAGACATCAGACATGTGTGATCTCATTTGATCCTCAGAATGGCCCTTCTTAGTTAATATCTTTACACCCATTTTATGGTTAAAGGAAAAGACTGGTAAGTCATATTACTAATATGCATTGGAAAAATAGTTAAACTAAGGTTTGTCTCATTTTAAACCCCAAGTTCTCCCTGTGTCTAATCTACTGTGCTCTGTGAGCTTCGGTATTAGGGCCTCTTGGAGTTTGGAATATGTCATCAACTAAAAAAAAACAAAGAAGCCTTAGAAGTCTCAAAAATGATGAACGTTTTTTATTTAGCTTCTTTCAACAATGGCGCTGCTGTCATTCATCCTTGGCAGTTTGTTATACATGTGTGGCCACGGGCGTACTTTCAGCTGACCACATTGGTCTACGGGCTGTGACCGCACAATTCACAAATGGAGGTAGATGCTCAAAGAAGGCTTCATACATACAAGACCTTCTCAGAAAGATTCTCGGCGGCCACACCCTATCTATCTGTCCAGGTTTAATGAGCTGAGTTTAGGAAATATCTTGGTCTGGCTCTCGCCTTCCATTCCTGCTTAATCATCCTATCCCAGTTGTTCTGAAAACAGGACACATGGTGTGGCTACGTCTAGACGAAAAGGCAAAACATGTTACTATTTAAATAAGACACAGGTAGAAAGCTGTAGGAGTGCCGAGATGGGTAGAGGTGGATGGCTGGGGATGCGCCGAAGAAGCAGATGAGAGTTTCAGTTTTGGGGGGAGGTTTCAGAAGGAAGTGGTGTTTGTGGTTGTCCTCTAAATATAAGTAAGATTGGCCATGTGAAGAGGGTAAGATATGGGGAAAGGAGAAGACACTCTGGCCAGGTCGATGGGCAAGAATGTACAGAATATTGAAGAGGAGAACAAATAATTTCCCTTGACTTGAGTAAAATGTCAGGAAGAAAGGAAGAGTTAAGTTTAGATGTGTAGGTTCAGGATTGTCAAGTGGTGTTTTGGATTTCAAACTTCATTCATTTTGAAATGTGGATTCATTTAAGGATTTGGAGCTGAGTAGTCATATCCTCAAGGATATTCTTAGCATGATAAGAATCTGACAACTATTGGTAGAATGGATTAGGTGGGAAGAGATAGCAGGCAATGAGACAGGCTAGAAAGCCATTGTAGTAGTTCAGGCAGGAGGTAATGATGACTTAAGCTAGGCAGTAACAGAAAGGAGAAAAGCAAGGAGACACAGACCAGGCATACTCTGTAAGTAAAACCCACAGGACATGGCAACTGATTAATTATGTGGGTTAAGGACAGGAACATGAGTCCAGAGTTCTAGCTTCGTTGGTTGGAAGTTCTGGTATACCAGCTAAGGTTCTTTGCAAGTAACAAGACATTACACTGGCTCACTTTAATGAAATGTCATTTTAAAAGATATTTATTTAAAGGATTTGAAGGATTTGAAGATGACTCATAGATTGAAAGGTCACATCAAAATTACGCCTTAGAAAGGACAGGAATGAGAAAACTCTAGGAATAAAGCAGAGCCGCCTAAGACTACACCCTTTGGGGTGAATCAGGTTGAACCATTTAGCACACTAGGCCATTTCATTAAAGATCCAGATTCCACAGAACGTGGGGAGATAGAGAGAGACAGAAAGGTAAGGGAAGTCTGATTGGTTGGTTGCATGCCTACTTCCTGGACAGCTTGATTGTATGCATTTGTCAAGAATTAGGAGAGAGTTAGTTTCCCAGAAGAAACTTGAAGTGTTGCTACTGGAAATGGGGAAGGATGCTGACTAGATGAAAACCGAGAATGTACTAAAAATCACACAGAAGCTCAGACTTTGGAGTCAGAATGTGGGAAATTCACTGAAGTTCTCATTTTGTAGATCATTGAGAACATGATAATGGTGGTATTGTGGTTTAATTCTTGTTCGATTTTAAGAGAAGTGCCTCTATTGGTTGGGGTAAATTATATTCAGGAAGCGTTCTTTTATTCCTAGTTTACTAAAAGTTGTTTTCTGAAATGATCATGAAATATTGCCAAATACATACTTGACAAGGTCGTGTTATTATTTTACCAAGCTGTGGCCTAAATTTGCTGGAATTTTACAAAGGAATTGGCATCACATCATAAGTAACAGTTTTGATACTTCAAATTTTCCACTTTAATTGTAGATGTATTTTATTATGTTTTCATATCAAAGTTATTCTGGTTTAGCTTAATGAATTTAGCAATGTTCCTTCTTATAGTCTCTGAACCGGTTTGAATGCTATATAAATAATCTGTAACTTTATCTTGAAAGCATGGGGACATAAAACTATGTGAAATTGGAGCCTTCTTCAAATTAATTTGTTTTATGCCTTTTTCTCTTATGCCACGGTTATTGGGCACTTTAGGCTTTCTAAATTGTCTTGTGCGAGATTTGATAATTTGTAATTTCTCAAGGAGAACATGCATTTTATCAAGGTGTACAAAACTATAGCATAGTGTTGTTAAAATATAAAACGAGAGAACATTTGTGCAGAGACTTGAAGATGTATGAAATTTGGGGGAATGTGTCAAATCTGTAGAGTTGAGATGAGATTGAGACGATCGGGGATGGAAAGGCAGGTGGAGGGGAGTAACTGAGTTGAGTTCGGAGGTGCCAGTATTTGGGCCGATATGCTAGACCTGATCGGTTACTTGGAATTAGAAAAGCTGGCAATAGAATCAGAATGATAGTCAAGGGAAACACTAAGAACAGAGCCAGAGCTAGGAAGCCGAATGTCAGCATTAAATACAGCCATGGAGATCAGAACCCAGGAAAGTAGAACTGAGTCTAGATGTGATGGGCAGCATGACAGGTCATCAAGAACCAAGGTCACGTGTGCTGGGGGTTTTGGAGGAATATTTCAGTGTCCCATGGTTCTGGTGTATTAGTTATGATTTTTTTTTTTTTAAATTTAAAAAAAATCCACAAACCTGCCAAGTTGGCCAAAGAAAATGAATGGGCTCGTATAATTCAAAGTTATTCAACGGTTAAGACTATTTAGGGGAAAAATCCTTTTTCCTCTTTCTTCGTCTCTTGTCTGCTGTGCATTGTATTGGCTCCATTTTCATGCAAGCTGTGTTCAAGCTGTATTAAAGATAGCTCTGGAAGTTCCAGGCTTCCTTGAAATTTTGTGGCTCTGTGATATCAGAGGTTATAACTACGCTTTTGCTAGATTATTGCACAGTAGTTTCAAGGGAGATTTTGATTGGCTCGCTTTAGTCACCTTACCATCCTCAAATCAGTGCTTGCCAGGGAGATGGATACACAGGATTGGCCCAGGCCTGGTTCACACACCTAACTTTGAAGGACAGAATAAGGGGTAAGAGTGGGAGAGGTGGACCCTCCAAAGTGATGAGCAGACACTCCAAGTAATTTTAATTTTATGTATGTGTGTGTGTGTATATATATATGAATTATATATATTCTCATATATATATTCTCATATATATATATATATATATATATATATATATATATATATATATTCTCATATAAATGGGATGAGAGAATGGATGGAATAGACAAAATGCCAGGGAAATTCTGTGAATTGATTAGTTGAAGGTTTGACTGGAACAAAATACTTTATAATTAAGAAATTAAGGCCTATCATAAGATTTCTTGAATGCCTGACAAAGGCGTTTGGTATTGTTATTTAGGCAGTAAAGAACCACTGAAGATATTTGAATAAGTGAACATGTTATGTAATAGATTGTCGAAAAAGATGGCCGCCAGTGATTTTTCCCGTCCCAGCACATGCATGCCGTTCCTCCCGTGAAAAGGTAGTCTTCTTCCCCACCATCCGAATTTATCTGACCTTGTCATTTTTTCTAATCAACATACTGTGGGTAGAAATGCAGCTCTGGGGCTTCTAAGCATAGGTCTTAAGAGGACTGACATTTTTTCACTTTTGCTTGGGGGAAGACCCAGGTGCCATGTAAAGTGGTCTAATTATCACACTGGAGAGAGAAGCCACAGGAGAAAGATGGACAGGAAGGAGTAAAAAAGGCATTTCTGTGATATCCAGCACCAAAACTACAGACACAAGGGCATCTGTATCAGACCTTCCAGCCATAGTCTAGTTACTCGAGGTGACACCTTGAAAAGTGAGAGACCCAGTTTACCCAGGCAGTCCCAAGCCATCCGAACTGTCCCCGCAGAAGCCCAGTCTCCATGGAGCCTGCTTGCTCGGCTCTGTTTGATTCAGAATGGATTGAATGGCCATTGTTTTAAGTCACTACATTTAGAGGTAGTTTTATTATGCAGCAATAGGTAAATGGTACATCATGTGACAAAGAACAACTTGGTTCATTAGTGAGAAGGGGAGAGAATGAAGGCAGGGAAAGAGGAGATTTTATTGTCATAGCTCAATATAAGATGATAAAGTCCTGAATTGGGTAACACTGTGGACAAGTAAACTAAATAGCCTTAGTTGTTCTTTCTTACTCGAGGCTGTAGCTGGGCCGTCTTATCTATCTCTGGATTTCTAACACCACATCATGTTGCCGGGGAGAGAGTAGGGGGCCTGCACAGCTCAACGAATTAAGTAATAAAATTTGTTTTACCTTTTTCTGTCCATTTCAGCATCCTCTAGTAGCTGAGAACATAGGAACAGAAGTTAAACACAAATGCACCTACACACACACTCAAGTTGCTGTTTAAGGGTGGTAAATAGTCTTGTAAATATTTTAGTAGGAGTAGATTAAAATGTACAGCAAAAATAAGCACAGCAGCCAGATTTGTGGGCTATTTATCTCCAAATTAGATTTTGCTCCTGGGAAGCAGGGTGTGGTATCAGGGCACGGGCGACAATTTAAATCTGTGTCCTAACAGCTGTGCTCTCACTAGCTAGCTATGTGACTTCAGACAAACCACTTACCCTCTCTGTGCCTCACGAGCACAGTGATTCCATATTTTGTGGGATTGTTGAGAGGATTAAATTAAATGCGTCAGTAAGTGAAACTGGAGCTGCCTGGCATGTCGTTGGCAGCCAAAACATACGTTTAGAACGAAATGGGAATTTAAAGATATTTTGTAATTTTAAAATGATTATTATATGTCCCTGTTTTAGTAATTACATTGCCAATATGTTCTTTCATTTGACCTTTTTATTTCTTAATTAGCTTTCCCTCCCCCTTTATTGGGAAGTAGAGGAACACATTTTTAATGAATTCTCTGACTACGTTTCCATGGCTACCTTAAGTAGCTGAGTAGAATCTTAGACATATGAAATAATGACCCAATTTAAGTTGCTGTATTTTTGTAAAGCACTGGAAAAGAGGAAAGCACTTCAAAGTAATTAACATGAACATGCTCAATTACGTTTCTGTGTAGCATGCCAACCCCGCTGCCCGGAAATTCTGAAATGAAGACTCTCGTAATCCCCGATGGCTCGCACAATGAGTTCCTTGGGTGTCCCCCTCGCCTCTCTCAAGATCTTTCAGAGAATTATTAAGTATTAAAAGGTTAAAAACTAAGAAAACAGTAGCAAAGAGGGGTAAAAAAGTCCTCCCATCAGGCCGGTGGGTGGAAGGGCAGGGTCATTGAATGTAGCCTTATTTCTGCTGGCCATGTTTCTTTCCTACCAAAGCTCCAAAGTAAGCGGACTGTGTAAGCGGGAATGAAAGACACAGCCCCCTTGTGACTGTGAGCAGCAAAGCATTCTCCGTTTGTGGTTTTCTTCAAATGAGGCTGCTTGGAATATGTGTTTGAAAACACTGAGACTCTTTATTAATCAAGCACTTCACTCACTCTGCCAGCATAACGTTTCACTGATGTCAAAACTCCCTTAAAAATGGTTTTGGAGCCACTTCTTGTACACAGACTTCAACAGAAGAAATATTTTGGGAATTGTAAATAGAATAATTGAGGCAAATATTTGCCCATTTGGAAAGCTTCTGTAATGGCTTTAATTTTCAGTTGCATTTTAAACATGTATATCTGGGCGTCGGTGGTGGGTATAAGCGGCGAGAACACCCCAAGATCTGAACTTCCTTCAGAGAGTAGTTGTAAGATGGAGAGACAAATGGGTTAGAGGGGAAATATGGAAGGTGGTTTTGAAAAGATACATTAGATCCCAGGTGGGTGTAAGCAGTGATTAAAGAGGTTAATCTATTCAAAAAAAAAAAAAAAAAAAGAATATGCCAATCAGAAAGAAGCAGGGAGGGCTTAGCAGAAGCTAAGGAAAAGGTGAGCCATGGAGGCAAGCACTGGTGATGTCCTTCCAGGAGGTGCCCTGAATACGGGATGCCCAGGCCCTGAGTCACAGCCTACCCGGACCTAGAAGCGGGTCCGTGTAAATTACATAGAAGGTCACGTTGAAGCACTGCTGTGCTGAAAAAGCTGAACTATCAGAATTATATAGCAAATACCCCTATTCTGATGCCTCGTACTTAGCAATCTGTTTTCCTACGTAAGTCTTCTTGTAAGTAGGCAATATGCATTCAGGCTGCTTAGGAGTTCTGGTACGAATTACGGTGGGACATCTACTTGTAGGTAAATAGATAGGTATCTTGTGTTTTTCAGTCCCTGTGAGCTCCAAGGAGATGGATCTCCTTTCTAGGTGTTGGTAACTCAGGATTCTAGGCCTGAAGGTGAAGGGGTAGAACTCGGGCAGTGGTAAACGCATCCAGGTAGCAGATTCATCCAGGTGGCAAGCGGTCCTGGAAGGAAGGAGGTGGGATTTGATTATCATGGCTTTTGCTCCGGAAAGTGTAACCTTAAGCAAATCGACCCCTCCGAGCCTTATTTTTTCTCCTTCTGTGGGGAAAAGGCACTCACTTTGCAACGTCTTTGTAAGTTTTGGAGACACAATTGGTAGCTGATACCTCCCAAAGCTCCTTTCTGCTCTAAAGTTACCTGGTGCTCTGTATGGGCACCTTTGAGATGCCTATGACCCTGCTCTGACAACCATCCACCTCTCATTCATGGGGTGACCCCTGCAGCCAAGCTTGCATTCTTCTGCTCCCTCTCTCTATAGATGAGGACACTCGATTCAGGGGAAATAACGGGGGCTCTCAGTTTCTTTCACCCATAAACGTTGCATGAGTCTCAATGGCTCTAGCCAACCTCTACGGAATGTCTTAACTCATGAGGTGTGTAGCCTAGTGTCCCCTCCTCATGGTTATGCATAAGCTACATACAAAGACAGATGAATAGATCAAGAAGCAGAGATTTAAAAAACACAACAAGTGATATGATGGCAGAAAGAGGGAGAGATGGGGGATAGAGTACTCGGTCCCGAAAATGTTCACTTTAGTGACTTATGAGGCCCGATTACATTCTCTGCCCTTATTTTCCATAACATATTGCCGTTATTTTTCCGATAATCCCAATAACAACCCCCCTCCCCCAACGCCCATGAAGTAAAGCTAGTTTGAGGAGATGTTCTTTTGCATAGCAACCCACAGGTTGCTGTCTTCTGAGCTCTGATTTGAAACCATAAGAGGCAAAGATTTTACTCTGTGCGTGGAATCTCATGGAAGGAAGACAGGGTAATCATCTTGCGACAAAGAGCCGGTGGGTAGTCTCTCCTTCTTGGGAAGGTTGGCAACTCGTTTCTAGACACTGATCTATCGGAAGCCATCTCTCTTCAAACATTTCTGAGGAGCTGCTGAAACACCCAGGAGCTGGGCTGTCGGTGCCTTCGGAAAAGGCCGGCGTTGCTCTAACAGGTTCGGCTGAAGTTCGCCTCCCCATGGCAGACGCATCTGCCCTTTTTCTTCCCCCTCTAAGACTTGACATCGGGGTGTGGAGAGGTGTTCTCCTGCTCCCAGGGCTTGTGCAGGCAGGCGTGTTTTCACAGAGGCGGACACTCTGGGCCTGGCCGTGGCCTGACAATGTGATGACACCGAGCCCCCTCCCTTGGCAGGTCCTCCGAGAAGGCCCCGTGTGGAAAGGGATGTGCTTCTGGTGGGGAACCTGTAGATCTTATACCCATCACCGTCATGCCCAGGGCAGCGGCGAAGTCATTACTGAGGGTGATAAGCTCTGTCTTTCTCGGCTGTTCCCAGCCAACTTCGTGAGAGCCCTGTTTGTTTGAGGCCCTCCCTTCAGACACCTGTCTCAGGAGACAGGGTGGTGCCATAGATGAGGCTGAGTATAGATCCGAGAAGAGGACTGACGTCCGCAATTCATGGGGAATCTGGTCCTGGGCAAGCTAATTACCCCTCAGCTTCAATGGCCTCGTCTATACAATAGGAGCATTGTGGTGAGGATCTATTCAGATAATGGAAAGAATAAAGGTTCAAACTTCCAGTTATAAGACAACTAAGTACTAGCGATGGGATGTACAACATGACAGTGGCAGTAAGCGCTGCCACACGGTGTATGGGAAAGTTGTTTAGAGGGTAGATCCTCAGAGTTCTCATCCCGAGAAGAGTTTTTTTCTTTGTATTGTATCTGTCTTGAGATGATGGATGTTAACTAGACCTATTGTGGTGATCATTTCACATATATGTAAATCAAAGCATTGCGCTGTGCGCCTTAAACTTATACAGTGATGTACGTCAATTATGTCTAGTAAAACCAGAAGAAAAAGAAACACAAGCCAGGATTTCTCAACCCCAAGTATTACAATTCCCTTCACTGCTGCATCAGACATGATGGAGATTATGCCATTCCGGGGACATTGGATAATGTCAGAGAAACATGACCGTGAAAGGGAATGGGGGGTGGGAGGAGTTGAAAGGGAAAGGCATTGGATGGACTTCTACAGTACCTCCCTGCTGCTGGTTTTACGCACAGAGTCCAAGGACGGGCCCAAGCTTGGAGGCTGGGTCAAGGGCGTAGGGGTCTAACCCAGTGGATAGATCACATAAGCAAACGATTCTTGGTTGTCAGCGGTTCATGTACCAAGGCAGAGCCGTGTTGGGATGCTTAGAAATGTGTCCCAGTAAGACACCGCCGGGCGATTAGGCACAAAAAAACCATGACTTAGTTCCCTGGGGAGGTAATAGGGCGAGAGCAAGAGCTGATGGTCATGAAAGTCTCATCCAGTAGAGGGACACCGGGTCCGTGGCAGAGTCACAGGGTACCTGGGCGTGTTGGCTGTATAGGAACTCTACCCTTGAGGGGTTGTCTCACCAGCGTTGCTTCCTGCCAGCAGGCGATGCCTTTGCCGCCACTCTCCCTTCTGACTCAGAGAAGGATGGAGTTGGGTGGTAAGTTGAGTTCAGTCCAGTACAACAAATATTTACGGAGCACCCCTCCGGGCCAGGCACCATGCTAGGCACAGGGACACAAAGATGAATAGGACACAGTCCTTCCCAGCCATGGCACATGTGCTGCCACATCCTCCTCTTTCCCTTCACCTGAGCAGACGTCATTAATCAATCGCCACACTCCTCCCTGCTGAGTCTGCACCTGGCCTCGACTCCTCCTTCACAAGCAGCCACGATCCATCAGCAGGAGAGGCCAAGTGGGCTGAAATGAATTGGCACCCCCGCTTCAAAAAAGTTGTAGTCTTGGGAAGGGAGGAAGGCTGAGATGTTTCCTTTATGTATATTAGACTCCCTGGTTCAAGTTCAAGGTAAAGAGAAGAAATTTGAGGAAGCCTGGGGTCTTAAAAATGTACACATTGCCTTTACATGTCTTATTGTAATTATTTTAAAGGGGAGGGAGGGTTTCTGTTAATAAAGAAATGGCATATTCCGGGAAGCATTTTTTTTCCCTAAAAGCAGACTTATTCTCATCAGAGGGGACTTCTATTAACATACAGCTCGAGACAAAATTAAAACCCAGCAACACAGTTAAAGAAAGTATAAACACTTGCTAGAACTGCAGCGTATCTACCCCAGGGGTCATAAGAAAGTGCTAACCCCTTGCTGCCAGTTCTTCTGTAGCCAAAAATATCAAGCTACTAAGAACTCCTCGGGGAAGGCAGAGTAGTGAATGGGGACCTATTATAAAACACACACCTTCCAGAGAACAGGAATTACAGGTAACCCTGCTCTTCTCTAAAGTGACCGGTGGTAATAGAACTCCTCTCTGTGGACACTAAGAAGGTCTTGCTTGTTCTGTGGCTTTGGCCATTTATACTTAATTTATGTTTTAATTTTCTGGAAAGAGCCCAGAGGAGCCCACTGCCCGATGGAGTGCATGATACAGGTTTGGTAAACAGAAATTAAAATAAAATAAAAATGTTCTAGTGCCTCTGGACACATCCAAAAACCGAATTAAGAGAGTCTAAATCCTAGGGTGAGAATAATCCTTCAATTCATCTTCCAAGGCAAAGTATAAGGGGAGAGAGATGGGCGAAGGAAGAAAGGGGAGGAGGGCATTAAAGTGACAGGATATAGCATTAGGCATGGTTGAACGAGGCTTAAATGTTGGCTCTACCAGCATTCCTGAAAAGGGAACATTATAGCCATGCAAAATCTGGATTTCACAGCGAGAAAGAATCAAACATAACACTTCTCACTCTGAATCACTTTACCCCAAAGAGGGTTTTGAATTGAGACCTTCATTACTGCCAATAACTGAGTTTACCTAAATAATCTCTAGCACTTTGGAGAGAGGGTAAAGCCACCGCTGTTTGGCAGATTAAAAAAAAAAAAAAAAAAAGCGGGAATGTTGTCCTAGAGAAACTTTACTTCCCTCGACCTTTTTAAAAAATTTCTCCTACTCCAGCCTCTCATCTCCATAAGAATCCGCCGTGCAAGGTGGGATATGGAGCCACAGAAACAATGTATCTTTGCT
>CM053513.1:86898692-86923064 GCA_028627145.1 Eidolon dupreanum
CCCAAACGTGGCTCCGACGATGCCCTTATCTCAGTGAATCCACCCAGTTTAGTACACTGGGACCTTGTGCCATTTTTTTATCTGCCACCCTTCCTTTCTCGCTCTTTTTGCCCAGACATCTGAGGTCTCGTTATTTCTCCATCATCACTAGCGTTGCTTCCTCCCTTTCCTAGTTTACAGTGAAAACCTCTCTGTAGTTCTCCCCGCCTCAGCCTCGCTGTACCGTTCTCCAAGGTGGGCTCTTTCACCCGTGTGTACCTTTGCGTGTATTTTTGTGTATATTTCATGGCCATTACTGGCTGTCAGTTTCTCACCTTTAGGAGTCCTGTCTAGGATTTCGTTCATGCTCAAGGAACGTCTGGGGAAGCTAATCAGATTAATTGATTACTTCCGATTAGATCGCTTTTCTTTTTAACCAATTCCTCTGGATAAATGTCTCTACATCTCCACTCCCATCTATGAAAGCAGAACTATCTTGGGGAGGAAAGACAAAAATTGAGTCCATAACAAATACGAGGTAACAGGGATCATTTGAACCTCGGTTCAGGGTAAAGCTTTTTATAAAAGGCGACGTAAGGAAGACTCTTGCTTGGGGCAGCAGACCTGAAAGGAGATCAGAAAATATGGTGAAAGAGAAGGAGAAACTAACTTTATGAAACAAATGGGATCCCCAGAAGCTGCTCTTCCTCCTTCGCCTCCTTTGTCCGATTCATCTTCAGAGGCTGGGGGTAGAGGTAGGGGCCGGCAGGGATCTGGGCGCTGGGTGCATTTGCAAAGGTTCAGGTCTTACTCTGCCACACGTTAGTACGTTTTCCAGCTTCTTCTTTAAAATTCAATTGTATCTTGAGTGAAACGAGGATGATTGTAAGAGAACTTGCCTTTCGGGCTGTTGTGAGAAGTAAATGAAAAAGAGCCTCATGCAACGTCATACAGCTCTGAACGTCACTGTTTGGGGCACGTCAATCCCCATTTGACAGAAGAGAATCCATGCAGAACAGATGGGCAGTTTGTCCAAGTCAGTGGTGAAGTTAGGTTGAGGATCCATCCTCTTCTGAGTCTAAAGTCCAGGTACCATCTACCTTCTTGATAGTCCTGCTTTCTATGGATAGGGGGAGGGTGTGGTGGGGGGACAGGGGGGTCTTGAACACCTGTCTCCATATTTTACCTGCTCCATCTGCCTAAAATTTTTTCCTTTTGAAGAACCAGCAGAGATAGGGAATCCATGATTTGTTGACAGCATTAAGCGGTGCTGCCATCTGGGATCCAACTCAGACCCTGATCCCTGGGGTCGTCCCAGTTAGGGGACATCAGTAGCCCTTCCCAGTCCACAGGAGCTGGCGACTCAGAAGTCGGGACACCATTTACCTCAAAGGGCTACTGTGAATGGTTCCTGTTACGAAACACAATGATGTTTTCACGCATTCACAAGCTTTCTCAGAAAGGATGTCGGGAATTATAGTGAGAATGCAGGCGAAGCAGATGACATCCATACTCCTGCAAAGACTTGGGCCTGCTCCGAGTATAGAGGGCCAGGACAAGGACACTCAGACACGGGAGGGAGGGAACGGTGGAGTCCCAAGTACCTTTTAGGTGTCCAGTGCATTTCATTCTTCAAAAAGAGGACCTTTTGTTTCTGGCGTGGCTTTAGGGGGATTAGTTTGGACAGGCAGAACACAGAAATCCTTTTAAGTCTCATCTTCTCTGAGACTGTCTGACAGCACTGGCTGTGACCTCGCTCTTGTCACCTGTCTGATCTTTCACTCCGGGACAGAAACAAAGGTGATGAAATTGAGGGCTGAGCAAGGGAGCTTGTCAGCTCCCAGGTGTGAGGAAGAAAGGGCTGGTGACAGGGGAGGGTGCCCCCCTACTCTAAGGTCACCATAAGGGAAGCCGAACGGCAAAGGGCCATGAGGAGTCACAGATGCCACCCCGCATGGCAGGTTTATGGGTCAGCGAGGGGCAGGGACACTTTAATGAATGCACCTGGTCATCATTTTAGTTCTTAGTAGAAGAAGAAAAGGCACAGACAACATAAGCTGTGCCGACTAACCGTTAGGTGGATTAATAGTGCCTGAACTTGACGGAGAAGCCAGGGCTCGGGGTCAAAGGATAAACTGATTGGTGGGACTTTTCTGATGCCTGGATTTTGGTGAAGCTATTAGTGCCAATTAGAATGACACCAGGGAAGTGGCTGGAAAGCTGGGGGCCCTCAGAGCACGTCAGGAGAAGGGGTTTGACAGCTGAGACGCAAAGAAAGATGGGTGATTAGGAAGCATAATTTGCTCAATTACTTGTGATTTGGTAGAAGTTGGTTTTTAGGACTGTTTTCATAACCCAAGAATGGGGACCTTAGAAGCCTTTGAAATGAGGGCAAGGCACGTAGAGTGGAATAATTTCAACTCAGGGCAGACTTTACAAACGTAAGAGCTGCCATGCTGGATTGGGGTCACCGTGGCCTAGGCCACCGTCTTGTCTCTGACAGGGGTGGAGAGGGAGGTGTGTGTGGACGGGACGGAGCTGTGAGATGCGAGTTAAGGAAGGACCTGAAGATTTCTTCATGGTCTGTCATGGGTTGTCATCTCGTTGAACTATTCTGACACTACCAGCATGTTTGCCTTTCCTGCCTTGTGGAGTAAAACGGTGGTGTGCTGACCTCATCGCTTGTTAGCTGTGTGAACTCCGGCGAGCTGCTTAACTCTTAGACTCTCAACGGCCCTATTGTGAATATAGATCAAATGAGAGCTACCCTCATGTCATCGTTTTGAACATTAAGTGGAAAAATAATAAAAGATAGCTACACTAAGATAGCGCTTACAATTTACCACATACTGAACTGGACATTTTATATCTGTGCACTCATCACTCCTCACAGAAGTTTATGAGCATGGTTTTCGTGATCTTCATTGGACCGAGGGGGAAACTGTTCACATTGTGCATGGGCTTTACGTGGGCATAGAGCATGGAGCTTGGTGGCTGTGGGCCTGCTCTCAGGCCTTTGTGTCCTCAAATCTACTTAAACCACAGCTAGTGGGTGTTGGTGAAAAAATTGTTGCTTAGTTAAGTTCAAGTTGTTCCAGATATGTATTTCTTGAGTCTCCCAGAAGGTTGGCCAACTCACCGAGACAGAGAGAGATGGTTACATGCATATTATCCAACACGGAAGGGTCCTTCAGAAACAGAAGTAGAAACAGCTGGACTCCAACAAAATTTATGATCTCTTTCTTCCAGGTTTAGCACTTGTGGTTCTAGAATCACACTAACAAATCCTCCCATCTTGATTTAAGATCATTGAGTCTAATACAGTGGATATTGCCTTTTCAAAGGTAATTGAAGTGATATGCCACTGGTTGCATTAGCCACTCTTTGTTCTTAAAAAAAAAAAAATACACACACACACACACACACACACACACATACACACATATATTTCAGCTTCCTTCAGAGCAAGACGGGGCCGAAACTATATTCAAAGGAGCTTTAAGCTTTTAAATAGTTGTTGCCTTTTCGAAATGTATAGACAAAATTATATGCATTGCAGTCATAACATTTTATTTCCAGTGATCGCCTATCTCTAAAATAACTTGATTTCCTCAGGTCAGAAAGAATTCTGTTTAAATAGGGGCAAGAAACAGGAGCTAAACATCTTTTTAAAAGGCACAGAGAGGGCAAAGCACTAAGCGAACTTGTCATCAGCGAAGATGAAAGCTTGTCTCATGAGGGGCTCTCACGAGCTTGGGTCAAATCCGATAACGTGGCAGTGATACGAGAATGGATTTCACTGTGTGTCTCCATCACAGCTGCTCACACTCGGTGCTGTGGACTTTCTTTCCTATGTCAATATCTAAATTTACTTATTTTTTATTTATAAGTTGTTATTTCGAAGTTTTTTCTCTCTATGCTTTTTCTAATTTTTTTGAACTAAATTTGTTGGGGTGACATTGGTGAATAAGCTTATATAGGTTTTGAATGTACAGTTCTACAATACGTCATCTGTGTATTGCATTGTGTGTTCACCACCCAAAGTCAAACCTTCTGTCACTATATATTTGACCCCCTTTATCCCTATTTACCACCACCCCCCTCCTTTTCCCTCTGGTGACCACTAAACTGCTGTCTGTTTGTTTGATTGCTTTCATTTTATATCTCACATATAACTGAAATCATATAGTTCTCAACTTTTTTTGCTTCACATGATATTTTCAGGATCCATCCATGTTTTCGCAAATGGCAGTATTTCATCTTTTCTTATGGTTGAGTAATATTCCATCGTATATATGTACCACATCTTCTTTATCCAATTGTCTATCGAAGGACACTTCAGTTCTTTCCATGTCTTGGCCCTGTGAATAACGCTGCAGTGAACACAGGGGTACATATATCTTTACAGGTAAGTATTTTCACATTTCTCAAGTAGATACCCAGAAGAGGGATGGCTAGGTCATATGGTCATTCTATTCTTAATTTTTTGAGGAACCTCCATACTGTTTTTCATAGTAGCTGCACCAATTTATACTCCTACCAGCAGTGTATGTGGTTTCTTTTTTCCTCACAACCTCTCCAACACTTGTTATTACTTGTCTTGTTGATAATAGCCACTCTAACAGGTGTGAGATGGTATCTCATTGTGGTTTTGGTTTGCATTTTCTTGATAGCTAGTGAAGTTGAGCATCCTTTCAAATATCTGTTGGCTGTTTGTATGTTTTCTTGGGAGAAATGTCTGTTCAGGTCCTCTGCCCATTTTTTAATTGGGTTGTTTTTTTGTTGTTGAGTTGTATGAGTCTTTTTTTTTTTTTTTTAATATATGCTTTGGATATTAGCCCCTATCAGAGATGTTGTTTGCAAATATCTTCTCTCATTTGTTGGTTGCCTCTTTGTTTTTCAATGATTTTGTTTTGCAGAATCTTTTTAGTTCGATCATCCCATTCGTTAATTTTTGCTTTTATTTCCCTTACCTTTCGGGTCAAATTCATAAGATCCTTCCTAAGATCAAGGTCTATAAGTTTAGTACCTATGTTTTCTTCTATGTATTTTATTGAGGTCTGTGATCCATTTTGAACTAATTTTTGCATATGGTGATAAATAACAGTCTAGTCTCATTCTCTTATGTGCGGCTTTCCAATTTTCCCAGCAACATTTATTGAAGAGACTCTTTTCTCCATTACATGTTTTTGACTCCTTCATAGAAAATTATTTGCCCATATATATGTGGGTTTATCTTTGGGTTCTTAATCCTGCTCCATTGGTCTGTATGTCTGCTTTTCTGCCAATCTCATGCTCTTTTGATTATTGTCACTTTGTAGTATAATTAAAGTCAGGGAGTATGAAACCTCCAGCTTTGTTCTTTTTTCTCAAGACTGCTTTGGCTATTCAGTGTCTTTTGTAGTCCCATACAAATCTGATGATTTTTAAATTCTATTTCTTTAAAGAATGCCATTGGAATTTTGATGGGGATTGCATTAAATCTGCATATTGCTCTGGGTAATATGGCCATTTTAACTATATTGATTCTTCTAATACACGAACATGTAATATCTTTCCATTTCTTTGTGTCTTCTTCAATTTCTTTTAATAATGTCTTGTCCTTCACATCTTTTAACTTTATTCTTAGATATTTTATTCTTTTTTGTTGCAATTGCAAAAGGAATTGGTTTTTTTCATTTCTTTTTCTAGAATTTCATTGTTAGTGTATAGGAATGCAATGGGTTTTTGTACATTGGTTTTGTATCCTGCAATTTTACGGTATTTCTTTATTGTTTCTAATAGTATTTTTTTTTTTTTTTGGTGAATTCTTTAAGATTTTCTGTATAAAAAATTATGTCATCTGCAAAAAGTGACACTTTGACTTCTTCATTCCCAATTCAGATGCCTTTTATTTCTTTCTCTTGCCTGATTGTTCTGGCTAAAACTTCTAGTACTGTGTTGAATAACAGTGATGAGAATGGGCATCCTTGTCTTGTTTTTGATCTTAGAAGAAAAGTTTTCAGTTTTTCACTAGTGAATATGATATTAGCTGATGAATAGTATAAGTGGCCTTTATTATGTTGAGGTATTTTTCTTCTATACCCATTTTACTAGGTGTTTTAATCATAAATAGATTATGTGTCTTGTCAAATGCTTTTTTTCTGCATCTACTGATATGATCATATGACTTTTATCTCTTATTTTGTTTATGTGGTATATCACATTGGTTGATTTGCTTATGTTGAACCATACATGTGCTCCTGGAATGAACCCCATTTGTCACAATGTATTATCTTCTTAATATGTTGTCGTATTCAGTTTGCTGGTATTTTGTTTAGGATTTTTTGCATCTGTATTCATCAGAGATATTGGTCTGTAGTTTTCTTTTTCGTGTGTTATCATTGCCAGATTTTGGTATCAAGGTAATGTTGCTTCATAAAATGAGTTTGGAAGTATTACTCCTTCTTCAATTTTTGAAAGAGCTTGAGAGGGACAAGTATTAAATTCTTCGACCGTTTAGTAGAATTCTCTCATGAACCACTACTATTGACATGTTGGATTGGAAAGTTCTTTGTTGCAGGAGCCATCTTGTGCATTGTAAAATATTTTGCTGTATCACTTATCTCTTCCCACTAGATGCTAGTAGCACCACCAACATTTCCAGTTGTGGCAACTGGAAATATTTTCAGGCATTGACAAATGGCTCCTGTGGGGATGAACTCTCCCCTGTTGAGAATCAGTGATTTATGCTTATATCAGGGATCAGTAAACTTTTTTTTTATAAGGTCCATATAATAAATGTTTTAGGTTTTGAGAACCATGTAATCTCTGTCATTGTTACTCAACTCTGATCATTGCAAAAGAAGCTGTAGGGAATATGTAAATAAATGAGCATGGCTGTGCTCTAATAAAACTTTATTTACAAACAGAAGATGGACTAGATTTGGACCATGTGCTATAATGTGCCAACCCCGATTTATATCACTGTGAAATAAAGTGGCATGCTGTGGTAAAATATGGTGCTTGGTATTGAGTGAAAAACAGCATATCCATTCAAGAATCAAATGAATATCACTGATAACACCACCCATCTATTGTCATCTTCCCAATGCCTGTATTGACATGTTCATGTGCACACATGCTGTTTGTCATGGATAAAATTTTGAAATCTTGCTATATATGTTTAATTTTGTATCCTGATGTTTTTCATATAACATTATTTATAACATAAATAATTTTTATGTGTTGGACATTCTTTTTTTAATTAATTTTTATTATGGCGACATTGGTTAACAAAATCCAATAAGTTTCAGGAGTTAATTTAACAGTAAAGGATATATATATACACATATATATATACACACATATATATGTATACACACACACACATATACACACACACACACACATATACACACATATATCACACACACACATATTGCATGGTGTGGACATTCTTGAAAAACATAATTTTCAATGGCTGTGTAATTATCTATTTTATTGATGTATCAAAATGGATTCATCATTCCTTATAATTGGATATTTTATTTTTTCCCATTTTTCCTTATAATGTGCATAATGGTACACTGAATATCTTTATACATATATCTCTAGTAATTTCTATGGGACAGATTTCTAATAGTAGATTTTCTTATTTAAAGAACAAGGATAATTTTAAAGGCTCTTGATCGTTTGTACAAATAGGCCTTCAGAAATTTTCTGCTAGTTATAATTCTTATTAGCAAACTAGACATTTTGAACTGAATTTCACTCTGGATAATAAGCAACGGGCAGGCAGGGTACACAGCTCCTGTATTTCACTCATCCCCCACCCCCAACCGCCAGAGAACCCCACATGGTGTCTGGTGTATACACCCTCAGGTAACGGTCCATATGTAGAGTCAAACACAGAATTCTGAGACTGGGACATGTGATACTGTAATACATTTGAAATTTGTCTCCAATTTTTGAAACTATACTGGTGTGCTGTCATACATGAAATGACCCCACCAGTTCGGGACAAGCAGTAAAGGGAACAGTCTCAGCAACCCAAATTGCCTAAGATGACATGTCACAGGTTGAGTGGGTGTAAAAAAAAATGTCATAGGACTCACATAATGGAGTTATTGACATGAAAGAGAGACCAGGAGGGGGTCCTGTTTCCCTGCACAATTCTAGGATTTGTGTCCTTTACATGCACGGAATATTACCATTAGGAAAATATCATTTATGTGGATCATTGGATTTCCTGTTTTTAATCCCTGCAAGCATTCTGGCAATCTTCAGCGCTAGCAGAAACCACAGTCGTGCTGTACAGAAACCCCAGCTTGCACAGGCCACCCAACCCTAAGGGGAAATTTCTTATAACCGTTTTTTTTTTTTCTCACAACTCCTCCAGGCCCAGGTGAGACAGCTAACCAGACTGCAGACCTGGGCTCTGCTGAAGGAACGGCGAGACTGAAATCGATCACGTCTTGTGTTTTATCCTCCAGGACTGAGTCAAATACGGAATGGGACGTCTGAGCCACACTAATTTTTCCAGAGAAAACCCAGAGAGAGGCCCAGTTCTTTGCTTCTGAGCGCTGGTTTTCTGTGGCCTGGGCTCATCTCACCCAGACAGATCGTCTGTGCTGGACCGGTTGTCCAACACGCTCCAGGCTTCCATCTCAGCAAGTTACAGGAGACGTGTTTGAAAAAACCTAACATCGCAATGCTGGAAAGGATTAGCCCGATGTTTTCAGCGTTCTCATCCTAATCATGTCCTTCTAAATGTCAGGTACAGATCCTTCGGCCGTGAAATGAGATCTTGATCACTATTAACTCTCAAGGATGCCGGCCACTGGATCAGCACAGAGAACAGGTTCTGGAAGCACTGTGGCTGTTTTCCAGGTGCAAATGAGTCCATGCAGCCTGGGGAGCACACATCCCCATGTCAGGCTCTCTATGATGGCTCCACTCTGTTGGCAGTGTCTTACGGCATTTGCCGCTTATCTTAACTTGTCACTGAGAAGGTGACCTAAGTTTGAAGACCTCACTTCCTTCATATATTTACATAAATGCCATCTTCCTGGTGAGGCCCCTCTGGCTAATCCGGCTAAAATTGCAACCCGGCACCCATACCTGGGGCTCTGTGCACTTTCTTCATCACCTTAGCCCTCATCACTGCTTAACATGTTCTGTGTTCACTTAGTACTCTGTGTACGTCTGTCTCCATGAACTGTAAGCTTTACAAGGGTAGGTTTCGTGTGTGTGTGTGTGTGTGTGTGTGTGTGTGTGTGTGTGTGTGTTTCTATTTTTGTTTGCTACTTGGATCCCTAAAACAGTCGACACACTTTTGAAGGCAAAGCCCTGCAGCTAAGCTTCCTTTTTGGCCAATTTAGAAGCTTCTGAGAGCAGCCACTACCTGTAGTGTCTAACGAGTGCTTAAAATGTATTTAGGGATTTAATCAAACAGCCGCTACTCTTATATCTAGAGGAGAGAATAGTGATTGATAAATAATATCTTTAGTCTTTTGCTTAATGGATCTGCTTCTAAATGGAGAGGGGGTTACATACTCTAATACATAGCCCGACCCTCAGTACCTGCCAACCACCATTTCGTATTCACAGTGGTCCTGTGGGGTTGATTTATTACCATTTCCATCATACCGATTAAGAAAATGGAAACTGAGGTTGAGAGATATAAAATAGCACCCAAGTCACTTCAGTTGCCCAAATTAGCAAGTAGCTGTACTGACTGATACATGGACACAGAGCCCTTTGAGTACAAAACCCAAGACCCTTTCCCTGTATGAGGTGGGTCTGTAGGATTCTTCAAAGCACTGGGGGAAATGTGGAATAGGACTTAACTTTGCATTTGTGATGAAGTCCCTAAGGTGTACAAATGCCCTCTGAAGGCGCTTTTTTTTTCTTTCCTGATGATTTTTATTGAATCGGGACATAATAACGTTATGAAAATTTTATGAGAGTTTCATCTCAGAAACCCACAGCATTTAAAACACATGAATTAATTTTCAAAATTCTCAAGGTAGGTAGCAAATGATTTTGATAGAAAAGTAACTATAATATGAAAATAACAACACATAAAATGTTAGTTGTTTTAAGGAAAAGCGTAAAGACTCCCATCGTTAGAGGGGAAGATACTTATTAAAGCAAAGTGGAACAAGAACAAAATCTGAGAAGTTTTAGGATCTCTTACCATAGATGGACGACTGTAAGGTAGCAGTGTTTTTCTGTGTTCTACGGTTAGTGAGGTTGACTGTTAATTCTCAGCAAACATATTGTCCTATCTCCAGAAATAATTATTTTTTTTTCCTGAAAATATAGCATAAGAAGCACATACATCATTCAGTTCAACACTTATTTTGCATTAACTATGTGAGTCATGTAGGGTAAGATTTTGACTATTGAATAAAGCATTATTTATCATCTGCTCCTGTGCAAGACAGCTGAGTAGAAAAGGCCAATACGAAGGCTCACTTCACTATAATTTCCTGGCTTCTCTTCTCTTCTGTGATAATAGCAATACTCACTGAAAGGCAAATTTGTCTTCTCGCCTCACTCTGAATTGAAGGCTTGTGCATAACACCAGATAGGATCTTCACGTTCCACATGTCTAAGGAACACATATGGTTTGTCCAGAATAAGCCCATAACTGGGCTGAGTCCTGAACGTTCAGAGGTGACTAACTTGGTTGATGTTGTTTAGGATGATATGGAAGATGGGGGAATTTATCTGAAGAAAACTGAAACATGTAGAGATGCATGACTATCAGAGTTCCCACAGCCAAACATTGGTGGAGGGGGACTCAGACTGTGATGTTCGAAAAAATTCAATGATCTTTTGCCTTTGATATTGCTTTCTTGCCAAGGGGCTTATGCAACAAACTTCCTGTGTGCAGTCACAGCTTTTGTTTGCCTAAATGTCCCCCTGAACCTTGGAATATTATTTTACTTTGTCATGACCTGAGGTTTGGGGGTTATGGTTGTATACTGAAATGGGATGTATTCCTTGACTAGGGCGGCCGTGACGAAGTACCAGAGACTGACTGGCTTAAACAGCAGACATTTACTGTCTCACAGTTTTGGAGCTTAGACGTCCGAGATCAAGGTGTGGGCCTGGTTGTCTTCCTCCGAGGCCTGTCTCCTTGGCTTGTGGGTGGTCACCTTCCCCTTTTATCTTCACATGGTGTTGCCTCTGGGTGAATTAGGGCCCACCCGAATAACCTCATTTTAACTTATTACTTCTTTCAAGACCCTCTCTCCAAATGCAGTCACATTCTGAGTTACTGGGGGTTAGGACTGCAACCCATGAAGTTTGGGGGACACAATTTATCCCATAGCACTGGCTGTGCAGGAACAGTGAGCTCGGGAACCCAGAGGTAAGACGATGCCTATAAAATAATAGATACTTTAAATTCATGCCTAGGACATTACATGCTCTATTCCACATCTTCGTCACAACAGCCTAGCAAATGATGTCTTATGGTGCCCGTGTCCTAGGCCAGTTAGCTAAGCAAGGTTTAAGCAATTTCCTTAAGGTCACATGGCTAAGTGGCACAGGCTGGGGTTCACGTTGACCTCTGCTCTCTTGCAGGTCGCTCCCCAGCTGAATCTAAATTCCGTTGCACACCGAGGGGGTGCTCTTGCTGAAACCCATCATAAAGCTTTTACTCGGAGCCTGACTGTTCTTAACCCATGAGGGACAAAGGCCCGGTTGGTGACGAGAAACAGCTGAGACCGGAGGCGCTGTGACTCCCAATGTGGCATCAAAAGTCTGTCATGAAAGGCCACTTAGCCAGGCCCAAAAAGGCTGAAGGAGACTTAAGTACTGCACGCTCTTAAATGCTGAAAGCGACAACTCTCCACCAGCCGGGCTCGAAATCAAAAGCCCAAGGCCATCGCCTCTCCGAGGGGCAGCCTGTCTCCCAGGAATGTGGCCATGATGAACGAGAAGTGTGTGCAAAGTGCGAGCCCTTGCCCCCGAGGGTGCTGCGTAAATGCCGGGCAGTATACTGCTGTTTATTTGGGCTACCCAAATGCACCGCGCTGAAAAATATTTCTTTCACTGACAACCGCGGTCATTGTGGTGAAAAGATTTATGTTACAACATATGAATGATGCCTCTGTGTGCGTGCATGTGTGTGTGTGTGAGTGTGTGTGTGTTAATATTCGGTGTGCTGTGTAGGGAGACGGGGGGTACATTTCTCCTGGAAAATCAGCTGGAAATTTCAGAAAAGCTTTGGTTACCCACAATTCCCCTTCGACAGACTTTCCAAAAGTTTCCGACTTAATCATGGAATCTCTCATTTGGAGGGGAGCTCAGGGACCAGCACCATCCGATCCTGGTCTCCGCCTAGTTTCAGATACTTCACTGTAACGTTCTGGAGTGTGGTTAACCAACTTCTGCTTGAACGCTTCTGCTGATGGGGAACTCACCACCTATGGCGAGGCGTTTGTTCCTTTTGCCGACAGCTGAAGGGGAAGAAGGGAAATCCCTTTCACAGGGCGCTTTGGGCGTTTCAGGCTCTGTGTCCAGAGCTCGCCCCTCGTCGTAACACTTCGAAGTTGATTCTACCACTTTCGATATTATTACCACTCTCCAGGCTTCTTGTAGACCAGACTCTCCTCGGTGCTTGAGGTATATGAAGTCATTTAATCTTTCCAGACACCCCATGAGGGAGGCACTCTTATTTCTCCATTTTATGGATGATGAAACTGAGGCTCAGAGAGGTTAAACAGCCTGCTCAAGGTCACAGAGCTACAAAGTGGTTTGGAATACAGGCAGTAAGATCCAGGACTCACACTTCTTACTGCTATGTCCTGCTCCATCTTATTGACCTGAATTCGGTGAAAAGAAAATCAAGCCCCAGAGAGCTTTAGTGACTGGTCACAGGTCACACTGCAGTGATTTGAGCCTGGCTCTGACTCCAAACCCTTATTACTTCCGTGACTCCACGTGGCCTCCAATTATGACAAAGTGCCGTCTGTGCCCACTGAGACAAAATAGACCTGCACTGAGTTTTGAATGTGGAACCAGGCTGTGCTGTAGGCTCGCCCTGCGGTCACCTTGCAGGCTGGTTAGCAGTATTTTTAGTCTTCGCTCTTAATAACCTCTACCTGCTGTACTCTTGTCTAACTATTTTATTCCCACCTTAAGAAGGAAATTTAAATTAGATGAGATACCCATCCCTGAACCCCCATGAAATGGCATGGTCTAGATGAACTGAAATTAACAGAACCGTAATCTTCTCCTGTTTATTTATTCAGTTAGCTAATAAGCAAACAAAAATATGTTCAGTGATTTATTAAATACCTGTGATCAGCTACCTGTCATAGACCCAAATACTGATGTGCATGTATGCACCATGAGTACATGCCTGTTACTGGCTTCTGAGATGTTGGCTCTTTAGCCATTCACTCCTACCTCATATTTTAATAGCTACACCTTTATAAAAACATTGATATCTATTGGCCAAGTCTGTCTCCTTTTTCTTTTTTGAAATCATCTTGGTTAACTTGATTATAAGTTTTCCTATTAATTTTAGGATCAATTTTTAAAATTTTGTTAAAACTTTCTGTTGATACCTTTATTGTAACAACCTTTAAAATATAGCCTCGATTAAGAAGAGCTGAAACCTTTGTGATAAATCATCTTTTGACCTATGATTATGTTGTCTGTCTCAAACTACATTCTATTTTTTTAAGTTTGCCTAAATTTAGCAATATTCTCTATAAAGGTCTTAGACATATTTTTATTTATTCCAAGACATCAGATTTACCCCAATGCATTTTACATTTTTGGTGTGAATGTTATAATATTGTTCTTTACCATGCTTTGAAAAAACATTTTAAGAATTCTTTACACTTTAGTTACATTTTGAAAATCAGGAGTTTTCATGGTCTGCTCTGTGGAGCTGGGGACCGGGCAGGTACAGACTCTAGGGCCCTGTGATAAGGTGGATACCAATGCAGAGAATGGACCTCAGCTCTGCCTATCACACCCCCTCCCACTACCAACATCCAGACTTTGTAATTTGTATTTTATCCTATGACCAATGGGAAGCCTTTGACGTGTTCTGAGTAGAGTATATTCTCTGGCTGATTGATGGAAAACAGGTGGCAGAGGAGCAAGAGTAGACACAAGGGTGATCAGCTTGGACTCTTTTTCTGTAACCCTGATGAGTGGAAAATATTGTTGGACCTCATGGAGAATATATATGTTCTAGTGGAGGTGGGGGATAAGCTTAATGTGGAACGTGCTTTGTAAATACAACTGGCTGGATTTACTGAGAGATTAGATATTGGCAGTAAGTGGAAAAGAGGGATCAGGGGTTATGCGTAGTTTTTGCTTTAAACATCTCTGTGGATAGTGATAGCTTTGGCTAAATAGGGGAAGGCTAAGAGAGAAGTAGGGGTGTGTGTGTGTGTGTGTGTGTGTGTGTGTGTGTGTGTAAGAGAGGGAGAGAGAGAGCAAGTGAGAGCAAGAGCATGAAAAGTTGGATATTTAAATCAAATATAGGACTATATCAGAGGTGAGGGAAAGTTCTGGGAGGCAGACACATACCCGCAGGCAAATATTTTGGAATTTTTTGAGTGTTAATGAATGAATGTATTACTTGGATCATTTGTTACTTAGCCAGCAAGAGAGGTCATGCTACAGAAGACAAGACAGGTAGCTTATTAACATCATCCTAATGGTTTGCTCATCAGGAGGCACTGTTTAAACAGTGTGCATCATAACATTAATAGTTTATTAGTCACATATAATCATTTTATTGTGTCTTAGAAAATAGGTCATGAGTTTGAGATTGATATATAACACATTATAACTTTTTTTCCTATTTAACACAAAGGGTAAGAGCCTCCCAGTTAGCATATGTGTTCCCGGTTTTCAGGTAGGAGTTGCTAACATGAAGTGGGCGGGGGCTCTTGATGGTGTACAAATCCATGGGACTAATTAGTTGTCTTGAAGACTGTGTGGACGTGGAAGAGAAAGGGGCTGGAGCCTGAGCTCAGAGGCACTTCCACTTTTAGGGGACAAGCTGAAGAGGAGGGGGCAGCAAGGAATAAACGAAGAAGCTGTGGCCCTTCGCGGGAGAAGCACCAGGCCAATATGTGAGAGTAGAAGGGAAGTGAAGAAACTCTTTCTACAGAAAAGGAAGAGTGAAATCATGGTGAACCTTAGTAGCAGAACAAAGGTCATCGCTTATTTTCAGAAGATTCACTTCCGGGGAGAGGTAGGAATGACATTGAAATAGCAGTGACAGTCAACTTTCCAAAAAGCCCTGCTCAGGTGACGAGCAGACAAATGAAGTTAGAGCTACAGGGAAATATGGCATAAAGGGGCGGTTACATTTTAAGATAGGATATAATGGAGCATGTGTATTGGCTGATAAAATTTAGCTGGTAAAGAGGGAGAAACATATTGCAGAAAAGAGAAAGGATATTTTCAAGTACCAAGTCTTTGCATGGGCAATAGAGTGGTGATGTGGGCTTAGAAAGGAGCAGTCGATATGTAGAAATAGCAAAAACTGACTATATCAATAAAGGTAAGGTGAGCTCATAGCCTTAGTGTTAAATTTTGTTGAATAAATGAATGTACATATTTACGAGGATTATTGACTATATTATAGAGGATGCTCAGTAATTGTCTCAGCATGAGTAGAGGCATATAAGAAAGATATCAGAGAGGAATTAAAAACTGGGCAGATAATTTAAATAATACAGATAACAATACCATTAATAATATAGGAAGAAGAGGATGGATTCGAAAAAGGAGGAGGAAGAGTGATGTAGAAGAGCCACATTTTGAGCAGCTTATAATTTTATTCTCCATCTCACTGAATCCTCAAAACGCTGAGAGGTAAGTATTTTCCATGTATGCAGAAAGCAAGGCACAGAGAGCTTAGGCAATTTGCCTAAGGTCACGCAGACTCTAAGAGTGATAACTTGACCCTGCTACTGCTTGGCTTCAAAGGCTGTGTTTTTAAATACTCCGTTATCACAGAGCATGGCTACTCAGAGATGGGTGAAAGGCTTCCTGGTTGGAAGAAACAGTATCAGCAAAGGCAAAGAAGCATGAAGATGCCTGAGCAATAGTGATTAGTCCAGAACATCAGCCTATGCATTCCCTAAAAACAGACTTGGATGAGACATATTTAAATGTTTTTTTTTTTTTTTTTTTTTTTTTTTTTTTTTTTTTTAAAGGAGAGAAAAGACAGGGAAGGAAAGAAAGCCAAGTGAAGATGAAATCTTTGGTAAAAGTCCCACTTAATGTCCAGTGGTCCTTAAGGGGAAGCCTGGAGTGGGGGTTACACCTCAGATCTGCCCCGATGTGGGATCAGGGGTCTTGGCTGTCACGCTCTTGCATCTACTGGTTAGTAGTTGGAGACAAAAGATACATGCAGATTTGATTGTAGCATCAACATTGTCTACTACCAGGAGGTTGAAAAGGGGTGGGAAGAGTTGAGAATCAAGAGAAGTATCTGGGCGATCTTCTGAGGGTGATCCAGCACCATGCCAGAGAGTTTGGAATTTCACCTTGACTAACCAGTTCCTGAGGACAGGCGTCATGATTAGTTTTTAATAGTGAAGGATCTGTGCAGTTATGGAAAAATCAACGTCACTACGCTACACCGAGCATCATAAATAAGGGGTGCTTACCATCCCTTTCCTGGACTGAGCTAGACGGATTTGGATTTGAGTTTTAATTAGTGTTAGACAAATTAGAAAAATCTCCATTTGCTAATCATTTTTTATCTGTAGACTAATGTTTTAATTAGGGTGCTTTGATTAGAAGTAATAGAAAACTGCTCTTCAGCCGGCTTAAGTAATATGGGGATAATAAGATGTAGGGCAGCTCCAATTTGGTAAAATTAGTCCAGCAAATAACATTGTAAAAATCATCAGTCACTTGATTTCTTTACACTTTTATATTTTAACACGCAATGTGATTTTTAAGCTTCTGTCATGATTTGAAGACAGTTGTCACGTTTCTAAGCACTGTATGTAGAAACAATGATGTCCAGTGGACAAAGGGAAATGGTAATATCTCAGTTGTCTTTTTTTTTAATTTTAAAGAAAGCCTTTTCCTGGAAGTCCCCCAGCTGACTACTTCTCACATCTCATTGGCCAGAATTGTACTTTCTTCCCCTGCATGATCCAATCACTGGTAAAAGGGGAAGTCTACAATGTTTTGCTTAAACCAAATAGACGTCACCTTCTGGGGCTGGGGATGCTCCTGACCTTCTCTGAAAAACATGGCCACGTGGAGGAGGCTAAAAAATCTCAATAGCATCTAGGTTTTGTTAGAAGAGAGGAAGGGAGGCTATAGTCATTATATCATGGACCATCGATGTCTGTTTTGACCTGGGTATTGGAAGAAACAGATCTACTTGAGAAAATTCAGAAAACTCCTTTTAAAGAGTATATTGTGGGTCCCAGGGGGCTCTAAGTCTAGGATTTTTGTATATATAGTTATTGGGAGCTATGAATGGACAACAGTTAGGAAATAAATACTCCCCACATACCTCATCATGGCCTCTCTTTCTCCCAAGGTCCCAAAACATCTCGTTTCTCTGTACGTGTTGTCACTATCTCCTCCCTATCAACAATGTTTTCTTTTATTTGTATCAGGTTGGACAAAACCCTTGTTGTCACCCTGGTTCCAACTGCATGTGGCTTTCTGGTGCCAGCTGGCTACATGCTCTCAGTTTCCTAGTTTTGACGTTCCTAAAAGCTTATGGTCATTGGTTTAGCTCATATTTTTCTTTCCAGTCATAGGTCGTTAGTCAGTCTTTGGGTAAGCTGCCCCTCAGCACCCTGATACAATTGTCTGTGACAGTAGAGACTGCGAGTTAGGGCAGTTCAGCTTTAACGAGGTTTATGGACAGAGGACGTGAAGGACAGTCACTCGCAAAACACGTCGAATACAATTATGCTCTTTTAAGCTTGTGCAGATTACATAAGAAAAGGAAAAAGTGAGCACTCAATAAATTTCACTCCTTTCCTACCTCTTTCATTCATTCGACATTTATGAAACTTCCACTTTCTTCCAGACATTGGAGACATACAGATGGTAAAGATGCAGGCCTTAAACGAAGTCTCAGGTAGTAAGGTCAGCATTCCTAGGCTGTCAGTCCAGAACACGGAGAGTGTAAATAGAAGACAAACACCTAACTCGATCTTAAGCCAACACTCCCTCTGAATTTTAAAGTTGAAGGCGTTAACCAGATAAGCATGGATGAGGGAGGAAGGGCATCAAACGCTGATGGAATTGTGTGACCTCTGTATTTCAAAATTTCAGCAAGTCCCATTAACATTTTATTCCGTGTGACACTTGATTTGTGCAATGCGGCAATCAATAATGTGAAAAACAGCAAGCAGTTCGATTTGATAGGAGTTTGATAAGAATAGAGTCTAAAGAAGTAGACAAAGGCTAGATATAGATGAATATTCTGGAAGGTCTTAAGGGAAATATTTTAAAACAAAACAACGTGAGAGTTTCGGATATAGGTAAGATGGAGTAAGCACACTTCATCCTTGCTACCTCATGGAATGTAGTCATAAAACAGAATACATGGAGAAGGATTTTTGTTTTTTTGTTTGTTTGTTTGTTTGTTTTTGCAGACTCTAAAAAAGAATAGTAGCAGGAGGATTGGGAAAGAAGATGAGAACTCAAAGTATCACTAAACTATCAGTGACGTTTTCACTCTTCTTCACTTCAGTATCCCCACGCCTGGCTGCAGTCCAGCCCAGAACCTGGAAGCGAGGACTGGTGTGGACAGCGAGAACTGGGGGACGGGTACTCTAGTTTTGGCTCAAGTCGTGGGAGTTAATTTCTTAATGGCCGGAGATAATGGAGTAAATGCCCCACTAAAAAATTTAATTACTATATACCTCAACCTGCAGCTGCCTATAACATTGAGAATTCTGGGGGACTGAAATTATCGTTCTCTGATCAGAGAAGCTGATCAAGAGGAAGGAGAAACACCTATTTTTTCCTCCTTTTGTCCTCCACAGCTTAATCCCAAACTTGAGTGATGTCTTGAGAAAATTGTGGGAGAATGGAATAAAGACCTAATTTTCCTGTTGGAGGATTAAAATTGGGAGTTCTAGAAAATGGAGAAATTCTGAGCAGATTTCAGAGAGGGAGCAGTTTCAGAAAGTAACCTTGTAACTTGTTTATGAACTCCTGCGCACACCCCAAGCTATGCATGCACGAATGTGTTAAAACAAAAATATTAAACATGTTCATGGGATTTAAACAAGACCCAGTGTCTCATAACATAATATTCAAATATCTAGAATACAATAAATATTTATACAATATATAAAGAAACCAAGAAATATCAACTCACAGGGGAATAGAGAATCAGCAGGTGCTAAAGTAGATGCTGAAATTATCTGACACACTTGAAAGCAGCTGTTTTGAAACACTTCACTGAGTTAAGATGAATATTCTTGAAATAAGTGGGAAGATAGAAAGTCTCATCAAAGAAATAATATAAAGGAAATTCAAATAGAAATTTAAAATAAAAACATATTAACTAAGTAAAAGTATAGAATGAGCTCAATAGAAGAATGGAGATGTTAGAAGAAAGAGTCACTAAACTAGAAATAGATTAATAGAAATTATTTAATTGGAAGAACACGAAGAAGAAAGATTGAGAAACAAATGAATCATCTCAGGGACCTGTGGTACAATACCAATATGTTTAATATTTATGGCATGTAATTCTCAGAAGGAGATGAGAAATAATATGCAGAACGAATACTTGAAGAAATAATGGTAGAAAAACCTCCCAAATTTGGTAAAAACCATAAACTTACAGATTCAAAAGTTGAACAAACCCCAAACAGGAAACATGAATAAGGAAATCCATACCCAGACACATCATCATCAAATGGCTGGAAACAACAAATATGTTGAAGACAGAGAAAAACTGTGCATTCCTCAAGAAAACAATTTCTATGGCTATCGATTCCTCATCAGAAAACAGGCTAAAGTAGAAAAAGTGATCATGTCAATAGATGCAGAAAAAGCATTTGACAAAATGCTGCATCATTCATAATAGAAGTTCTCAGTCCACTAAGAACAGAAGGAAACTTCCTTAAGCCTATAAAGAACATCTACCAAAAATCTAGAGCTCATATCATACTTTGTATTTCTAAAGCTATTCTATAAAGGCAAATAAACCAGAATTGTCAAAATGGTAGAAAGAGATGGACAACTCACGTTACCTGATTTGAACACTAACTATAAAGCCACGCTGATCATGACATTGTGAGATTGGAAGAACTGATACATAAATCAATGAGATGGAACAGAATCTATAAATAGACCCATACATCATGGCCCATTATGTTTCCCAAAGACACAAAGGTAATTCAATAGAGAACAAAATTGTTTTTCAATATGTTGTTTTAGAAAAAAAATTGATGCGAATAATGAACCTTAACCTAAATCTCACACTTTATACAAATATTAACTCGAAATGGATCATAGATTTAAGAGTAAAACACTGACCAACAGGACTTCTTGAAGTTTTTGTGTCCTAGAGTTATTAGCTATTACCCCAAAGCACAATCCATAAAATTGTAAAAGACGATAAAATGGATTTTACCAATTTTTGAAAAAAGAACTTTTTGAAAGATACTGTTAAGAGAATGAAAAGACAAGTCACAGACCGGGAAAAGTATTTAAAAACTACATGTCTAACAAATGACTTGTAAATAGAACATATTAAAAATGATCAAAACAACATGAGCAAACAAAAGACATTTAAAAAATGGGCAAAATATTTGTATATACACTTAACCAAAAGGTGTATACAGAAGACAAATAAGCAGATTAAAAGATGCTCACTATCATAAACCATTAGGGAAATATTAATTAATACCACCATGAAATAACAGGACATAACTATTAGAATGCTTAAAAAAAATAATACTGACAATGCTCAGCCATGGAGAGGATTCAGAACAAGTGGAATTCTCATACATCGCTAGTAGGGGTGCAAGTTTGTTTTAAAGTTAAACATCCACTTATCATATGACACAGCAATGCTACTTCTAGGAATTTATCCTAGAGTGATGAAACCTTATATTCACATTAAAAAAACAGAAACAAAAACAAAAAACGCCCTGCATATGAATGTTTATAGCAGCTCTGTTTATAATTGCCCCAAACTGAAAACAACTCCCTTATCTTTCAGTGGGTGAATGAGTATAAACACACTGCACTGCGCCCGTACAGTGAATAGCGTTTAGCAGTAAAAAGAGAGAGAACAGTAGATAAACAAAACAACTTGAATGGGTCTCAGAAGCATTCTGCTGAGTGAAAGAAGCCAGTCGCAAAGTTTACACACGCTATGATTACATTTATATGATGGGCTCAAAAGGACAAAGCTACAGTGATGGAGAACACGTCAGTGTTTGCAGGTGGTCGGGGACGAGGAGAGGGTGTGGGCATGGAGGAAAGGCAGTGCGCTGGGGGGTCGTGGAAACGTCATCTCTTGCGATGGTTACAAGAATCTATACACGTGTTAAAATGCACAGGACCCTGTACCAGGATAAAGTCAATGTTAAAAATAAATACGTGGAAGATGGGTTACAGGGGGCAAGACAGGGACATTTTAATCCCCGAAACGTCTGGAATTGCACCGAATGACTTCAGCTGTCCCAGCAGGGCATGTGAAGACCTGTGGGGACTACGGAACGTGATTTCCTTCCGTGCGGGGCCGTCGGTCTCTGGGAAGATGTGCCCCTGGCTCCAGGCCCCTCAGGAGACCCTCTCTTTGAACTTGGTTTCCATCTCTGCACAGGAGCCATCCCCCGCCCCCCACAATCCCACTCCCCAAGGCCCAGTGTTCTGCAGAAGGTGAGCTAACCAGCTGTGAGCAAGGGGACAAGGACCCGGCCAGGCCCAGAGCAATAAACGGTACAGTGTCCCGGTGTTTTGCACAGCGGTGACATGTCAGCTCGGGAAACGATACAATGCAGCGGGCGTAGGCGCCTGCCCATGTCCACGGTGACACGACCGTGTTTTATGATCTGAGAAGCAGCATTGCAAACTGGGAGTGGGGAGAATCAGGAAGGGTGAGACGTTGGCCTGGATCAACTCCACAGGCTTAAGAGAGACCAAGCGGACAGTGACAACTTTTGTGGAGTCTCCTTAAACCATGTGCATTATGAGACGTGACACGAGTGTGTGCTCTCGGCCACTGACTTGTTTGTGAAGTAGTTAGGATGGTGTTTGTATTCACTCGACTAACAGTCAGTGAGCCAGGCCTCCGAGCGAGGCACTGAGACAGATATGGGAACAGAAGGCAATCACTCTCTGAAGCAGATCTGCCTACCAGGCGGAGGCCTTGAAGCATCTCATCTATGCAAAAGGGGATCTGAGACCACTCCCCAGGGAGCCAGCTCGCTGTGCGGTAACAGGTAAATTCCCTATCTTCCGTGGATGGTCAGTGAGCGTGGTGAACTCCAGTGCTGTGCGGTCTAGGTCTGACTCCCGGCGCTGCTAACCACTCCCTTTGTGACTTCGGGTGGGTACCTTGACCTCTCTGCTCATCGGTGGAAAGGGGATAAGGATTGTTCCCGGCTCAAAGGACTCTCATGAGGATGTGAATAAAAAATGGAGAATGAAGAATAGAGACTATGAAGTTCTGGCACGTGGTAAGAATTCAGGGCACGACTGGCACAGGGCACACACTCAACAAGTGTGAGTTTTTATCATCATACGAAGTGATGGCTCTGAGTTACTCTCGTTTAATTCCTGACTTGCCAGGCTTGGGTAAATAAGAAAACTGGCTTTCATGCTGATTTCCTTAACCCGTGACCCAAGAAAGCACTGTTCATTTCTGGACCTTGGTTTCTGTCAGTGGAGAAAGGGAGAGGTCGGAGACTTGACCTAGATGGGCTCCAAGGTCCCCCCCGAGGAAGGGAAAAATGAGGCGGGCCATGGCTGTGTGATTCCCACTCCTCCTGAAGCAGCTGCTTCTGCTTCGGACCCAGAGAGCTTAGTAAAAAGACCAACATTTCCCTCTAGTGGTGAGAGGTGAGAAGTGACCTGCCTTTCATGAGTGATTCTACTCAGAAAGTGTTTTCGAGGTGAGATGCACAGGTGGACCACCACAGGTGGCACGTCGACAAACGTTTCTTAATTTTAGTATCAAAGATTTGAACGTACCGTGTGTTGGGAGCAACACGTGATAATACAGTGCATTGAGCATGGTGATCATATGGACAGTGTTGTTTGTTCACTGTCAGAGTAGAAAAGAAAACAGGCCATTGAGAAAGCGAGCTGTGGCAGTTAATGGACATGGCCAACGTCTTGGAGAGGAAGCTGGGAAATTGCTAGTTTTTTAAACTGAGCTTCATTTTTCTCAAAAGTGAACATGCATATGGTTGAAAGGGATCAACTAATTATATAAGACTCGTTAAGAAAACCAGCAGCCTGCTACCCGAGACGCTACCTTTTTCCAAGAGGCAATTGATTGTAATTTTTTTGAGCTAACTCTGTTATTTGTGCATCAATATTTTCAAGTGACATGATTATATTTCTAGATTTTTCTGTTCTAGATATTGACTTTCCAATAGAGAAGATAGGGGTTGTCTGCTCTTTATTTCTCTTAGCCTCCCCAATATTTCTTATTGCTCCATCTTCCCCACATACTTACCTAGCAGTTTTTTAGTTTAGTACACAGTGTTCCATTATTATGACTATGTACATACTATTTTTGATTGACGTATATAATATAATGCGATTATATTTACAGCAAAATATTTATGCATGCCAGTGATTTTTCTTTTTGTTTCATTTGCCTATTTTCTACATACTTATGATGAATTCGACTCTGAATTCTTCCCCGGCTGTGTAAACCTTCTAGAATACACACAAATACTGTAGGCGTTCAGAATGTTTCATCTGCTTAGAGGAACCCCTCCTTGCCGGCACCCCACTGCGACCTGGGTCTGCTGTCCAGACAACTCCGTCACCTTCTTTTGCTCTCCGGTGTTGGGTCGCTGATTCCCACTGTTTCCTCTTTCCTAACTTACTCCTTTCTTTAGAGAAAACACTTCAAATCTGCCAGGTGATTTCTGAAGGAAAAAAATACATATTTGGAAGCCTTGAGACCTTGCCTGTCTGAAGGTACCGTCATCGCATCTTCGTATGAAATCGACAGGCTGCCTGTGCATAGGAATCCCGGGCGGCAGATCATTTTCCCCCTGGATTTTTAATTCTTTTCTCTGTCGCCTTCTAGCTGCTTGTGGCGCTGTTGAGATGTGCAGAATTATATTGGTTCTTAATTTTGTACGTAAAATGTATCGCCTCCCCTGCAATACCTGGATTCTTGTCTGGAAGCTTGTAGAATCACTGTTTTCTTTCTTTCTTTCTTTCTTT
>CM053513.1:86923564-86953804 GCA_028627145.1 Eidolon dupreanum
TCTCTCTCTCTCTCTCTCTCTCTCTCTCTCTCTCTCTCTCTTTCTTCAGCTAAGCCCTTTAAACCAAATGTATGTACCTCAAATTTGGGGAATTACTTAATTATTGCTTTGGTGAATTCTTTATTTTCAAAGTTTCTACTCTCTCTGGCTGGAATTCCTCATATATGAATATTAAGTGTTTTAGATGTGTCACACTTTTTATGTCTCATTCATTTTCCATCTATTATTCTGCTGTGCTTTTTATGAGATTTACTGAATTTTATCTTCAAAAGCTTCTGTTGGCTTTTTTTTTCCAGTTCTTTTCTCATATTTTATTATATTTCTCTATGTTCTTTCATATCTCTCAGAATTCTAAGAGCTCTTTTCATTGCTCTTTGAGAGTCGTTCTTTCACAGTTTCCTGTTCTTGTTTTGTAGATTACATATATCATCTTATCCCTTGAAAAAGAAACTAATGAGTACTTTTTTAAAAGAGTTCTCTGTGATTTCTTTCTTCTAATTTCTCTCTCTCTCTCTCTCTCTCTCTCTCTCTCTCTCTCTCTCTCTCTCTCCCTGTCTCTCTCTCTCTCCCTGTCTCTCTCTCTCTCTCCTCTCTGACTTTCCCCTTAGATACTCTTTTCAACATCACGTGGTTTTGGCTGATTGTCATTTATAAGGATGGACACTGATATCTGATTAAGTTTCCCGCTGTCGGATGGGCTTGCCGGTGGCTTCTTGCCTTAGGGAGACTTAATGGGCTGTTTTCACTGGGGGACCCAGGAAGCCAGTGCCTTTGGCTCTTTTCCCGGAGACTAACCCAGTTCTCCAGAGAGGCTCTTCCCATCTCTAGAACGGTCGTCCAGCCCCATCACTCTGACAGCTCCGTGCGGGGAGAAGGCAGGGCGCCCACTGTTTTCACTATGGTGCCCCCATCCTCATGTCCCACTGTCTGGGTCCGTCTGTCCAGAGACCCTTGGCTTTACCTTCTTTAGGGATAAGCTAAGCCCCCCTTTTTCTACCCAGGTGAGTGCAATGCTGTACGAAAGAAGGAAAGGGATCGAGTGATCTGAGAGCTTTTCAGTAGCGTTTCAATCATTCTTGCTTTTCACCCTACCTTCTCTCCCATCCTCCAAGGTATAGGATGCCTCCAGTTTCTCAGCCTTTCAGGAGTTCGGTGGTGTAAATCAAAGTTGCTTCTTGGCTTCCTTCACTGCCAGCTTACTAATCTATTTTTTGGGCCTGCTAAGTTAGTTACTACAGCTCAGGCGTCTGCTTTTCAGCTTTCCAAATTGTTGTGCTTTTCTCTCTTCTTTGTCCTTATGGTTTTATGCTTTTAAGAATAATTTACCTGTCCTTTTAGCCTCTTTTGTTTTTTCTAGAGTGTTATGTAAATACATGTACACGCATGGTGTGTGTTTGTGGGTGTACATGTGTCTTCTATTTATTCCCTTCAGCTAGAAGTCTCAGAATAATTATTTTTTAGAATTCCTTTTCCATTTTTTTGGCGAAGCATCTGTATTAGGAGTCCTCCTAAAGTGTGAGCGAAAAAAAGAAATATTTGAAAAGGCAGCAGTTGCATTAAATATCTCTGGTGTTCCGTGAAAAATGCGTGGCCGCTGGGGGCTGAAGTGTGATTATTACAGCCTCCGTGGACTCATAGGAGGAGAACAAGATTTTTTTTAGAGTCCCCACTATGCGTTAGGCTCTGCGCTCTGTTCCTTAGCATATGTTATCACGTTTTATTTTAATGCAGCAATGATTCCATGAAGTGGAGATTATTGTCCTTGTTTTACAAAGAAGGAAACAGGAGGTAACCTGTAGGCTCAAGAAACACACAGCGTTTGAATAAAAAATAACAATTTCAGCTACGGTCTTCTTGAAAGCAAAACCCATGATCTCTCCACTCCAGCAAACGAAATTCCTTGTGTGGCTGACGCACGGCCAGGTGACTGAGTAGAATCCCGTTATTGACAATTACCCGAATTCTTTCTTGTCACAGACGCATGCTTCACTTAAAAGGAGGAAGGGGGTTGTGAAGAGCGTGATTGGGAGCCACGCTAGCTCTCTCTGTGACCTTGGGCACGTCGTCTCCCTTTCAGGGCCTCGATTTCTACATCAGTAAAACAAGGTCATCAGAATAAATGGTCTGTTACATGCCGATGATCTATCTTGCAGATGGTGAGCTGGAGGTGCTGAGAGCTTCAAGTCAGATGGGAAGGCAAATGCTTGGCCACCCTCTAACTCTCTGTTTACCCTCCTTGCAAGAAACTCCCCAACAGATAGTTCGACGGTCTTCCAAGTGCCATTGGGCATGAAATATGTTTTTTTTTTTTTTCCCCCCAAGTTCCTCTTTAGAACTGAATCTCTCCACATCCCCTTTGGGGGCTGCAAGGTCTTGTCTAAGCTTAAGGTAAATAAATACTGTAAAATATGGAATAGAAGTGGGAGTCAGAGGAGAAATGGGGAAAGGAGGCAGTGAACCCTGGACCTTTTACCATATGGCCCCAGTGCTTTTGATTATTTTATGAATGCACGAGGTGACACATTGGTCTCTTCAAAGCCATTCTTGGGCATGCCTTTCAAGGCTCTAATCCATATGAATTTAGATAATGAGGTAATTGGATTTAATGACTGAAGCAGTAATTTGGGAAGGAGAAGACCTCAAATTATTTATAATAATAATTGTTACTAATACTCGTATATTACTAAAGTGACATTAAAATGGTGATAACGTCCATTCCAGAAACGAAAGTGACTACACATATGCCTTTGCCACTTGCGTCCAGATGAAGAATCTAAGACTCAGACAGTGTAACTTGAGTGATGATTTGACCCAAATTATGCTAACTCTTCATTCAGTGCTTTTCCCATAATACTCCATGACTCCAGCTGGCAGCATTAGCCCAAATCCTGCTACAAATGTCATTGTTCTGGTTCAGAATCAGGACTGATGTCTCTATGATTCGATATTTATCGACTTGCTCATTACTTTGACGACGAATGATGTTCAAGCAAAGTGAAACTTTGGTCGTTAATATTAGGGAAAATAGAGCAAAGAAGGCACAGCGATATAACCCCCATTTCAATATCACAAGTTGTCTAACCACAGTTGTGATAGTATTAGTAAAATGCAAAAAGATCATTTTTTATCATGGTATAATTATAGTCTTTCTCAAAAGTTGTTTTTTATTTAGTAATTTCATTCTTTGTATTTTTTTTTTCAGGAATATTATACATCAGCATAGTCTATGTGCTTTGGAAGGGTTATCTAATTATTTCATCATAATGTTAAGTGGAGTATGTATAATGTTTATGTCCATTGCCTGGACCTCAGAGAGGCACAAGATTGTCCCAGGTCTACGTGTGGAGTTTGGCAGAGTTGGGATATAAACTCAGGCAGACCTGCCGTGAAGCTCAGGGTCTTTACTGCCGAGCCACACTCCCCAAATTTTCCCTGAAACTGAGAAATTTTACCTGAAGCACTCCGAAGAGAGATTTCACAAACAATTATAAGGTGTGTCAAATCATTACAATTTTGCCAAATTTGTCACCACTATTTAAACCTAGCCAAACATTCCATTTATTTCGATGGCCATTTGTTTAGCAGTATCTTTCTTCTGCATCTTGATCTCTAGTTTTTTTGTCAATGAACTACCTGTTGACACCGAGTGATTTGTGATTTCTTAGGAAATTTTTTTACAAACACTTTAAGGAACATTATTTTTGAGGCTCCAGAATCAACAATCCCATATGGTGGCAAACCGTAATATTTATTGACATCTCATCTTCATCATGTTAGCTTGTATCTTAAAATTTGACTTTTCTCATCCTTCATTGTTTCAGGAAAGAAAAAACGTCAAAATTCTGTCTTTTGAGACTTGTGAAGATAGATAAATTCTCTAATCTCTTCGTAGCTCGGTTTTATTAGTTCAAAAATAGATAAAATAGGGTTAAATAAGATAACTCATTCATTCTTGATGATCATAGTTAATGATCATTTGCATACTAATTATAATGAAATGTTCACGAAGTTAAATGAATTACTTACGAGTCAGGAGACGTAGGTTTTAATGCCGCTTTGCCCCCTCATTAAATGCTTTGAGGCATATTTTCTCACCTATAACTTATGGAAAGTAGCACCATTACCACCCCGCTCCGGACTGGCTGGGTGAAACAAGATCCCATACGGGGGAAAAATAAACCACAGTGCCTGTCGCATAATTAGCGTTAAATAATTGTTTCTCATTCATTTATCTAAACATATTCACACCCAAACTGCCTCTTTCTAGTGTCAGATCTTGTAGCCGAGACAGCAGATTGCCTACACGAGGTCAGCAGTTCTAATGGTACTGAAATCATTTGCCTGAAATGTTTTCTTTCCCATTCAACATTGCTTGTTTACATGGTGTCGGATCAAATAGAAGAGAGAGGAACAACGTGATTCATGGTCTTCCTGCAAAGAGGCAGCTGCAACGCAAAGGATGTCTCAGGAAACAGGATAATCTGTTTGTGTGGCCGCAACTCTGTGATCCCTGACCTGTCTTAATCTTCAGGGGTGGATATGTGTGGCACCTTTGTCCCCAGGTGGAACAGAATGTTAAAAAAAAAAAAAAATCACTATCCCTTTGGATATTTTTTAATATCATCGAAGATAGCTTGAAATTCTTTGAGATGTGTGTTAAGTCTTCTCTTTCTTCAAGAGTGCACATTCTCCCACTTTGCAAAAGGAACAAAGATTTTCCTGAAATCTCATCTCTCTGGAGGATTTGGATGCTCTTGGGTATCCGCCACGGTGAGAAAACAAGCTGAAGGAATGTGGAACTGCGAAGCCATCTGGCTGCTGGCCCACTTTCGCACCGGCTCTAAGGGTCACCGAGAGCCCCCCAAGGGCTGCTGAGACCCAGCGCCTGCAGGAAGCATTTGATCTCCTCCCGCAGTGCCCGGACGTGTGTGCTCAGGTTTGTGGACTGTCTCCAAACCGGGTGAAGAGTCAAGCTGGAGAACTCGAAGGAGGTCTTTGGAAACTAATTTCTGCCCCCTCAGAACTATTAAAACTCTGTCTCAAGTGCTTTGGCTAATATTACGTTGCGATTTATGTCCATTTCTATTCATGAGTTTGTGGCATTAGAAATTGTGGCATTCAGTGTGGGAGGGGCTTCGCTTAATGCGGAGGCCTGACGAGGAATGACTGACATCCCGTCCCTGTCTTCCAGGATCCCGGGGGTTAGGCAACCAGCTGGCAGTGACAATATGGGGTGATGTGTTAGGACGGGTTCCAGCAGAGAAGGTTAAGACGGATTCATTCTGAGAGGAGAAGGTGGGTACCTGTTTTGGGCAGCAGAATCCAAAATTACTTGACCATTCATTCGACAAACAAATAATGAGCAAGCACTTAACTGTGTGTCACACTCTGTGTCCCAGTCACTGGTGAGTTGTGCTAAGGCATGTCTTAGTCGGCCTGGGCTGCCATAACCAAATATCATACATGGAGTGGCTTGAACAACTGACATTTATTTTCTTGCAGTTCTAGAGACTGGGAAGTCCAAGATCAAGGTGCTGGCAAGGTAGATTTCATTCGGTGGCCTCTTCCTTTGGCTTGTTGGCATGTAGGCCATCTTGCTTTGTGCTCATGTGACCTCCTCTTTGTGTGCCGGCGGAGAGAGAGGGAGAGAATGAGCTCTCTGCTGTCTCTTCTTCTAAAGATACTAAGCTTCTCAGATCAAGGCCCCACTTTTATGGCCTCATCTAACCTGATGACTTCCTGAGGGGCCCACCTGCAGACACAGCCACACTGGGTGTTAGGGCTCCCGCACATGAACTGGGGTGGGGGCATGAAAACTTAGCCCGTAACAAGAGGTGATGAGAATGTATTGATGTTAAGTTCATGAAGGTGGGAAGTGAGAATTGTAGACATAACAGCATGTGACATCAATGAGGGGCTGGAGTAGTATCATCAGGTAAAACACGGCATGCAGATGAATTTGAATTTCAGATTCACGACATACCATTTCTTTTAGTTTAATGATGTCTTCAATATTATATGGGACATACTTATACTTAAAAAATCAATTTGTCTTTTACCTAAAATTCAAATATATTTGGGTGTCTTGTATTTTGATTTGCTAAATTTGGCACCGCTTGATTAGAGAGCTGTGACATCCCGGAAGCAGCGGATGGCATGGCATAACTGGCACGGGAGCCCGGACGAGCCTGGAGAGGCAGTCAGAGGGCCTCGGCACAGCTGGAGGGGTGTTGGCTTGTATGTCGTCACAGCGGCAAGCCCTTAACCCCTCCTATCAGAGGACGTGGTGAACTACACGCGCCTCCCTCAGCCCAATTGCCGAGATAGTCCCAATGACCATCCACGATCCAAGGCAAAGAAGCATAGTCATTTTTGTTCAGTCGTACTACTGTGGGCCTAATCGTGTCCCCTCAAAAGCTTATATGTGACATCCAGATGCCCTGTACTTCAGAAGGAGACTGAATTTGGAGATGGGGTCTCTCCCTCACAGGCCTCGGAAGGAACCAACCCTGCAAACACCGTGACCTCAGACTTGCAGCCTCCAGAACAGCGAGAAAGTCATTTTCTGAGGTTCACGCGGCCCACTCCCCATTTGTGGCATTTTGTTACGACAAACGTATACACCTACCTTTAGAAAAGAAAGAAAAATTGAAGTTTATTTGATGTTAATATCAAGCACGATGAGAACCCACGGTGGGTCTGAAGTGTCAGATGCCAGTGCTGAAGAGGTTTTACCGCCCACCCGGGTCTGCTCTCCTCCCAGCTTCCCATTTCATGAGTAAGCCGAAGACCGCAGGGTTGGGGATTGGCCTAAGAGTGTGTCTCCCGTTCAGAAGAGACTCTGAAGGACAAATAAATAGATCAGGAATATTGGAATGAATGTCAAATGGAAAAGTGTGGCCCTGTAGCTTTTTAATACTGGGAAAACAGATTTGACCATGACCCTGAGGGTTTGGTCAAGTGAAACTCGATGGAAAACGATTTTCCCGCATTTGTGTAGGTTCCATCCAACGTGACATGATAGCACATGAGATTGGTGTCACTGCCCTCATTTTACAGGGATCAGACCAGCCGCGGAGGGTGGGAGCGACCCGCCCAAGGTCAGCCTATTGGGTGTGGGCGGCAGGGTTTGAAGGCAGGACCATCGGACCCACGTCTCTGCTGGTTCTACTGCCTCCCCAGCTCTGAGAGGTTGTCCTTGTGTTTGTCCTGTGTGGAGAGGCTGTGGATGAGCTAAGTCAGTAAATAACCCTGGGGTGGGGGTTGATGGGGGGGCAAATGCAGTGCCTGGGCTCTAGGACAGGGTCCCCCATTCAACCTCTCTCTGAAAATTGCTTCCGAGGTTTAGTGGCTTCACCAGAGTTTCTACCAAAGAAAAGGAGGCTAGGGAGTGCTGTGGGTGGTTCCGATTATATCAGCTGATGAGGCAGCTTACCGATGAGGCAGATCAGATGGTCTCCTGTTTAATGGATGAAGACACTGACTCTCAGCAATAACAATACGAGCTACTATCTCTTAACTGTTTATTCTGGGCCAGACACTGCCATCTACGCTTCACCTGCATGAACTCATTTAATTCCTGCTGGAAACGCAAGCACAAAATGTTGACTTCGATTGTTCAAGTTTTCAGAGCTGCTAAGTGGAAGCGGTGGAGACCACTCAGATAGGTTGGCTCCTGGGCTTGCTCATGTCCGTAACCGATATGGTAAGATGCTGAGTGCCTTGCTTGGGGTGGGGGGCTTGGTGAGCAGAGAGGGGTAGAGATGGTTCTGGGTTGAGGCTCTGACTTCAAAGTCCACGTGCTTGTAACACCTGCCAGTCAGGTCTCATAAGGATATGAGTGTGGAGTAGACATCGGTCCATTACTTGGTCCCCGTGTGAGTGAATGGATAGATCTCTTGATCGCTCTCTGCCACAGTTTCCTCATCTGTTAAATGAAAATGATTGTAATCCTCATTTTTATGACGGTTTTTAAGAATTAAACATGATACTATGTGTGAAGTCTTGGTAAACTACCTGTCACAGAGGAAACAGTAAATGTTGGCTGCAAAAGTTTCATTAATGCTGTAAAATTATAGTTATTTTTATTGAAGTATGAGGTAAGAGAGCAAAAGAAAGGAAACCATTGGCAAAATGAAAAGGCAATCAACTGAATGGGGTAAAATATTTGCGAATCATATATCTGATGAGGTTAATATCCAAATATATAAAGAACTCATACGATTCAATAGCAAAAACAAACAATCTGATTTAAGGAATGGGCAGAAGATTTAGATAGACATTTTTTTCAAAAAAGACATACAGATGGCCAACAGGTACATGAAAAGATGCTGAGCATCACTAATCATCAGGGAAATGCAAATCAAATCCACAGTATCACTTCACACCTGTAAAAATGACTGTTCTCAAAAAGACAGGCAATAACAAGTGTCAATGATGATGTGGAGAAAAAGGAACCCTTGTTTATTGTTGGTGGGAACTTAAATTGGTGCAGTAAGGAGGTTCCTCAAAAAATTAAAAATAGAACTACTGTATGATCCAGCAATTCCACTTCTGGGTATTTATCCAAAGAAAATAAAAACACTAAATCAAAAAAAAAATGTATCCTCATGTTCACTACAGCATTATTATCAATAGCTATCAATGGATGAGTAGATAAAGAAATTGTGGTACATGTATAATAGAATATTATACAGCCATAAAGAAGAATGAAATCTTGCAATTTGCAACAATATGGTTGGATCTCAAGGGTACTATGCTAAATGAAATGACAAATACTGTATGAAAAAAACAATATCATAGACACGAAGAAGAGATTGGTGGTTGCCAGAGGTGGGGAGAAGGTTGTAGGAAATTGGTAAGCCATTTTTTTTTGTTTGTGTAAATAAGTTGGATAAAAATAAAATAAGAGGTATGCCAGTATAATGGAAAGTCATAGGAACGAGCTGTCCTGGGTTTATTCCTGGCTCTGATAAAGGTATGTGAAAATGCCTCTTTTTTTTTTCTAAAGAAATGGGAAATGCTAAAAATCTCTGTTTCTAGAGAAAGGTAAAGCAAAAGCTGAACAGATTGTCCCTGGCCTGTGTTAATCGGCGAGGGCCAGATGGAGGCTGTGTCCTGACGCCGAGGTGGCGGATGAGGTGTCACCAAGTGAGAGTGGAGCACCCAGCACAGGGGACAACACAGGAAGAGGGGCACTGGGGAGACTGGCCCCCATGGGGAGGTAGCCTGCCATGTTTGTCTCTGGACAGCTTTGACTGCTGACGTGGGCAGTGAAGGCAACACTAAGGAAATCCACTGGAACAGAGAGTTTCTTGAGATTTCCAAGCTTTCCAAGAAAATAAAGCATATAGAGATGTGAGCAAAAATGTCGACAGAAATCCCAAATGATCATCGCGATCGGCCTCTTACGTGTATGTTTTCTGCGGCACAGAGAAACGCGCTTGTGAAGAGGCTGCTTCTGATACAACATTTATTACTATGTTTGTTAATGCGAAAATCAAAAATACTCCTGAAGCCAGCTGTGATGTACCAGTTTGCTTAAGCTCCAGTTGCTTCAGTTACAAGTGGTCATAGTAACACCTATTTTGTGGGTTGTCAATTAAGGTGGTAAATAGAAAAGTTTCCGTTCTTGTAGTAGGTGCTCAGAAATGGTAGTGTTCTTCTTATTATAATGACCGTTTCTAAAACATAACCATCCCCGGCATCCACTGAGTGGTTGGCATGACGAAACCTGCACAGCTTGGATAGATGGGAAACCCAATCAGCTCTTGTCAACAGGCCTGAGATGATAAATTAAGATGAAGCCAGTGGCTCTGGCATGATGGCTTCTTGGGGGCTCATCTTGAAGTGCTTCGGTGAGGTCTGTTTTGTTTTGCTCTGTTTGGGATCATTTCTTTTGCCACTCCAACTATGTAAAGATAATAATTGCGCCAATAGAACTGGTGACCTTTCACCCTCCCTCCCTTTGATAAAGTCTCATTTTCTAGCAAAACTATGACAAACGTCTCTTCCTTCGCCTTCAGCAAACTAGCAGATAATCTGTCTATTATGCCTAATATCCTCTTACCCCCATAAGACATTGGTATTTGGTTTGGACTCCTCTGAAGGGGGTGAACATTATATCTCTAACCTATGAAAAAGCTTTGCTCCTTTGCAGTGTTGGTGGAGCTAAGCTTGTTTTCACAGCTGGTTGTACTTGGAGAAGGGTTAGCCGCCGTCTTGAAGGTCCTACCACACCAGTTCATCACTGAGCCTGCTGTGTGGTGGGGGCTTTGAGCTGTTAACGGGAGGCGTGGAGGGAAGTCTAAATTAATCATTTATGATTTATTTATTCTTTTTTCCATCATGGAGTAAAATGAACAGATGCCAACATTTCTAGGGCCAGAGCTGTCCAGATGATGTGATGTTTGATAACTGACTCCTAATATTTACCTGCCAACAAGACCAATCTGCAGGACTAATAACAAAACCATATACTTACAGACCACTTCACAATTTACAGCTTGGTTTTCCTACTCTCGGTCTCTATTGATTCTCATAAAAATCCAGTGAATTAGAGGCTGTATTTTTTTTTAATATCACCATTTTACAGTTGAAGACAAAGAATTGGTGGCTTCTTTTTCAGAGGTGGTTATGTGGCTTGCCTGAGGTCACATGGCTTGTTAAATAGCAGGTGAGCATCTTAAATTTCTATCTCCTAACCCTAAGACCTGTACTATTTTTATGACTATTTGAAGGAGAAACATCGTAGAGGGAGCCTTCTCTGCCTCAGAGACATCACTCGGATTCCAAGCTCCTTCTCTAGCAAGGCCAGTGATTGTCACCATTCTGCCCTCTCTTGCCACTCTTGACTCAAGAATTTCAACCAGTCTCGATGAGCGTCTGTGTTGCGTCAGAAACTCGTTCAATACTCAGGCTGTCGAGATGGAATAAGACTCAGAAATGCCGTGGAGGACTACAGATGCTTTCTTCCATATGACAGCCACTAGCCACATGTGGTTATCTACATTTAAATGAAATCAAACTAGATATTCAGTTCCTCAGTTGCACTAGTCACAATTCAAGTATTCATTAGCCACATGTGGCTCGTAGCTATACTAGACATCACAGAAAGCTATTTGGGACAAAACTGGTCTGGGGTGAAAACGAGTGGGTGGGCCTAAGGAGGTGACTATCCACCAAAGTAGACAGACTTGAAAACACAACACTAAGCTTATTATGAAAGCTGCTAACTGTCCCCAACAAGTACTGTTTTTGAAGTTGCTTTGTCCCATGCTAGTGAATAAGATGATGTGATTAAGTATTCAATCAATCAACAAATATTTGAATGTCCAATATGTGCACTGTTCTAGGCACTGGGACTACACTGGTGAATAAGAAGACAAGGTCCAGCCTTATGCCAAGGAGAGGCAAAATTTAAAGAAAAATTAATAAGAAAAATATTATATGGTCATGACAAGGCATAAGTAGGCAATTAAAATATGCTGCTCTTTTAAAGAATGACTGAGTCTGACTTGACACAGGTGATTGGGAAGATGTCTCTGGTAATATGATATGTAAGTTGAGATCTAAATGACAAGAAAGAGTCAGCCATGAAAAGACCAGGAAAGAACAGCATAAACACAGGGGACATTCAGGAAGAACAGCCTTGGTTCAGGGAATTTTGAAAAGTAGACCTTCCTGGAGCATAGTTTAAAGCTGGAAAATAGCTCTAGATGTTGAAGAAGCAAGCAGGGACTAGCCAGGGTTAGGAGTCCGAATTCATTCTAAGGCAACAGGAAACTCTTAAGGTAAAATTTTAAAGTGGGGATATGGCATGATCTGATTTATTAAATAAGGGATGCTTCTGCTCACGATTCAGAAAGTGGATTACAGTGGATTAAACAGTGAAAGAAGGAAACTAGTTTGTGGACTATTACAACAGCTCAGGTGATAGAAGATGGTAGCTTGGGCCAGGGCACAGCCAGGAAAGACAGAGGGAAGTCAATCTTTGGATATGCTTTAAAGGTAGAGTCAGTAGGATAGACTGATGGATTGGATATAAGAGAAAGAGAGAATAGAGCCCAGCTGTTGAGCTTAAGCAGTGGACCAGATGGTGGTGCCATTTACCAAGATGAGAAGATTGGTGGGTGCACTGAGGGAGGAGCCAAAGGGGAATCGAGTTAGGTTTGAGGTGTGCATTCGGCAACCAGGTAAAGATACCAAATAGTACATAGTTGAATACATGAATTTGGGAAACGATTCAGGCCTTAAAGAAACATTTTGGAGTCTTTGCTATGCCAATGGTGTTTAGAACTAAAACACTGGGTGAGCGAGAGAGTGAACTGGAGAGGTGAAATCCCAGGAGAGTCTAGGGTTGCTTCAATTTTAGAGGCCAAAGAGAGGGAAAGGGATCAGCAAAGAAGATCAGCTCCGGAAGGTATGGTGGGGGGTGGGGCGGGGGGGGGCGAGCGGTAGAGACCAGAAGCACATGGGGTTCCCGAAACTAAGGGAGAAGATTTCGAGAAGGATGGAGTCATCAACAGTGTGAAATCATGCTGCAATCGAATCCAGTAAAAACGAAGTCATAATTACAAAATTTGCCAGTGATGAGGTCACTTGAAACCTTGAAAATTGAGGTTTTGGTGCATTTGTGTGAAGAATACTGATTGGAGCTTGCAGAGGACAGAACATAAGGTGAGTAGGCAATACTTTCAAGACCTTTTTTTTTTTTTTTTTTTGTAAAGGAGAACAGAGAATAGAAACAGCAATGAAACCCGTATATCCAACATACCATCATTTTTAACATGTAATCAATTTGACAAATTTGACAAATAATGATATAATTCGCATTCTTTTATTTTTTTTATTAAACTAAGTCTTCAAAATTTGGTGTGTATTTTACTCATAGCATATCTCAATTCAGACCAGCCACATTTTTAGCTCTCAACAGCCGTGTGTGATTAGTGGCCACCATATCGGACAGCACAGGTACAGGAACCTGGGAGGCCTGCTCCGGTGGCCAAGGGGAGAGCAGACAGCACCTCAGGAATCTCTTCTTGCTGGGAATACCTTTTTCTTATAGATCATGGTGTGCAGTCTCATGCAGTTGCTTCAGAATTGTTTTATTATTTTTAATATGTTTCTTTTGTATAATATTTTCTTTCTCTCAGGTAGGCACTCAGAAGTCTTCAATCGTCAAATTTTTAAAAATTTGAAATCTGAGGTTTCAACGTTAATTTTAAACAGTTAAGAGTGGTGTCTGAGAACTTGGTATATGAGGGAAAAACAAGACAAACAACAAGAACTATTGTCTTTGATGTTCATATTTGGAGAAATGTGGATTATCAGGACATGGAGGTGAGTAGAATTTGAAGAACACTGGGAAAATCATTAATATTGTGGCTCCTACGTTTTTGTAAAAACTGGCCTTTCCAAGGCCCACTCAAACTGGTATAGTAAAGTTAGATAAAAATCTTTGTTTCTGATAGTCAAGTGTCTTACCCCTGGGAATTTGAAAAGTCTTCACTAATGGAAAAAGGGGTTCGGGGAGCAGTTAACAAACATCAGGCCTGGTGCGGAGAAGAGTTCAGTAGAGTTTATTGATACATATCGAAAATCCGTAAGAAAGAGAAAAAAAAATCAAAACATTCTCAAAAACTAAAAAGAATTTTAGATCATGCATTTAATGGTTGCATTTTTTCATTTTGACTAACGATGGGATTATTTAGTTATTAGATAATAATTCAGTGATTCTGCTAGCATTTATAAACACGGGTGTGTTAGGCTCCGGGGTAAGCTCTGGGGATGTGGGAGTGAATGACAGTTCTTGTCTTCAAAATGCTCCAAAACCAGCTGGAAATACTGACACACCAACATTTAGGTAGAAGGTGACAAATGTGGCACAATCGTGTTATAGTAGTGGAAAAAATGATGCAAATTTCAAATATGAAAGGCTTGGGAAAATGTCTATGGTGCAATGGTTAGCAATGTTTCATTGGTGAAAGAATTAGTGAGATTTGGCCAAATATTTTCATAATTTGTGAGCGCTTTTATTCATCTACTCCATTAATCTACGAGCCCTTTGCTGTTCACATGGGCTTGCAACTGTATTCTAGTTGAATGAGTCAATCAAATTTACTTCTGTGGATTTGTGCCAAAGTAGTTCTTAAAAAGCTGATTATAGTACACTGTACCAAAATATTATATGTCAAATGATGAGAAAAAAATTCAATCACGGGCTGAGGAGAGGGGCTGAGTAGAGATGCAGCTAGAAGCTCTGGGATGGTAAACACTTCTCCATGATCTGCTTGTTCCCGCTCTTCCATTCACAGCCCTGCCTCTCTAATATACTTGTACAAGCACGTGATACTTGGAGCAGCGGCAGCCATTGGGTAATCATGAAGTCACATTAATCTCAGACATGCTCAACCTGAGCCCTAGTATCATTTGCTACTAAACCAACACCAACAGGAATGATCTATTTCCAGACGTCTTGGTATTAGAGAACAAGAAATGACTTTAGGCCATTTCTAGTTAGATATTATTTGCAGCTGAAGCCATGCCTAGCAGATACAGACAGCAATCACAGCAACACATACGACTTCCACAAAGGAACTGGTGGAAAGGTGTAAACGCTTGCTCTGGAGAAGCATAACCTAAGGTAGTATCAATTAAACACTGTGTTGGATTTCCTGTGGAAAAGGCTCCGTTTGCTTATTACTGTGTGGTTTCGCAACCACAAGATTTGCTTAGAATTTTTAAGAAAACAGAAAAGCATTTTTTCTACTTACATATCTTTGCTCTAAAATGTTGTGGGAATTTGAGGACTTTATAAAGAACTGACTCTTAAGAACCCACTAAGAATACTTGTGCAAGGCCAAGTTCAGTTTTATGCCTGTACTGCATCTACCACATACAGGGATTTTCAAGAAACGCTCCAACGTTTTCGTAAAAAGACCCCTGCTGCCCAAATATTAGGAATGCACTTCTGTACCAGGATGTGGTCATCTGTTAGGGCAAAAAATGTTTTTACTGAATTTCTGTGAATTCATTTTGCTCTCTTTTTTTGGGATATTTTGTGTAACCTTAAACTGTTCCATGTTCTCAAATCCTCAGTTAAAACACCAGATCTGATATTACTTATTTTAGGGAGTCACATTACCCAGTAGTGAAAGGCAGGCAACTCCTGTGTGGCATCTTGAAATTAGCATGGGAAAAGCAAAGCTAGTGTTTTGAATAATAGAGTGACTCTACAAGCAGCCCTTCGGTTGAGAGGAAAATGTGGTGTGACCCCACATAGTCAATTTTTGTGGAAAAATGGAGATTCATTTTTTAAGTTAAAGAAATTTTCTATCACTACATCTCTGGTTTTTTTTTTGTTTGTTTGTATTTCTAACACTGCAGTTTGCAAAGATCTTTCAAGCCCATTATGTGATTGGGCCTTCGTGAGCTAAGTGGAACAGGAAGTTATCTATCTCGTGGATAGAGCAGCAGGTCTGCAGAGAGGATGTGAAATGCCCTATACCATACAGATGGCGTGTGGATGGGCTAATGCTTAAATCCAGGGCTGTCTGGTGCTTATTCTGGTAATCCTTACATATAGAATTAATTAGATTTTATAATTTATTCGCAGTAGTTTTTTAATATTAAAACCAGTAAATTATTACTACATATTATATAATATACCATTTGACATTCTATGCATTTATATATGTTAATATACTTAATCTTCACAAAAACTTTGTAAAATCGTCACCATAACTGACATTTTATGGATGAAGACACTGAAACATATAGCATTTAAGTAAATTAAGCAAGTTAAAGTAATTATGAAATAACAGAGTCGAAACTGAAACTCAGGACACCTGGCTCCAGTGTACATGCTTTTAGCCATCACACCATACAATCTTCTTACTAAATAAATGCCAGTTTTAGGCCTACAGATCCCTACCCTACATAAAGACTACCATCCTTCTTGTTCTCTACACTTACACATTCTGGAATACTAAGCTACAAGGGTATTTTAGTGTCCTGTAATATTTTATTTCCTATAACAATCTGCTCAGTCCAAAATAAAACCTTGTTTGTTATCTCTGAGCTTCTGAATCTCCATATACTTTCTTCCTTCTTCCCTTGAAGACCTGAGATAGACAGTATGGAAATCCCAGGGACTCCATTATTTTTTCCCCCAGGATTCAAGATGCTGGTTAGGCCTGACTAACACTGATGTGCAATCTCTTGTTTTTGTCTCCTCAGGTGACACTCTGGTCTTGTCTGGTTCCCTTAAGCAGATAACTCCATAAACAGAAGCACTGGCCCTTATGTGAGCTGGAATAATGAGGGAAGAAGCCCTAAGAGTCAACTTGAATCACTGTGTTTTCTCCTGTGTCCTCTATGAGTGGTATGATTTCAACTAGCTGAGCTTCTCTGAGAACTTGGGAAAAGGGAGAAGGGGTGAAAGACTGTGGCCACAGCATACTCATGAAATTTCCATGAGGCCTGGCCATCCTCCACAACTTTTATATAATTCCTTTATAAATATGTGTCAACGTTAAACCCAGTTCACTTCTCACCTCTTTATTTTCACACTGCTATAAATCTTATAACGGCAGACACTCACTCTTCTTAATTCCTGAATCCTCATAATAGTCAGTGCTTCCTTCCTGTTCACACATTCCCGTATTTCTTCTCTCTACCTACAGTTTTGCCCTCTGCCTTCTGAGTTCTTGCTTCACAATATAATGGCAACTGCTGATTATTGAGTTCCCACTATGTGCTCATAAAGGAGTCTTGACAAGTTTAATAACTTGTTCACAATTACTCTCTATTAAGTGACAGAGTCTGGATATTGTGGTGGGAGGCTTCAGATGCCAGATCTCATTGCTAAGTACTGTTCTTATACTATCTCCAACAGTTCTTAAGGTTAGCAAGTCTACTATACTCTCATTTTCTTCCTATAATATTTTATATATTTCCTGCATTTTGCTGAATTCAATTACGCAAGCACCGTTTAAGCTGCAGGCCCTAAGGATGTTTATTCTTCCTCATGATTTGAAGGTTGATTTATGTTCCTGATTTCTAGAGTCATTGCTCAGCATTATTCCCTGGCCTTCTTTTTAAAATGTCAGCTTCTTAGAGGTTTTGCCATTCGACAGCTTGGTTTTCATCTACCAACCTCCTGGGCACTTACCTTGATTGACTAATAGCTTTAGCATATGGCGCAATGTTCTTCTCTTCAAGTCCTGCTTTTTCCTTTCTTTCTTTCTTTTTTTTTAGGCGAGGTAACCTTTGGTTGACCTCATATATTACAAGGACCTTGTCATCTTACAATCTCTTATTTTTTTTATTTTTTAAGTCTACAGCACCTGTTATTCCTAGGTGGTCTCTCATTCAAGTACTAACTAGGCCCGACCCTACTTAGCTTCTGAGATCAGATGGGATCGGGCTTGTTCAGGGTAGCATGGCCATAGATTTCAAGTCCTACTTTTATATTCTTCAAAAACACCCTAGTGGAATGAGCCAGCATTTCTGCATTGTCCTACAAGGCAGAGAACTTATGGTATGGAAATCAAGTGAAGGGCTGATAGGAATCCTCCAGCAGAGCACTTATATAAAGACTAGATATGGTATAAAAGACAACTTCTTAAAGGCACTGGAAAATATCCAAAATCAGGCAGAAGCCAAAGGAGAGTTTATTCTTAAAGACAAACTAACAGACAGGCAGGCAAATAACTCCAAAAGAAAATGCTAATGACTGCAAGTTTGTGACTTTGTTGTGTAGGATGTGCCCCATGAGACGTAGACAGCAGAAACTCACAACCTCATTAGCTTAAAGTGTCAAAACACAGAATTTAATTCTGAAAGAGAACTGGGCCCCATCTCTGACTATATACTATGTGCAGATTCTTGGCTAGTCATGTTTGCTAGTAGTTAGATTGAGAGGACTCAATGAAAATGCAAGCAGAGACCTGAGAGAAACTATTCCCAGAAGACAGAGATGTATCAGTTGAGATCTATGAACGTGCTGATTTTTTCCAGTGAATGCATTTTCTGAAAAATAGCTCCCATGGCAAAGGCTGAAGACTTACTGGCTGAAGAAATCAAAGGGCAGCCACTGAGTCAAGCGGAGCAATTAGAAGAAGAATTTCCAGAATCAAGGGAACTGAGAGAGGATACACCCAAAACTCTGAGTAGAAGCACTGCCCAAATTTTTCCTGATGGCCAGATTTTAAACATAAAGGTGGGGTGGAGGGGAATCCAAGGAGATTGGGCTAAAATAGTGTCAGTTTGAAGTCGTACAAAGGTTATACAGAGATTTCAGCTGCCACATATCATGGAAGAGTTCAGGTTTAAGCAAATTAATTACTTACTAGAACAAAAAAATTAATAAAAATAACAATAATCAGAATGTAGCAGAATTCAAAGTAATTATACAATAGTATCTGAACTATCCAGTTTTAAATAAAAAGTTAGAAGCTATATAGTGACAGTAAAATGTGATTCATACTCAGAAACTAAAATATTAATAGAAAAATCATAATCGTGTCCATATGTTATATTTGACAAAGATTTCAAAGTATGTATTATGAATACATTAAAAAAATAAAGAAAAATATGCTCAAAAAATTAAAGTACGGTCTTAATGAATGAATGAAAGAATCCGAACAGAATATGAACCTACATAAATAAGTGAATGAAAATTCTATAGTTGAAAAGCACAAAAACAGAATGAAAAAAAAATCACTAGATAGGCTACAGAGAAGAATATTCAGTGAACTTAAAGGTGGAACAATAGAAATTACTTGACCCAAGGAACAGAGAGAGGGGGACAAAAGGCTAAAGAAGTTGAGTGTGCTCGAGGCTACAGTCAGGAAAGCAATGCCAAGCATCACACTTGAAAGGAGAATGAGCTAAAGGAAGGCACTTGAATGTAAAGTAATGCGAGGTGCACTGTTGGGCCCCCTTTATGATGGGCTGGAAATGGCATAGCTTCTCGAAGCTGTTGGGAACTGTCTTTACTTCTCACCAAGCTTCGGGCTACTCATATTAGAAATACTTAGAACAAGGACCCCGTGCCATTTAATAGCTTAGGAAGAAATAAGACATTTAATGTGCAAAGATTTGGGAAGTAAATGATAGAGCTAATATTACTCAGTAGTGTACAAGTGAGGTTAATGGATTTGTTATTGACACCAATTTGTCACCATTCCCCATATCCATGCCCTTTGCTCTTTTAACTTTGCAGTATATTCATGCTAAGGAAAGTGGTTTGGAGAAATACATTTCTACTCTTAGTCTTTTTTTTTTTTTTGATACTTCGATGTGATATATTATTATTATTATTATTATTATTATTTTATATTAGTTTCAAGTATACTATACAATGGTTAGGCATTTATATAATTTATGTAGTGATACCCATAATTACTCTAGCACCATTCTGACACTGCACACAGCCATTACAATCATAATGACTGTATTCCCTATTCCAGGGTCCTCAACCCCAGGACTATGGACTGGTACTTGTCTGTGGCCTGTTAGGATCTAGACCCATATATAGGCTGGCTACAAGAAACCCACTTCAAATCAAACGACACACACAGACTGAAAGTAAAAGGGATAGAAAAGAACATTTCACACAAATGGAAATGAAAAAAAAAAGCAGGGGTGATCAAACTTATATCAGACAAAATAGACTTCAAAACAAAGATTATAATAAGAGACAAAGAAGGGCATTCCAGAATGATGAAGGGATCAATACAAGAGGACATAAACCTAATGAACATATATACACTCAATACAGGAACACCTACATATATAAAGCAATTATTGACTAACATAAAGGGAGAGACCAACAATAATACACTCACAGTAGGAGATTTTAACACTCCATTGACACCAATGAACAAATCTTCCAGGCAGAAAATCAACAAGGAAACAGCAGTCTTAACTGATACACTAGACCAGGTGGATTTAATTGATATTTCCAGAATGTTTCACCCCAAAGTAGCAGAATTTACATTCTTGAGTACACATGGAACATTTTCCAGGATAGACCACATATTAGGCCACAAAACAAGTCTCACTAAATTCAAGAAGATTGAAATCATATTGAATGTCTTTTCAGGGGACTTTGGGTGGTATGGGAATTGGGTGGGGGAGGGGCTCCGGGAGTCACCAGGGTAAAGCGTACAGATTTCACCTGGCCAGTGCAAAATCAGGTTTTGTTTCGCTGTTGAATCTGTGGCTTCCTGGAAAAGTCTCAGATCACAGCAAGGCCAACTGTGCCCACCTTGGGCCCACGGACACCCGAGATCTGTTCATGAAATTCTGTGGTGTGGGGTAAGGCTTGCGGCCTGCCACCAAAGGCCTCTCCTGGGATGCCCAGGTCATGCAAGGTAAGGGCTGTTGTTTGCTGTCAAATTTGTGGCCCAGAGAAAGAACAGGGTGGAGCCGGCTGCCTGGCCAGGGGCCTGCCATGGGCAGTTTGTGAATTCTGTGGTGCAGGATCTCAGAGAGACATGGAGTAGAGCGAGTTGATTCCATCAGGTCAATGCAGATTGCTGACGGTGGAGAGCCTGCAGATACCTGCAGAAGTCACGTCCCAGTGAGGCCAGATGCTCTCCGCCTGTGGCCCGTTGACTCCAGTGATCTGTCTGAGATACTGCAGTTCAGGCTGGCACCAGTGGCCCGCCACTAAAAGTGTCCCTTGAAATGTACAGGCTGGGTGTGGATGGCATGAGCTGAGGGCTGCAGTCTGCCCATGAATGAGCCACCCCGGGAAGGCACAGGTGGGGCTGGCTTCCTGGCAATGGGCCAATGGGTAGTTTGTGGGTTGAGTGGGGCAGGTTGATCTCATTGGCCAGTGAGGCTTCAGAATTGGCTGCAGCAGGGGAGGGCTCACAAAAGCAAGATGGCCCCCATCTACAGACCACTCGGAGGGGGCCCGACACAGTAGCACTGGTGGCTATTTCTCCAGCTCTCGTCTGGCACTACACAACTCAGCCTTTCCTCATATGTCTTCTGCACCTCCTGAGCTGCTGACACTTCGCTGGAGCCCAAGGTGAGTGTCTGCGAGCGAGTGAGTCTGTGCGCGGGCCATTTAAGGGGACATCTGGGTTTTCAGGTTCCTTCTATCTCACCCAGATGGCCAGACTCCTCACTGATTTTTACAGTCTGATTTTGTGGGAACTCCTCTTCCTGGGACTGAACCCTGGTCTGGGGAGCCCCTGAGTGGGGCTGGAGCCCCTCGCTTCTTCAGGGGGTCCTCTGCAATTGCCTCTGCCTCCTGTTGCCTGTGTCTCTGCCCCTTCTGCTGGTCTCAACGTGGCTTTTTTGTTATATCCTCAGATGTGTGTGTTATGATCAGCGAGACTTAAGGTGGTCTCCAAGTTGTTTGTTTTATAATTTGGTTGTAATTTTAATGCGGTCAGGGAAGTAAGCAAACCCCACTTTTACCAAGCCCACCATCTTGTCTACCTCGTCTTGATATGAGAGTGTCATTGGCCAAATAGGTGTTTGCAGAAATGAAGCAAAGTTGTAAAAAGTGCTTTCACGTTCGATTTGCTTGCTCTTGTGCTTCTACCATTTTCTTGAGAAGAACATGGAGTTAACTAGTCTGGGTTAATACCGGGAGAAAAATGAAGGACATTTGAGCAGAGCTGCCTCAATTAAATTGTACCAGTCAACTACAATTTGGAAAAGAGGTCCCAGTTGGACTTTTATATTCACATAGGCTGGTAGTCCTTGGAGGAAGAAGGATAAGGTAAGCTGCCCCAGCCAAGTCTGAGCTAGAGCTGAGTGACCATCCAAGCTTCAGATGCATTCATTAGCCTAGCCAAGATCAGCAGAATCATCAGTTGAGTCCAAGTCAGCCAACAGTCTGCCATCTCATGGACCTATAAACATTAATAATAAATGGCTATTGTTTTAAGCCACTGAGTTTTGAGGTAGTTTGTTCTATAGAAATAGCTAACTGGTAGAATATTTAAGAGTGTCAGGCACTGAGCTAGATGCTTTACATATATTATCTTGTTTAATGCTCAAAACATTCTAATGAGATAGGTACTATAGTTTTTTAAAAAAAATTTCAACAGATGAAAAAAAAAATGGACCCCAAATTTATTTCACTCTCCAAAGTCACACAGCTATGGAATACAGCCAGATTCAATTATAGTCAGTTTGTGTCAGATAATCTATGTAAAAAAGATTTTGTGTGTTAGAGATTTTTCTATCTCCAAATTGTCAGAAATGCATACTGAAAAAGGGAACTAAAAATAAACTATGCTGTAGAAATAGCGAACATTTCAAAATATGTAATAACAAGAAATTTCTTTTTAATCTTTCTCCCAACACACCACTGACATATACAAACACCACACTACAAATGCTTAAGGTAATGAAATACCAACTTCTGTGCTTGCTTACTTTGAGAGTCAGAATGTGCCAGGAAAAACATACGCCTGCTGCCATGCATGGTTATTAGTTCCTGGACATTCAAGATGCCTCCTACTAATTTATTTTCATCACCAGCAGTTTGATTTGTATCCTCACCCCTTTTTTATTCATCATTCAGCACCACTCACAAAAAGTGGGAGAAAAAAATTAAAGCTCTCACTCCTAAAACTTCAGACATACAGTGGGAGTTAAACAGATCCTATGGGGTTGAGAAGCAGAAGACCTGAATTCTTTACTTGTTTCTATTTCGAAGTTTATTGACATCACAGGTTGTCAGGCAAGCGTGTTTATGTCTCAGTGCCTTGATTTTCTTTCCAGTATAATGGAAAGGTCTACATGCCTTCAAATTTCATTTCTTTATTCATTCTTTCACTACTTATGTGTCAGGTTCACCCCTGCTCATGGCAGATAGAAAGAGAAATAAGATGAAATACCTGCAAGAGTTCTCATTCTGGAAAACAGGGATGGAAATGGTTTTTAAGTAAACAGTTCCAGAAAAATGCAATAAATGCTCATTGTTCTTTTTGTTAAACAGAACCAATACATTTAACATAAATTTAAAACAAATAATTTGTAATCGAAGTTTTAGTTAATTTATTTTTAAATACTACCTTTGTATCTTAAGAGAATAGAACCAAAAAGTTTTCCTTAGGGGAAAGCACCTTTGATCATGTTTTTTATTTTTTTTATTTTTTTTATTTTTTTTATCACAACCTATAATTTCAGTTCTTTTCTCAAAACTCTAAATGTCAAAGGCAGAGCAATTCCATAACAATACCTACAACCCAATCACATGTATGTATGTATATATATGTATGTGAATACATGTGTATGCATATATGTGTGTATGCATAAAATAAATAAGGGAAAGGTGATTTAGAGAAAGATTTGACAGCTTTGGCTCTTAAGATGAACAGAGAAGTAAAATGCAGCACAACAAAGTTATAGTTTATCTGCATGGCATCACAAATATATACATACTACACATGCTAATTTTTATTTTTTCTCCCAATTTTTTTTGTATCCTTGGGGAAACTTGAAAGACTATGCAATTGCTTTAGAAATGCATTGCTATGACCATGTCACCCTGAACAAGCTCAATCCCATCTGATCTTGGAAGCTAAACAGGGTCAGGCTTGGTTAGTACTTGGATGGAAGACCATCTAGGAAGACCAGATGCTGTAGGTGTAAAAAATAATAAATAATAAATAATAAAAAAGTAATTGTAAGCAGACAAGATCCTTGCAATCTGTGTGGTCAACCAAGGGTTTCCTCACTTCCAAAAAAAAAAAAAAAAGGAAAGAAATGTATTGATGAAAACCTACATTTCATTATACCTGCAGTTTATGTCAACGTGTTGTTTTTGTTGAAAATAAATTTGGTCGTGACTAGTAGAAACAAGTAAATGAGTAATTAAAATTTTTTTTAAATGCCTACAGCACCTGGTCTTCCTAGGTGGTCTCCCATCCAAGTACTAACCAGGCCTGACCGTGCTTAGCTCCCCAAATCAGATGAGGTCTGGAACAATGAGTGTGGCATAGCCATAGTAAATGGTTTATTTTTAACAAGATGGAAGATTATTCTACAAATAGAAAAGATGGCTGATACTTTTTATCATTTTCTCTGTACCAGGCACTATTCTGAGTGCTTCACATTTGTCGACTCTTTTAATTGTCACAAAACCCTATGCGATCTTATTTTCCCTGTTTTACAAATGAGGAAACTGAGACACAGAAATGAACTTCCCCAAGATTCCCCAGCTGGTGAGCACTGGAGTTAGGACTCCCACAGGCCACCCAGCTCCAGCACCCTGCCCTGTGAGAGTGACCTCGCCAATGCTTGGAGGTAACCATCCTGCGTGAGGATGGAACTCCCAACTTTCTTCTAGAGCGGCCCTTATTTTCATAATGCAACTTAGTCTTCATGTTCCAGGCTGCAGTATAGAGCCAGAGGAGAGGCAGAGTAATTTTATTTATAAAGTGACTTACATTTCCGTGCGACGCTGCTGACACGTGTCTTGCACATGGCCACACCCAGCTGCAGGCTAGCCCAGAAATGTAGTCCCCTTGTTGGGTCCCTATGTCCTGGCTATAGTTACTTCATTTCCATGGAATGAATAGAAAAGGCATGACGACCACTAACGGTTTCTGCCCACATAGTCTTTTCTTATTGTCTTCACTTCAGAAACGCTTTGTACATATGACGGTTGTACATATTTATTAATGACTCCAAATGTTTCTAAGTGGTCTGTTTGGAAAAACATGCTTTTTTTGTGTGTACATTCTGAAGGAAATGACCACTGTTTTAAAAACTTGAAAACAATGGCTGTTAAACTCTAACTTAGTTATCTAGTTTATTTATGCCATTTTATTCTTTGTTAATGGGAAAACTGACTTCAAAAGTACTAAGAACTTAGGTGCCATTGGGGGTCAGTGAGTTGACCACCCCAGATCTCTGTGAAAACTATCATAAAATGATGAAAGCGGCAACAACTTTTTATGAGATAGCCATGCTATAAAATTTTCATGAAAATGACTTTTAAGGTATCTGCCAGCATTTTCATGGGAACTTCGGATTATTTGCCCTTTATTCCCAACTGGCTAGCAGTCTGCAGTAAATAGATTTGATATATGTCCCCAATAGCTGCTTCCACAGCCAGTAAACTTTTAGGAGATTATAAATTAAAAAAAACATAAAATAACTTTTTTGGTTTATTTTTATTTTCTGAATTTGTTTTAACTTTCACAATAGGGTAAAAATAAAATTCTGAGTCATATGAAAGTTTTAACTTCCATTCATAAAATGCACGATATAAAAGATTAGCAAAAAAAGCAAAAATAGTATACATAGAATGACCTTGTAGATCACAAATAAAAATCACAGCAATAGACATTATTACTCTAAATTATCCTATCAATCGGTATTCATTTCTAGAATAGATCAAAAAATAAAATCAAATAATATTTGCTTGGAAAAATAGACCTGATCGAAGTGATTGAAAATAATCTAAAAAAAATAATGAACAAAGTTCTATTTACATTTGAGCTTATAACACAAGAAAGGTGCCAATAGTAGAGTCAGACAAGTGAGAATTATGTTAACATTATTAATAAATAGTCATTGATTTAGGATAAAAGATAATTGTGAAATTTTAATATCAGTAAATATATATTCAATAGCACAAAATATGAATGCATAAGCAAGCAATTTTAGAGCCTGGAGAAGAAATTGACAGGGATACAGTTGTAAAAGGAGATTTTTGTCCCGGTATGATTGGATAAAAATAGCTAATAATACTGAATTGTTTCTTAGTGCCAATCTTTTTTTCCCTAAGCCACTTTTGAGTTAGCGCATACGTCTTTCGTATAAACTATGAGATGGATACTAAATAAAAACAGCAGGAAAAGAAATCATGCCATTAATAATATTGAACTAATTGTTTTCTAAGAAAATGTATAGCTCATTAAGAATTACATACAGTTTTCAAACAGGCACAGACTGAGTTATTTACAAAACTTGACCACAACAAAATCTCAATATATTCAAAATACAGAAATTTTATAAGTCACTTTGACTACTGACAAATATGTTGAAGCCCAAACAACAAATGCTCAAAAAATAAAAATGGTCTCAAAAAAGAAAACTGGACCACAGGAGTAGCTGAGGATTGAGTACAGAAACAACTGAAGATACTAGAGCAACATGATATTTTAAGTGCCAGTATCAGAATAGGTGTGATTTAAGGACATGGTACATCTAGCAAACTTAGCATCCAAATGTTCTGTCCTGGTATTGTGGCCTCACGGGCTGGTTTGCTGGGTTTAGAGTGGTTTGGTTTTTGTCCTTTGTGCTGAGAAAGACTGGTATGCTAGTCTTATCACAGCTCATGCACTGTGTCCAATGCAATACCTGAAGATAGCACCTGTGAATAATCAGGATGTGTGTATAATCTGAGGTGGCTTGTTGGGAATGCGATGTAGTAGGAGTTTAGGTTTATAAGTGATAAGGAATGGCTCTTCGTATTGGAGTGATCAAAGAGAAGGCAGATTCTCTGAGCTCAGGTGGTGGATGATTTTGACAACGTTAAATTATTCTGTCTTTGTGAAGAACTGCTATGTGCCAGGCTTGCTAACACTGAAGTCCAAGCTACAGTTACGAGTGGAGTGATGTAAACAACCATGGGTGTTTCCATGTACACCTGATGCGAGATTTTATCACCAAAGTGAATCAGTGCATGTTTTTGAAAACCTAACAAAGCTGATCATTTACCATTTTGTTTAATAATTTCTAATTCTGTAGAAATGGTTTTAGATCACTGAAACATTTCAACATAATATTAAGAAAATTAAACAAAACAAAACAATAAAAAGCTAGGTGATTTCTGAGAGTGCCAGGCGGGGCACGTGGTAAGTGCTTCAAATACTGGTTAGTAGTGGCGATTTTATTTTTTAATGTCATTTTCCTTACAAAAACAATAGGATTCAATTTAAAGTAACAGTAGAGGTTGTATGGAACTTAAGCTCCTATGCATGGAATTCTTCTGCAAATGGCTTTTTCTCATTCTGAGTGTTTTCAGATCTGAGACACAAATCAAGTTGTTGCTCAACTCTAGTTCTCCCATAATGCCTTTTAAGCCTACTCCAGACCAAGGTTTTCCTCTTCTGGAAGAGAAGACTGGGATGGATGATGATTAAGGTCATGGCCAGCAGAAAGACTGTGTGGTTTTCTGTGACACTGTTTAGCTACTACTGGCAAATGTAGGAGTCGAATGTTCTCGCCATTAACATTACACGTGTCTTCGCATTGGTTTGTGTTTTGCACTTCCTGGCTCCCTTTCTCTGTGCTTCTACTTTATATAACACTATCACATTACATGTTTCTTCATGAGTTTGTTTCCCCAGTAAATCGTATAATGCCACATGGTAGTTAATGTATCTATATTCCGGAAATTTAATAATGTCCAAAACAGAGATCATTTTTGCTTGTTTGTTTTTGGAATGAATAGTGCTATAGACTGAACGTTCTCCCTTCCCCCAATTTCTATGTTAAAGTTCTAACCCTTGATGTCATTGAATTAGGAGGTGAGGTCTCTGGGAGATGGTTAGGTCATGAGGACATAGTCTTCATGAGTGAGATCAGTGCCCTTGTACAAGAGAACACGGAGCCCTCCCTTGTCCCTTTCGCCAGCCAATGATACCGTGAAGACAGCCATTGATGAATAAGAAAGCCAGCACTTGCCAGATATCTGATCTGCCAGTGCCTTGATCTTGGACTCCCAGACTCCAGAAGCATGAGAAATAAATTTCTGTTGTTTATAAGCCACCAAGTCTATGGTATTTTGTTCTAATAGCCCAAACAGACTAAGACGAAATAGAGTTAGGTAGATTTTACCTAATGAGGCAAAGAAAGGTAAAGAGGCTAAAAAAGAAACTATAGAGTTGGGCAATTCCCAGCTTTTACAGAATAATTTCAGTGTGGAGGTGGGGACAAAGCCTGATTTTGGCAGGACAGACAGTGCATAGCATTTGAAGACTGGAGACAGCAACAGCAGACTCTTATACTGTGGAATTGAGCTTGAAGGAAAAGAGATGGTTTTCCTTAATCTAGACAGGGACTTAGCATCCCAGAAGGACATCGCTGCTGTGACTTTTAATACGGGAGTCTCAAGAAGGAGCTAGTAGGAAGGAAAATGTTAAATTGGGTGCCAGTCTTAGATCTCAGGGAAGAAAGGAAGGATAGAAAGAAAGGTCAGTCAAAACGAGGCATGGAGAGGGATTCACATTCATTTTAGTTTTCTACAGTTGATAGAAACTGGATCGCTTAAAACAAAACAACAAAACAAAACAAAACAACAGCACCCCAGAAAATTATTTTCTCATAGTTCTGGAGACAAGAAGTCTGAAGTCCAGGTGTTAGTGGGGCCACGCTCTTTCCAGAGGCCCTAGAGACCGATCCCTCCTTCCAGCTGTCCTGGCAGCTGGCAATCCTGAGGACGGCTTGGCTTGCAGCCGCATCCCTCCGATTTCTGCCACAATCTCCACATAACCTCCTCCCCTCTGTGTGTATCTCTGTGCCTGTCTTAGTTCAGGCTGCTACGACAAAATATCTTAGGTGGGGTGGCTTCAATGACAGGGGTTATTTCTCGCAGTCTGGGGTCTGTGAGGTCTAAGGGCCAGGTGTGAACAAGGCAGGTTCCGTGCTGAGGCATCTCCTCTTGGCTTGTAGGTGGCCCCCGCGGGGCTGCGTGCTCAGATGACCTGTTCTTTGTGTGACAGGAAAAGAGGGAAAACGAGCATTGTGGCGTCTCGTTTTAGAGGTCCCCGATTCCGTCACGAGGGCCTCAGCTTCACAACCTGGTTACCTTCTGAAGGTCTCCTCCTGAAACACCGTCACACTGCAGGTTACAGCTTCCCCGTGAAATTGACGCGTGTGCGTCAGTCCGAAGCGCTCTCCAAATCTGGTTTTATAAGGATCCAAGTCACTGATTTAGGGTCCATCGGAACCTAGTCTCACCTCATCTCATTGTCGTCACAGCTTCAGGGACCCTAGGTCCAAATAAGGCACCTTCATAGGTAGGAGGGGTTAAGACCTCAACATCTGGGGGGACACGACTCAGTCGACAACAGCGGCAAACACATGAGTGCATGCGTGGAGCTGTCATTGCAGAGATCAAGGCAGGGAAGTAGGGGGTTCATGCCTCACGGCCTACCTCATCTCAGAAAATCGAAATGCATGATCGATCATCTGGTGAGAGGCAGAGGAAAAAGGCAGGCACGTGAATTCCAAAACAGCACGAAAAGCCCTTTAATAAAAGTCTAATTGGGGCATGCTATGAAGATGTAGAGGAAGGAACGGATAACCAAGCATAGGTAGGGACATGAAAATGCTCCTCCAAGGAGAGGTCGTGGGACCTTGGTCTAGAAAGATGAGTGAGAATCTGTCCTGGAGAAAGCATGGGTGGCTTAGAGAACATTCTAGGCAGAGCAGCAGGGACAACGTGCAGGGCCAGCCACGGCAGGAGCGGACGCTGGAAGCCAGTATCGCTTACTCTAAATTTCCTTTCCCTTCCACTCTGCCACCTGGACAAGGAAAGAGGGATGTCGACTCCTTGGCCTGAGTTTATTTTCCATTCGGGCGTCCTCTCACCCATCGCCCCATTATCAGCCCCCAAAGGCCTTGGGGTTCAGTGAGATGCACAAGGCGGGAGCAATGAGTAATGCACCCTGGACCAAGGAGCTGCGGGACATGAAGTCTGCCTCCCCACAGACACGCCATTGTCCTCCGCGAGGCGAATCCCTCCCGCTCACACCCTGACCACGGCTTCCCCGAGCCGAGTATTTATGTGTTGAGTGCAACACTGCGTGGCCTCCAGGGTCTAATGGAGTGTGAGAGGGGGCCTGGGGTTTTTCATCTTGTTTTCAGCTGTACAAATACCACACACTTTCCCTTTCCACTCAGGGTCTAAGTTCAGGACTTCTAAGATAGCGGGAGCTGCAAGGTGGCGGCAGGGACTTCACAAGTCGAGAAAGACAGGGACCCAGCGCCTTCCACCCTAACACCAAACACATTGGACGTGTTTATTTTCCCAGCCCCCACCTAAGCCCTCTGGTAAACATCTCGCTTGGTGGTTGATATTTTAAGACCCCTCAGAAGCTTTGTTTAAGGGCAGCGAGACGGGCTCTCTGTGGTCCAAATCAAGTTGAGCCTGCTTCCCCATAATGCAGCGAGGACAAGTGAATGAGATTTTCTTTCCCACTTATCATGGGCTGGCTTCCTTCCTTCCTTCCTTCCTTCCTTCCT
>CM053513.1:86954304-86984739 GCA_028627145.1 Eidolon dupreanum
TCAGACAGAAGCACTTGGCGTCATCTCTCTGAACCGTCCCTCGGTTTCACGTCCACCTGTCGTCGGCACTTCATTTTTCCACTTCCAAACGTGTTAAAAGTGGCCGACCTATTATCACTTCTGGGCTTTCGGGAAGACTGAGAAAGACCTTCAACACTCCCATTTTAAAAATTATTTTCCTATTACTGTTGTTATGATTCTGAAGGCGTCAAAATCGTCAAACCGTAGGGAGTTGATCGTGAGGCGAGGAGTCGGATGGGGCCACACCGCGATGCTCGTCCTGGATGGCTACAGGTCCTTCCGTTGCCTTCTGTGGAAAAACCTGCTTACTCCCCTGATGTGCAGTGTTGAACTCCTGTACGCATTTGGGTTTCGACCCGGATGCTCTCTTCTTGTTTTTGGTGCCATGACTACCCTCTCTGAGCTTTGTGATGCGATTTACTATTATGTGGGACTCGCCCACTACCTTTTCCCAGCCAGAATATTCCCGGTTCCTTTTAAGTGGGGCTTAGTTAAGTAAACATCTAGACTCTGAACTCAGACTGTTTGGGTTCAAATACAGCCTTTGACATGTCCAAGTTGTGTGACTTTGGAGAAGTTACTTAATTTCTTCTGTTTCTCAAAAGCACCATCTGTAAATGTGGGAATAAAATAATGCCTTTCTCCTGGAACTGATGAACGTGCATTATTTAATACACCCACGATGCTTAGAAAAGCACCTGGTAGATAGTAATCTATTATGATTCTAGTTTATTTGTTTTTCTACATGGAAGTTAAATTTATATTGCCTAAATCTTAAGAAGATGATATTTTTATTGTGGTTTCATTCAGTTTACAGATTAATCTGAAAATAATTAAACTTCTATGATGTCGGATCTTCCTATATAAATGGAAGATATATCTTCCATTTATTTGAGCCTTCTGAGTCTCTCTCAGCAGCTTTTTAGTGTTTTATTCTTTATGTCTTGCTAATTTTCTGTAAAGATTTATCTGTAGCTACTTTATCTTTTTTTGTTGCTATTGTAATGTGTGATTTTCTTTATTACTTTTTAAAACCTGCTTGTTATTTTTATATAGGAAAACTGTTATTGTATATATTAATTTTGTTTCCACGTACCTTTAATATTTACTGATTTACTGTACTCTCGTCTGAAGGTTTTATTCCCCTAAATTCATATGTTGACTCCTAACCTCCAAGGTAATAGTATTAGCAGGTGGCGCCTTTGGGAGATGAGTAAGTCCTGAGAGTAAGGGATAAAAGGGATTCATAAGAAAAGCCCAAGTAAGCTCTCCTACCCGCTTCTGCCAAATGAGGACTCAGAGAAACTGGGAACCAGGAAGCAGGCCCTCCCCGGACACTGAATCTCCTGGTACCCTCATCTAGGACGTCCAGCCTCCAGAACTGGGAGGAATCAATTCCTATTGTTTATAAGGTGCTCAGTTTCAGGCATTTTGTTACAGCAGCCCAAATGGACTAAGATACCTGTAAAAAGTGAATTCGACGTGATGATATTTATTTTAGTAAAAGGCCTGATACGTTGCTTTTCATTTTTCTTAAGGAAATATAAACATTCATTGGTAAAATCCGTTACTGATAAATGGGACAAAATCAGTAACGCCCTTATTGTCAGTTATGCTTATTTCTCACAAATAACTTTTTAAAAAAAAAATTATGTTAGATGGAAACAATAGTTGGTACCACTGCACATCTATTAGAATGGCCAAATTCAAAATATTGACAGCACTGAATTCTGGTGAGGGCATGGGGCACCAGAAAATCTCATTCATTGCTGACGAGAATGCAAAGTGCAGCCACCATGGAAGATAGTTTGGCAGTTTCTTACAAAACTAAACCTACTACAACTGTATGATCCAACAATCACACTCCTAAATACTTCCCTTAAGGAGTTGAAAATACGTCCACACGAAAACCTGCACGTGGATGTTTATTGCAGCTTTATCTGTAATTGCCAAAATCTGCAAGCGACCGAGATGCCCTTTGGCAGCAGGTGATGGATAAATAGTGGTCCATCCAGACAATGGACTATTATTACTCGGCACCAGAAAGAAATGAGCTGTCAAGCCATACAGAGACATGGAGCAAGGGTAAATGCACATCACCAAGGGAAAGAAGCCAATGTGACAAGGCTACGTATCGTACGATTTCAATTATACAGTGTTCTAGGGAAGACAAGGCCATAGAGACAATGGCTACCAGAAGTTGGTGGGGAAGGAGAGGTCGATAGGACCACGGAGGTTTTTTAGGCAGTGGGACTGTTCCATAAGATATGATAAGGGCGGATACATGTCACCTGTCCAAACCCATAGAAAATACAACGCCGAGAGTGACCTCTCATGAACCTGAGGGCTTTGCGTGATCATGACATGCCAGTGTTGGTTCATCGATTGTCACGAAGGTGCCTCCCAGTGGGGGCGTCGACAGCGAGAAGCTACGTGTGGGTGGGGGAAGGGAACATACGGGGAATCTCTGTACTTTCCGGTCAAGTCTTCTATGAGCTGAAATCTGCTCTAAGACATAAAACCTATTTAAAAATTTAGATAGTATTCAAAAGGGATATTTAATGTTACTACACAGAGACAATATACATATACAAATCCATGGGCATTTGCCGATTCCAGTCTGTATTTCATCCACAGCGACACATGCTAGGACTATTCAATCTGAGAGGTGCTAAAATTTTAGTGACCACAGCAGACGAGTAAGTTAACAGTGACAACAGCCTGCTAAGTGCTGTAAGAAACCATGCTCTCCTCTTCGAATCTTTCTGCCCCTGGCTTTCTGTAAATGCACACCACAAAGACTTAGACGACAAAAAAGCTGACCTGTTAGTTATTTGTTTTGATTTCTCTTCAGGGCTGCACCTGTGATCTCAAAGCTCTAGGTGACTAGCGTTAGCCGCTGAGGAAGCTGAACTAACTTGTCCTGACCTTTCGTGACCTGTGCAGAGGCTAAATCCCAGCCTGGAGGAACAGACACGGTGTGGGCAAGCCCGGGTTCAGCTGTGTTTATCAGGGGAGGCTCACAGGGTGTCCTTCTGCAACGCAACCCTCTCTCTGTACACGTCGTTTTTTGTTTTGTTTTGTTTTTTTTTTTTGTTTTGTTTTTTGTTTTTTTTTTTGTGGCACTTAGAATCATTAATGCATTGATTGCTTTTACTCTAATCCATCATTTCAATATTATATGTCTAATGGTAGGAAGCGACTCTTTAACAATTTCCTTGTAATAAGCGAGAGTGGCGAGCAGAACATAACCAGTCACCAGGATTTTCCAAACTCCCTCAGTGAGGATGGCAGGCTCGATGGAAGAGGACAGGCCACCACTTCTGAGCACAGGCGTCTGGCAGGGAAAGAGCAGGAGACCCCAAAGGCTTTCGGGCCCCGCGTTCCCCCACGGTCGGCCACTGGCAGTGTCTGTTGTTCTGTCTGTAACATTAATATTTCCCGGGATAAGTCGCTTCCTCTTCCTGGTCTTCATTTCTTCCAATGTGAAATGAGAGAATCAGCCTACCTTTGTGGTCTTCAACCCCGGAACCCCCAAGGGGCTTATAAAAATGGCGATGCCCAGGTCCCACCTCAGATCAGTTGAATTCAAACATTCAGGCACCCAGCTTGCATAGGGCATGGGTGATTTCTGACCTGCTCCAGAAATTATGAAGGGCCATTATGCAGCCCCCGTGGAGAACCAGTGGAAGATCTTAAAGACCCTTCTATGTCCGAATCTCTGAATCTAGCAGTTTTTTCAAAGGCCAGCTCCATTCCCCCAAATAATGTTCCCCTTCGGCAAATTTTAAAAATATCAATTTATTTTAAACGTTTCAATTCACTTAAACAGGCACAGATGGAAGGTGTGCTCTGTGTTAGATCCCGTGGTAGTGATTTGCAGAAAAATGCTGATTGTCCAGCCTGACCACGGAGCTGCTGCCTCCGAACCAGTGAGGCACAGGAGCAGGACCAACTACGTGACTTGTGGGGCCCCGTGCAAAAGGGACATGGGGATCCCTCGCTGAAATTATTACAAATTTCAGGATGGCACCTCGTTTGCTGTTAAAAATCCCTCGTCATTTTGTTAGGTCACCCGATTTGGCAACCTCTGCAGTAGGCAATTACACAGATACATAATTCATAGTATTTCTCTTCTTAACGCTATGAGAAGACCAGGCCAGCACATGTCCACGGGCTTATCAGAATCAAGGACTCACTCAGGAGTTCTGAAATACCATGGGGTTCTGTTGAAATGTCCAAGAGGAAACTGAGGAGAGGAAACTCTTAGAGGAGGAAAGAAACTCGTGTAGAACGTCTGATACACCGTAACACTGGCCACAGGAGCACCAAGGAGCGCCACAGACTGGCTGCACCACGCAGAAGCACCCTGCTGCCTGCAAGTGACAGGAGGCCCCACCCACTGACATGTCCCACTGGCTCCCCCAACAGAAAGAGTGGACTTCAGTCGCCTGTGGCCCAGGGCTTGGTTCTCCCCGTCCCTGACCTGGCTCTGCTCGAGTTTCACCGGCTTCTTTCTGAGACAGACTCGCTCAGTGCCATCGTCCTTCGGTCCCTTACCAGCCTCTAAATCCCAAGTGCAGCAAAGCATGCAATGCTGTTATTCCCCTCTTATGGTGGGGGAAACCGAGGCTTAGGATGGGACCTAACTCAGCCCAGGCCGCATTTCAAGAGGCAACATTAGGACTCAGATCCAAGTCTGCACGGAACCTCAGCTCCTAACCAGTACGTGGGCTCCCTGGAGAGGGGCACACAGTTAGGGCCTCCCAAGGAGTTCTCTAAGCGTGTCCCCAAGATTCCAAGAAGCTGCTGGAGGGTGCCCTACCCCTGAAGAGCGGCGACCAGCAGTGCCACCCCCAGAGGAGAGTTAGGACCTTGAGAGGCATCTGCTCCCCTTTTGTTAGGATGCTCTGCCCTCTGCTGGTTGCTTTTAACGCTCTGATGCGCGGGGTCGTGTGAAACGCAGAGCATACACCTTTTTACTTAGATTCCCTTGCTGGCAACAAAGTTACTTCAAATAGGAATGCTTCGTAATACGTGTAATTAGTTTAATGAGTTTATAATTGTGTAACTTTTTTGAGGACATGTGTGTCTCTGCGTGTGTGTACTTACCTACAAAGCTATAAAGCATATCACAATATCACATAATTGGCAATAATGTTGCATGAATGTACAACTGACAACTCACACAGAGGAAGAACAGAAAAGAATTGGGTTGAGTATAGAATTAAGATGATAGAAAAAAGAACGGCAGAGCTTACAAGGAATCTTTATAGTTGGGATAGCGCAGTGAAAAAGAACTACTTTTATTACCACCTTTTGACCATTAAGGGAGCCACGGCGCAGACAGGTTAGATACCTTGATCATGGTCTCCACCAACAGGCATTTCAACCCAGATACCTGAGTTCAACTTGGCTCCCAGGGAAAATCAACACAGGCTCCAGGCTGGTAAAGACCTTGACACCAAAACCTAGAATGAGTAGCGGGGTCATAAATGGTCCGGGAAGTATAAAAAAGAAGTGAGAGTGTATGTTTACTCGGGAGTGATGTGTGCCTGTGAACACTGAGGTGGCAAGCTATAGGAAGTCCCCACGACCGTGACGAGCTAACAGAAGCCTGTCACTTGGATACGTGCTTTCTAAACATTGTTTCATGTTCAGTCTCAGAAGTTCTACAGGACGTAAAGTTTTCCTTTATGTTTTCAGATGAAATGAAGGCTTAGAAAAGGCTCATAGGTTGAAACTTCGATGGTTACCTTTGTCCCATGGAGTGAGGAGTGGCGGGTCCCCGGTGCCAGACTTGGGAACCGATAGCAGGAGCATTTGAGAAAAGGCAGGTGTCACGACATTTAGATGGTGAGCTTGTTGGGTTCTAGAACCTTGTCTAACTTGGTGTATCTCAAAGGTTACTGTGCGTCCAAACACCCGGGCATTTTGCTACACTGCAGGTTTGGGGTCATTACGTCTGGAGTGGGACTTGCAGCTGGTAAACTCCCAGGGGACCCAGTTCTGCTGGGTCCTGGACCAGAGAGTCGTAGCAAGAGTCTGCGGAACCTCTGAGCATTCGGCTGGACCAAACGTTGGTGCTCCCTGTTTCTTGAATGACGAGTGAACTGATCGGTCAGTCAGCCCACGTCGACATTTCTGCAGTTACAGCAGAATCAGGAGTCTACAGTCTGTCCTCTTCTGAGCCTAAAATCGGTTTGGTTAACAAACAGTTGCTTTTCCTTATATGCCCTCAAGAGAGTCACACTGAGATCTTTTCGCCTGCTTCCTTGTTAATGAAAGTCACCTGCTCGGTGAGAGTACGTGCTCCTTCTAAGGTGGGCATCCTGAAGACGATGCTTTCAAGTAGAGAGACCCTGAAGTATTGTCGAAAAATCCTGACACTTTGGGGTTTAGAAATTTTCTCACTCGTCTCCCTTCCTCTTCACCCCCCTTCCTTTCTCCCTGACCAAAAATAAATGTAAAACACCTGGATGAGTGCGATTTCTATTTTCTCTTGTTTTCCGTCTCTCTCTGTGGCCTTTTCGAGGACGTGTCACTTTTCCGAAGGCAGCAGCAAACGGAGACATGCCGACCTGCTTCTCCACCTCGTCTCCCCCACACCCCGCACGCAGAGGGATTATTTTGGAAGTGACACCGGCAATTTCCCCACCGCAGCGTCAACTCAGCCGCTCTTTCTGGGCCGGGTATGCAAATTCATCACCCAGATCAGCAAAAGCAGCAGGCTGTCCATGGGTCCACCGACTTAATAGTATTTTATGGCCTTCCAAACGGTGCTTCCCGACCTGCCGGGTTAGCATTTTGCTGATGGCTTGAAGCTAACGAGAACATCCCAACCCTCCACGGGCCGAGCATCACCGGAGGCTGCGCTCCGTCTCGGGGCCTCTGAGAGCTGAGATGTGCCGGAGGGAGGGGTTCGAGGGCGCTGGCGGCGGAAACTGGCATCTGCTGTTCGGAATTTGCAAACCTATGTCAGTTGGGTTCTAAGTCTAAGGCATCGGAGAAGCTAGAAAACCATCTGAGTGTCACAATGAGGATGTTCTTCTCTGAATTCAAATCTTAAAGTGGAGAATAGGTGTATACGTGTATATGTAGATATGTATATATGAATAATGACTTCGACGACACCTGTGTTCTGCCCAAGTGCTTTGAATCCCAGTCAACAGTGAACCATCCAGACGGGCAGCCCCTCCTTGCTTCCGACCAGCTACTGTAATGACAACAATCATCATAACACATCTAATATTATATGTTGTATTAATATCTGATTAAAATCATGCATTAATATATGATTAATAATAATGATAATACTATTCTACAAGCTAGCCTAAAGGTTATAAAGTCATGGTATGACAGCAATTTGGAGAAGCAAAAGAAAAAAGATAGAAAAATTACTCCCAGCCTCGCCGTTTTAACACAATCAGCAAGTGTTGGAGTTTATGTTCTACCTATCGCTTTATTATGTGTACCTTATTTCATAGCTATCTATGTAGTGACCCTGTAGTTTGTGTCCCAATGTTTTTCATTTACATTTTCACATGCCATTACAAGCCCACGTCTATATGAGGATCCAATATCTATGCCGATTATTTTTAATAGCTTTGTGATTTTTATCAAGCCGGTATAAAGAGTGTACTAACAGATCCATTTGGTGGCTCCATGAATAACAAACAGTTTGCAAAGGTAGAGAGTCAGCTGCCGGAACTTCATGCCGAGATCGGACAATCGGTGTTCTCTGGTGCGTGGTCATGACCGTAGGCAAGCCGCCAGCACGGCAAGGGGGTGTCGCCTGACGGGGGTGCTCTTACTGGCTGAACCAGCCCGCTGTGCCGCTCACAGCCCCTGGCCTCGTGGCAATTCAGCGTCTCTGAAATCAGGCTCGGCGACACCTGTTCATCTTGCCGTCAAGTGCGTGGCAAGCACTCCATGACAGGCGTCACGAAAGCACGTGTGTGACATATCCCAAAGCCATTCGGTGGTTGTTATTCGATGCCACTTTCTGCTAGGCTCGTACTATGCCCTTAGTACGAGCCTTACTAACCAGAAGTTACCAACGTGAAATTCGAAAGCAGGCAAACGACACGACACCCACGCTAGCCAGGCAATGCACAGCATAAGCCACGCTGAGCTCGGCTCGCAACTCAGGGGGCGGCCCGAGGTCGGCTCTTCTTGGGATCCGTTCTGAGTCCACCTTTCCCTTGCTCTCATGTTGCCACTCAGACCCCCTGATCCTCTTTCAGCTGGGGTCCTGTCTGTCTCCATTGGAGGCGCGATGGTCACTTATTCCACCTGGCTTTCTTCTGGTTTGCGCTGGAGAGAGTTTCAGAATCGTGAGGGCCGTGGAGAAAGCGAAGATAAGCCAAGGCCCATGGCTCCAGAAGCAATGAAACAGCCAGAATTTTTACCCTGTTGATAAATTATGGGATGTTATTATATACAAATATGCGTTTCTCTTTCTCTCTGACCTCAGCAAGTGTGAGAGGGTGGGAAATATAATCTATCTTGTCATTTTTATATAACCACAAACCAGCAGACACCATTAAGTGTGACATACCAGTGACTACAGCTATAACGAAAATGCAAAGAGACAGAGCATAGTTAAGAAACCATTGATGAAAGTAATAGATAATACTACCTGATCTTAAAAGTAACAGCAAGGTGGGTACTACCTAGTAACGCCTCGAGTTACATCTTTCTTTGGCTAATGGACACAGTGCAATCTGGAGTGTGAAAAGAAGAATTCATTGGCCTTCAAAATTATTTTGCCAACGTTTTCAGAAAATGTCTCACCAACGCCTTCCAGGAAGTCGAATTTCTTTTTAATTTTTTTTTTCCCCGTTCATACATATTCATAGGCCAACTGTCACTTGGGCTGCTTCCAGCCACCAGTGTAGATGATGAAGCCCCTTACCGCTCGGTGTGCTCCTCTCATTTCCCAGCTCCTATTGCTGTTTGGTCGGGCCATGCGACGTTTGGGACCAATAAACTGAGAATAGAAATGACCATTACACCAGGCATCCCTTCATCATCTGCAGCAACCTTGGCGGCAGTGGGCGGGGGGAGGGGGGTGAGCATGCTTTCCAGATGGAGATCAAGGCGGGAAGCGAGACAAGGTAAAAGACAGCTGTGGGACCCGCATCGAACTATGATGTGAGTGAAAAAGAAACTCTGTGCTCAGCCTCTGAGATGTCAGAGCTCCTGCGTGGCACTCGTTGGCACCAATCAACTGGGCTAAGAAGGCTTTGCAACAAAGTGGTTCAAACGCCCAAATGGTTTGGGCCGGGGACACCCCTGTGTGTCTTGCCAGTATTTCGCACGTCAAATTAGAGATGCGTAGCTGCCGCATGGATACTTTAAATATACTGCTTAATGATTTTCAAGGGATGCTTTTTATAATGTGAATTTTCCACCGTGGCCATAATGCTCTCTCTGCCTCTTCTTCGGATGTTTTGGTTCCGAATGTGGTCATCTTTTAGAGGCTGGTAGATGCTGAGGAATTGATATCGTGTGATCAATTTCTGTCCCCAGCATGACGTGACCTGATAAGGCGTTCTGGCAGCGTGTGGGCGATGCCAGATTTATGCTTCATGAATGGATTAATGAATGAATGAGCACACTCATTTTGAATATCTCATTTTCAGACATCGCGGTTTACTGATTCGTTCGCTTGTTAAGTCAGGTAGCCACGTAGCGTTGAAGCTGTGACCACAATGGAAAGAGAAGAGTCTGTGGGCTCGGAAGTCCTGAGTCTAAACCTCACCCCCACGGTACCAGCTATGAGACTTTCGACGAGATATCTGTCCTCTCTCAGCCTCTTCCCCACTCCGCTTAAAATAGAAAACGAAGGGAGAGTTCACTGAGTTGCTGTAAATATTAAATAGATGAAAGTATTGAAAACACCTGAGATTAGACACACAGCAAAGGAATTTCTCAGTAAACATTAGTTTTCCCAATAAACATTAGATTCTTCAGGGGAATCACTGCCTCACCCGAGATGAAAGGGGGAAAAAAAAGTCCAGTTCTGATGACTTGTGACCACCAGGTGGCACCGTTGAGTCAATATCAACCATTTTCCTGAAAACAAGGGAGAAAATGTCAAGTCTGAAAGTCTAAAAATGCATATTTGCCCAGTGGGATCACAGCACAGAGATCTCCTAAAGACCGTGAGATCTCTGCGCTACAATATCAAGAGCTGTGAGTTGTGTCTGTTCATTTTTATTGCTTTCTAATACTTATGAAATAATTCGCCATCGACATAGTTATTATTATCCTCATAATCATTACTATGAAGTAATAGAAATCTCCATTTCTATCACTTTCTATTTTCTTAGCCCAGGAATGTTTATCAGAGGATCACCAGCCTTTCCCAGAGAGAGAAGAAAAGTTTCAAATCTCGTTTCTGGAGTATGCTTACATTTTGCCAGTGTAGCTAAAAGCCTCTTCCCATAAAGACTGGTCCCTGAGTGATAACAAGAATTGCCCAGCCCTGCCGGGCAACTGAGTGACAGAAAATGAGCAGATGACGCTGCTAAGGCGTGATCCTCCTTTGTCCTCGACTCCTGGGGCTTCCCAGGAGGGTGGCTTCTCCCCGCCAAGTGGAGACCGTCCCTGAAAGTCTCCTCCTTTTCCCCAGGAAACTCAGCCGGCTTAGACTCTGTTCCACTACCTGGTGGGTTCCTGCTCTTGATGGCTCCACTGTCATTTAGTTCCGACCACTTTTCTGTCCACTGAGCTACACAGGGCTTCAGATTCCTGCAGGCTGAGGGGCAAAAGGGAAAGCTTCTTTTCTTAAAAAAAAAAAAAAAAAAAAAAAATTGAAACCTTTAAAACATTTAGGAGAATATGGAATACAACAACATCTATGTCTTTACCACCTACATGTCACAAATATGATCATTTCATCATATTTATATCAGCTTTCTAAAAAAAAAAAAAATTGCAGACAGCTAAAATCTCTATCCGCAATCCTATTTCCTTCTTTCTCTCCCCCAGAGAGAAACTATTACTTGGGAAATCGGTATCTTACAAGGTTCATTTTAATTCTTCGGTCGCTTATTTATACAATGATTCTGAAGGCGATTCTGTGCTGTGGGTGGGTGCATCTTTTCTGCTTTGGAAGTGCAGTGAATGAGACAGGCAGGGTGGAATCTCTCGGTGCTGACTTGGCGTGAGCCTGGGCTGCTGTCTGCCTGACCCTGCCTGTCCCGTGTTCTCACGTCCCAGGATGCTGGCAGAGAAATGGACGTGCTATCTAAACCCAAGGGATGCAGAGCCAGCCCCAACTCTGCTGCGAAGCAACCAGAAGCCTTTGGGCAAATCATTTCTCAGAGCCGTATCCTCAGGTTATCGGCGTGAAACGTCTGAAATGGTACTGTTTCCAAGGGGGTCATTGATTTAATCTACAATCGCATATTGTAGATTTGTATTGCAATTGGAAATTATGCGTTTCTAGGGCTTGGTATTAGAAATGCAAACTCAAGGCAGCATCTTGGGGAGGGGGGAAGGGGAAACCCTTCCTGAGTAGAAGACAGGTATGTTAAGAACAATTAGTACCCAGTGCAATTAGTATTATAATCGAGCTGCTGTGGGGGTCCAGGAAGTGAAAACGTTGGTTCCGCCCTGAGGCACCAGAGGGAAGTTCGTGACTGTCGCTCGTTTGGTTCGGCTCCTGAGCTGCATACGGTGGGTACCAGCTACACCGTAGAGGGCAGGAAGTCAACACTTCTTTGGTGCCTACTGCATGCCAGACGCCAAACATATCCAATCCCACTTCCTTTTTCTTCTATCCATTCACATTTTTTTCCTTTCCTGTCAATGCTTATACCGTCTCTGGTACTAAGAAAATGATGTTCCTGTTTGCCAGATGAGAAAGCTGAAGCTGAGACTCAGAGAGGAGACACAAAGCCTCATAGATCACAGGGCAGGTAGGGACAGAAAGCAAGCCCCCACACCCTCTGGCGGCACCACCCAGTCAGGGCCGGGGGTGGGGGCGGGGTGGGGGTGGGGGAGGGGAGCTGGAGGTGTGGGCCCAATCTCCCTTCATTTTCCTCTGAATCAAAAGTACTTGGGGCTAACTCTTCCCCATCAAAACAGCTTTATTTTACTGGCTGTCTTTGCGAGCATCTCACGGCGTGTCTCTCCCCTTCTCCTGGGAGCTCCCACTTACTCTCGCGTCCATGATGCCACCTCTCCTGCTTTTCCTTGCTCCTCCTACATCTTCTCAGCATCCTCGGAGGCCCGTGCCTTGCGTGTGGGAACACACAAGGCCTGTCTGTAATTCGCTGCTACTTCTACCTTATATATTTTGTCACACGCCCGCACAGCTGTCCTCACGGTCTCATCCTCACCCTATATGCTACGCCCTCTTCACCCCAGTTCTCACCGCTGGGCCTCACTTTAGAGCATCTTCATCAGAGAGGCATTGATAACTCCGCCGTCACTGGTGTTATTGGAAATGGACTTTGGCCTTGTTCTTAAACTTAGCCAAATCGTCGCTGGGCCACCATGTAAATGCAAACAGTTCTCATTTTCCTACTGTGCAACGAACCTGCAAACATTGACATTAAACACATTAGGCGCCACCTAAAGCCACGTCACATCCCTCGCGGGTTGTAACCCCGTCTCGGAACACTGGCTTGGGCCTCACTGCACACTGTCCGTATCGTGAGGGCTTCCCCCTCCGCATCCGAACATTCCGTGTGTTTTCTAGCTGAGTCGCTATAGCAACAGCTGGGATAAGCATCCCTGTTTTAGGGAAGAGAAAACCGGAGGTTAGAGAGGTGAAGCGACGGGCCCAGCTGGTGAGTAAGGGGCGGGATAGGAGCCGGGGTGGGTGATGGACCCCACTTCGGCTCAAGGCTCTGCTATCAGCCGTGTTCCCGCTGGTCCCCAGCACCCCGACTTCCGACAGCCATGCTTCAGCACTGCCCTTTTACTCATGGAAGAAGCCCATGTGCCAGAATGTAAGACCCCCGTTAGTGTGGCGCCTTCCTCCTGACCCGCCCCACCTTTCCCCGGCCCCTGTCCCTGGGCCCTGTTCCCTGGGAACTCCCGGCTGCTGGCGGGGCTCACGCCCCCTGGGTGGTTTGTGGCTTCTGGCCGCTGTGAGTCTGTCCGTCAAGGTCAGAAAGCCCCTCCCTCCACTGCCCGCCTCCCCTCTCTCTCCTTACTCATCTCGTGCAGGCTCACCTCCCTTAAGCTCCCCCCAGACAGCTCCTCCCCATCCTCCCCATCCCAGGGTGGGCTTCTGCCTTTCTCCTGACGCCTGGAGCTCTGAACTCTGTCTCACCTCACTGCGACCACCTGCTGTGTTTCTGTCTTCCTCTCGGAAGGTGATGTCCCCTGTAGAGAGGACCTGTGTTTCTCATTCACCTCCGTGTCCAGCGAAGCTGGCCCAGGCCCAGGGTCAGTGAAGCGCACTTACATACAGGCGCATATTCTGTTTAATGGAAAACCTCACGAGCTAGGAGCCCAGATCCCTTTGTCTTGGTTTCCCGCATAAAACGTACGTCTTTGTTGCAATCGAGCATAAAAACGTCCCTCGCGTTGGGAACGTTATCCTGTTATTCTGCTCTAAGCTAAGCCTAGATTCCGTTTGGAAGGATTTCAGTCTGCTTTCAGAGACCAGATTAAATCATGTGGTCATCTCGTTTTCCACATCCTGGTGACCCTTTACGTAGAAAGGGCCAGCTCTTTAGGCCTTGGGGGCTCATCCCCTTGAGAACCTGATGCTTCGGCCCTCTGAGAAGCGAGCCTCCCATTTCTATGGATGAGGAGGAGATTCTGGCTGCTCAGCTTTTGGATGTTTGCCCTGTGCTCGGTCCCTCTCTTCATTTAGCCCCTCGGAATTCTTCTCTCTTTCCAAAAATGCCCCCTTGCTGCGGGGAGACAAGGACGGTGCCTTTGCCCCGAGGGGTCATGCTGGATTCCGGCCGCAGAATCAGGCAAACGTCGTGATATGGAACCGTGTGTGCTAAACCGTCACCGTCCGTCTCTGCACAGCGGATACGGTCATCGTCCAGCGACATGAGGGTCACGTGTTCTTCATTCTGAATCGGGCTTTTTTTTTTTTTTTGGCAATTATTTAGATCCTCATTTAATCCCCTACCTCTTTTCCTTTTCGGTAGCTTCGCCTCTTCTCTAGCTGATGAAATGTTTCCCAGACCTGGGATTTAGCTTTAGTTTTCATGACTACCATTCAAACTACCTCTGCGGGGCCAGTTTCTTCTCCGGAAGGGGGAAAGAGAGCCATATTTGTGTCTCTTTCTGTGGGAACCTTCTAGAATTGAGCTTCTGGGACTCTCCCCCTCCGCTGAGATGTGTGTCCCTCACGGACATGGGACACGGCCTCCTTCCCTTTACTTTTTCAGTGCGTGTCTTCGGCAGGTCGTTTAAGCGTTTGCTCAGATAAATGCAAGCAACGGGTTGGTCTCAGTCTCTAGGCTTTCCTGTCTTCACAAAACAAAGACCCTCCCACCCTCCTGCCCCGACAGGGCCCCCACGGGGCTGGGCACTGCTGGCCGCTCCATTTGCGTCCCTTCTCCGTCCTCACAGAGACCCCTTCCCCCCGCCCAAGTCCATTCTGGCTGCCCCCGCTCTGCTCTGTGTTCTGAGCCCGACTTGTGTTTCTCATACCCTAGCACCTGGCCACGTGGCAGTCAGGTCCCTGAGGGGTGTGGAGGACCCCGATTCTCTTACTAAAGTTGAATTCCGGGCGCCCAGGGTAGGGTATGGCGCAGAGCAGGTGTTGAGCCAGCCTATGCTTCTGAAACGCACGAGGAGTGAATGAAGGAGGCCAGGCTCCCGCCTGCAGTGCCTCCCGCATCCGCCCGCCCATCCACGCTCTGCCAGGCAGGTCAGACCCCTCCCAGGTGGCCTCCCAGGTCGGCCCCGGCCCTCGGATGACGTCCCTGCCTCTGAGGTCCTGTCATACCTTCGCAGACATTTCTTGTCGCTTTGGTCACACACTGTAGTTCTCTCTTTACTGGGCTCTTGTCCCCCCACAGGGCGTGGCCTCTGTAAAGGTGGAGGTTTTAACCGAATCATCCTAGTTTTCCCGACCCTTAGGGGTCTGCCTAGGGGAGGCACTGAAGATATATTTGTTGAATAGATGGGCAAGAAAATATGTAACGTTTTGCAGCAATACTATATCCTGTGAAAGCAGGAAGTCAGCCCCAATATAAGGATCAACCAAAACACCACTGTCCTTCTGGGGAGTTGCGAATGGGAAGAAAAGGGACAACGTAAGCCAAGGGATGGCTCATGGATCTGCCTAGAAAACGCTTTTGCAAGCCCTCCTGCTTCCCACCGTCCTCCTGGGACTCAGGTGATAATTAGCAATGTTCACACAAAGGCAACGAGGCAAATGAAGCATCTTTAACATACTCGACGCCAAAGTCTCCAGTAGAGACATCAGTAGGTAAATCCCCCAAGAGATGACAGCTACAGCTGAAAGGTCGTGAGGGACGAGGAAGGGGGCAAAGGTTACATTTCAGTAAAAGATGGCCCCGCAATATCTGACCGTGAACTGCCGCTCTTGAAAAAAAAGTGGACCCTGATAACACCGGACGGTTTCGGTGTTCTGAGATCAATTTCAGTCTCTAGGTTGGGCAGGGGGCTTGGTTCTCACACCAAGGACGGGCCACCCTTCCAGACCCCAGCTGGGCGTCCGATGATGCAACTCGATTCTGACGCCGTCTCCCAGGAGACAGCCTCATGGCATCAGACAGCGCAGCTGAGGGCTCAGACTTAGGAGACTGCCCCCCGCCCCCACCACGCGCACTTCAGACGCCACACGCAAGCCCGGGTGTCATCCGCGCTTCTGATCTACCGAGGGCCCCCCGGCCTCCTCCTTCGACTGGATTCATTTGCTCGAGTGGCTCACAGAACTCAGAGAAATATTTGACTTACTAGATCACTGGTTTATTATACACGGATATAACTCAGAAACAGCCAGACAGAAGAGAGGCATAGGGCAGAGTGTGGGGAGAGGGCACGGAGCTTCCACACCCCCTGGGGACGCCATGAAGCCTGCATCTCCACGTGCTCACCAGCCCCACCTGGAAGGTCTCCAAATCCTGTCCTTTTGGGGTTTTATGGAGGTTTCATTACCGAGTCATGATTGATTGATTCAGTCTCCAGACTCTTTCTCACCCCCAGACGTTAGGGGAAGAAAGATACTAAAAGTTTTGAGTCTCTGAACAAATGATTGGCAAACAGCCTCCACCCTGGGTCACCTCGGAGCTTTCCAGAAGTCACTTCATTAACATGAGATGCCTCTGTGTCTCTTGTCATAGGGTATTCCAAGGGTTTTAGGAGCTCTACCAGGAAGGGTCAAAGACCAAATGTATATTTTTTATTATAAATCACAAAATCAAAATGACTCTGGACATTTATAATACCAAGAGCTTTAAAAAGATGTTCCTTTATTATTGTTTTATAGACGAGGACAATGAGGCTCAAAGGACGAAATTGCTTTTTTGTGTGTTTTTTTTTGTTGTTGTTTTTGTTTTTGTTTTTGTTTTTGGTTGGTTTTTTTTTTTTTTTTTTTTTTTTTTTTTTTTTTTTTTTTTTTTTGCCTCTTTTCTTCAGAAGCCTGAATCCATGGCAATTTAAGGTGGTGATTAAAACTATGCACTTGGAGTCAAATTAACCTCAATTGCAATCTGTTTTCTGCTCACAAATGACTATTTCACTTAGTCAAATTATTTGACATCTCTCTTTCTTGATTTTCTTTCTGCGAAACAGGGCAGGTTATGGTACCTTCCTCACGAAGGTGGTGGGAGAATGACATAAGCCACTGAGAGTAAAGCACAATGCAGTTAGTTACTATTTTGGTGGGGAATAATGATAGATAATAGCTCTTCAAATGTGTTTTGGGAGAGCTAATTGGGGAATCTTTAAATACTTATTGGGTTAGTTTTTCAGATCGATTGTGCAGGAGTGTGCATGCCTGTCTCTCTCAGTGCCAGCCCGATGGCGAGACCTCATGGTTTTTGTACCCCCACAATCCTCACCCCCTACTGTTGGCACAATTAGACTCTCAGCCTACCTTACTGAAACACTCACACAATTCCAAAGCAATCACGTGCAGTCAAGGAGTTGGGGGAGACAGGGAGGGAGGGAGAAAAAGAAGCATTTATCCTTACACTTTTCCTTATAACTTTCTCAACATGGCTAGGGGAAATCCCTAATGCTCAGTCTCCTCCAGCCATCCCCCTACCTCTGTGCCATTGTCTTCATGCCTCCTGCAAAGACAATTCACCCACTATCAGACTTTGCACGGTGATCACTGAATTAGAGACCCGCTGTAATCTCTGTAACGCGATCAAAGTTACCTGGCTAATAAATGTTAAGACTTGGCATTCATCTAGAAACATCATGTGAGTCTTAGGTTATCAGATCGATTCGCTCATTCAGAATCACTTAAGGGACACCTACCATATGCTTTACAAGGCACTTAGGGACAGAATGTAATGCTGCCCTTAAGTAGTTACAGCCTGGTGAAAAACAGTAACTCATATCAAAGGAGTTATAAAATATGTACAATGCAGTAGGAGCTCAGAATGGGGCACTTCCAGATGTGGGGTCCAGATGTCCTCCCAGCCCCACCACCTCATACGGTGTTCTCGTCATGCAGTACTGCATTATCTTGAGTTTCATCCAATAGTCATGGTATAGACAGATGAATTGAATGAAGCTCAAATAGCCAAACTTACAGGTTTACCTCTCCTTAAAAACAGGTTAGCTTATGGGAAGCTTTAAAGTTTTTTAAACATAGCTCTCAGTTCTTACATTCAAAAGTGACTCTTTTATATCAAAATCTCGTAAATTCAAGTGGTGGTGAAGTATTTCTGGCAAACTTCGGTGCTGCCATGATGGCAGACGTACAAATGTTCGCAGGTTGAAAGATCGTAACCAGCAAATTTATAAGCAGAGGAGCTTCTTTACTCGTCTTTAACCGTATAGTTACAAAGAGCTTCCGATTTCCTGTCTCACAATGCATACCCCTCCATCTCCCTGGGCCTTGTGCCCTGAATCCAAAAAGCAAAGCAAAGAAATGCGTATATAAAATCAGAAATTATCCATAATGATGTGGCTGCACAAAATGATTCATGGATTTGCAGAACTGTGAGGCGGTATCGATGATGATGACGATGTAAGTAATCACAGGCGCTAATAATTATTGATTGCATGTTAAATCAAGGTATCGGGTTAATGTTTGTGCGGATAGCATTTAATCTTTTCCCCTAAAAGACTTGTAGCATCCCGAGTTTCAGATAAGGATGTTGAAGCCTTGAGACTGTCCAACCATCATCACAAAACAATAAGTGGCAGAGCTGGACCGCAGGTGGCTTGGGTCCAGGGTCGAGCCCCCTGAGGTATCAGTGAGTGACAAATGTGACAGGGACATTAAGTGTACCAACTCTAAGGTTCTATTTTTTTTTAAAACAGTTTATCAGATACAAATTCAGTGCAATTCTCAGTCAAGATGCTTTCTGTCTTAGCACCTTGAAGCTGCTGAAATCGGTCCCCTGACTCATTCTCATTCTTCGAGTCTCAGTTTAAATATTTCTCCAGCAGTCATGACAGTCTAGGTTACATTGCAGGTAAAGGGAATCTTGGTGGCTTCAAGAGGCGAAGCCTTACTGCTTGCTCATACTCTGTCCTTGTTAAAGGGTAGTTCAGGGATCTGCTCTGAGCACCGTCCCTCCAGGGCCCAGGGTGGGGACACACCTGTCATCCGGAGGTGTCTGGTCCCTACACAGAAGGCGGGAGAGCACTGAGCATCTTGAACCATCTTTTAGTGCCGCGAATGGAAGTCACTCGCCTCGTATCTGTTCACAATCCTGTAGCTGGAAATATAATGACGTGGTTCCTCCCCATGACAAGGGCGACAGGAAGTCAGAGAATGATGGTTCAGGATGGAGTATGAGCGAGCAGCGAGGTTCCCACGGTGGCTGGTCCAGCTGCTTCCTCGTCTCCTGCTCTTAATGCTGACGATGACCATGCAGGGAGCACCTCTCTTAGGCTCTTGTTAGTTAGCGCTTTGCGTGAGATCTTTTTATTCACGGATCCTGAGTGTGCCCAAACCAGTGAGGTCAGGTCTCAGTTTAGATCCGCCCTCTGACGCCTCTCAAAAGCAATCGATCTCCGTATCGAACCCTCCTTCTCTCTTTGACACGCGGCGACAGGTCTTCCGTCAATTCTGCTCTCTCGTAAGAGTTCTCTCCAAAGTCACAAGTCATCTCCACATGACAGAGTAACCGGACGACGCTATTTTCTTATCTTATTCCAGTTCTCTTTCCAATTGCAGAGACGGGAGCAGATCAGCAAGTCTGATACCTAAGAGCAGATGTCCAGTTAAAGACAGACACGAGGACCTCTCAGTCTTCACACCATGTGGATTAGGGGAGGGGCAGGGCCGTGGCGGGAGCTCAGGGAACTAGCACACCCATGAGACTGCCACTGGCCCTTGTCCTCTCCTTGGCCATCTTGTATGGGTGGGGACACGGGCCAGGGAGCTGGATGACCGTTGCGATGCTGGCTTTCCGTTGAGGAAGCTTCTCCCCCACGTGTCTGCAGCTTCCTTGGGATCTGTAAGCCCTTCACATTCTGTCCTCTGGTTCCGTTTCCTGTCGCTGATGTGGGAACAATAGGACAGTCTCACTCAATACAGTGCTACGCCCTTCGCTCCCATTGTATAGTGCTGTGTAAAAAATTACTCAAAACTTAGTGACCGTAACCAAAACGGTTTGTGATGTCTTGTGATCGTGTGGTTCAGAGATTCGAGCAGAGCTCAGCTAAGCAGACTCAGGCATAGTCTGCTGGACCCGCCTTGCAGCTGCTCACAGCCAGCTGTCAAATGCCGAGGAATAGTGTGAGCTCCATCGCTAAACCTTCGATAGCTTGAAATCGGCCGGGATGGGGATGTTGACATTGTCATGGCAATTAGCAGACACCGAAACCTTTCTTACCCCAGAAGACCAGTTTATCTGTAAACCACTGTCTTTTAGGTGCATCCTTGCCAGTGGTCTGTATGCAGCTGGCTGATGGGAGGGTCTGTAGGGTCCAAGGCTTTGCTCACATGTCGGCACCTTAACCAGCGTGATTCGAAGGTTCGGCTGGGATGGCCAATCAGGGCACCTACTCGTGGCCTCTCCAGGACTCAGGTCTCAGGTTTGTCAGGATTTTTTTATATGGCCACTCAAAGCCAGTGCTGCAGCAGCCCAGGCCGAAGCCACAAGGCTTTCTGTGACGTTTTTCGTGCCACATTAATTTGTCAGTCTAGTCACTATGTCCAGCCATGTGTCATCTGTGAATGGAGGAAATACTGAAGGGTTAGTGACAACCTTGGACACTTTCCCTAGATGGTAGACACACACACACACACACACACACACACACACACACACACACACACACAATTGCCTTATTAATATTTCCGCCTCGGTGTTTCGTAGGCATCTGTAATGCATCTTGCTGAAAACAGAATTCATATTCTTTCTCCTCGTATTAGGAAAAATCCTGCCAGCCGCTATGACATGCAAATCCTGGAAAGTTCGTTGCTCATCCTGTTGCATGTGGTCATGAGGAGGCTGGTTCCTCACGTGGACATTCAGAGCTTCGGGCTCTTGCGGTGCTCGGGCCGTGCTGTGGTATACAGGTGGCTCTAAGGCTCATGTCCCCTCGTGGCCCACGCTGACTGGCGGGAAGAGGAGAGGAGCATGGTGATCCCTTGGGAGCTTTCGGGGCCTAGACCATGTCCTCCCACACATAGTACCGATGGCGCCTTCTTCCTAAAGGACCCCATTCACAGTCCCATTCCGAAGCCCAGTCTAAGGGCGACATACAGTCCTCTCATTAGACCAGATCCTACTCCTTTGCGGTTCAGTGACCTGTGGACGAAAATGCAAGTTACCTTGACTTACCCGGTCCCCCTGCCAGTCCACAGAGAGGCAGGAAAACCGCAACTGAGCTTCCGTTTGGATGAGGGAAAAGGAGAAGACTCTCAGCCCACGGGAATTCCTGCCCAGTTCTTGCTGGATAGGAATTTTGACAGTTTCCTGCTTACCAGAGGAAGAAGTCTGACTCGAGCCCCTGTTCTGCCCTCACTGCACCCTGGAGTCGTTCTCGAAGGGGTTCCTTTGTGCCTGTCATCCCCTTTGGCCTCGTCTAACGAGGACGGGGAACACTGCTTTCCTGTAGTGCTTTTTCAGCCACCTTACAGCTCACGGAAGGTCGGCGAGCGCAGAATTATTCTGAGTCCCGCACAAATCTTTTTATTTTATTTTTTTTTTCTCTCCTGTTATTAGCTGTATTCCTGTGTCATATTTTCTTTGGAAAAACGATTTTCTTCCCAGGCTTGCAAGCTCCGGATTTATTCCTTATTAGTCAGTCTCACGTGGTCTTTACCGTTCCCAAAGTTCTTTTGTAAGTCATGACTCACGAATCTGATTTATTTCTTCACTTCATCTCTGTAAGCCCCGCCCCCCCACTTTTTTTTTTTATGTATTGAAGGGTAGCTCCTAGCTTGAGCATTCTGAAACGGTACCTGAGAGGGGCCCACCCTCACCTGATCTCTGCCTCAGTGCCAAGTTCTTTTCTTCAACTGAGAAGATGTCGTGGGTGTTTCACCCAAAGCTTTTAAAAACTCGCATCATGTACCCTCCGGGCCTTGGAATGGTCAGCTTTCGCAGCTCTGGACAACGGTGAGCTTCTGGACGTTGGCGTTCACCTTTTCTGCTTACCAACCAGCCAGTGCTTCCCTGAGTTATGTTTTCCTTTTATCTGCTCCTTGACAAATGTACTCAGTGACAACTAATCCACGCTAGTAAGCTCTGTTCACAGAATATTTTTCAGCTCAAGAGGCTCAGGATCTGCCTCCCAAGTGATCACGACAATTTTACCTAGTGATTTGCTACTGCAGAGCCATCCAGCGGCCACCCTGTCACCCGCCGATCAGCTAAGGAAATGACACCTGAGTTTACTTTAGTTTGTTTAGTTTGTTGTTTGTTTGGTTTTGCTTTTGTAGCAGCTCCGTACTTCAAGGTACCGATTTGTGATTTGGTCAGGGTACCCCAACTTCCACGAGAAACGATGCCAGATCTCACTGGCTTAGTCCCGCAGAAGACAATTCCTCGCTCACATAACGGTCTAATGCATGTGGTGTCTTCCTTTCCACCGAGACTCACAGCCTCAGGCTGCGTCTATTCTGTGGCCCTCAAATCACCCTGAAGTGTCCTACCGGGCAGCCAGGCAGGAAAACATGGGGGTTCATGGGAGATCAGGGGGTTGAGGCTGAAAGTGGCACTATGCCATTTATCCTCACATTTCTTTGGCTGGAACTGTCACATAGGTTCGGTCTATAATACGATCTTCTTTCAGGACTGGGGGCGGGGGAAGTAAACAGATTTGCTGAATGTATAGTATCGTCTCAGTCCCAGCTGCCAAGTGGCTCCCTTTCTATATTTTATATCTATTTAATTGGCCCCAGAGACAAAGACCAAGAAGTAAGGCTTCCATACGCAAATCTTTCACTAACTCCTACCCCCTCGCTGTCTCTTTCCATGAAGTTCTTCTGCCTTCACTCACTCCCCCTTTTCTTTATTATGACGATCACTGTCTGCTTTTAAGTCATTCATTTTCGCCCCATGGGAATTCTTTTTAGTCTCCACCTACCTGGTCTCTACCTGCTGTCAAGACTTTGCCAGTCCAAGGTCCATTCTGCTGCTACACTTGTTTTAATGAAGGAAAAATATGACCATCTTTCTCCAGGGCTTTAAGTCTTCCAATCACTCTGCGACTTTTAGGATAAGCCTTCAGTCTCTTAGGAATGCAAAGCCGCCTTAACAATCCGCCTTTATTCGCCCACATAGTTTTATCTATCTATCTATCTATCTATCTATCTATCTATCTATCTATCTATCTATCTATTTTTATTTATTTGCCTCTCTTCTCTCTGCCTTCTTTCCTCCGGCCAACACAAACCAGTTTTTAAACTAAAGCTTTTATTTTGACATAATTGTAAATTCACATGTAGTTGTCGGAAATAACACCCCAATCACTTTCACTCCCGAAATCCATCACGCCTCTACCTCCCGCATAACTCTCCAGAGCGACACTGCTCTTTGACTCTTGCCGACACCGTACTCCTTGCTTCAGCTGTTACCTTTAGTGGGAATTGTCCGCCTCTCGCCCCTCACCATTGCCCTCCCCCCGCCCTGTGACATGTCCTCACATCCACACATCCTTCTGGGCTTTCACGTTCTGCACACGCCATGCAGCAGCTGGCCTCCAACGGGCTCCTGAGAAAGAACCTCCAGGCCTTTGGAAAATCCTTCCTTCTCAGCTTGTTTCTCCAGACCCGGGGCCTGAGACCACCTGGCTGGTTTGTGCTAACAGTGACGTTTATGTGCCGGTCTCGGGCCAAACTCTTACCCGTTTGATATCTGGAGGGATTGTAGACTGAGGAACTATGGTGGGCTCAGTGGGCATTCACGCCCGTGTGAGCGACCAGCAGGGACCTCGGAGAGCGAGGCTCAGGTGAGCTTCCCCGGCCAGGGGTGCCCTACACGTGCTGGCGTCCAGCGTTAGCCATCTGTGCCCATCCGCCAGGAGAGGCCAACGGGCAGGTTGTGCCTCGTCTCCCCCGGACTTCGCCCTGCCTGCCTTTGCTGATTTTGACCTCTCTCCTCTGCTGTAATAAACTGCAGCTGCACATGGCAGCTTTTCAGAGCTCTGAGTCCTAGTTAATCGCTGTCCTAAGGCTGATCTTGGGGACTCAGCGCGGCACAGGATCTGGTTTCAAGACTAATTAGCTGTGCGACCACGGACAGACAACAACTCTTAGTTTTATCATCCGATACATGGGATAGTAGTAATAGTGCTTCCCTCACTTGTGAGGATTCAGTTTAAAGCAGTAGACTTATAATTAGGGATCAGTAAATATTAGCTGCCGTCACTGGAGTAATTACTGTATCATGAATTTTTCTATGTTATTACTTATTTTATAGTTTTTGTAAATATTTTAAAATATCTGTGGACTCTTCCATCAAAGGTGACAGTGACGTTTATATAGCCAGCCGCTATTGTTGCATATCCAAGTCTTGTCTTTTCTCCATCACCGTGACTAACATGGCTCTGGGCCTACACATTATAATGTCTGTATTTAGGATTATTTCCTTAACACACATTCCAGAGATAAAATTTATGGGTCAAAGGATTAAACACGTTCATATTTTCTGATGCATATACCAATAGGTTGCTTTCCAAAATACGTGTACTATTTTGCACTCTTAAAAGCAAGGTGAAATTTTGTCCATTTTCTTAGACCCATGAAGGCATAGGAAATAAATGATTGCTTTGGATCAGACATCTCAGAGTAACCTATCATCCTAATGTGGCCATAAATTTCCTGAGAACGAACTGAAAAAAAAAAATAACTTTTGCTCTCTCTGGTTGTGAGATGGAAGGTCCACATTTGCACGGACTGCAATTAAGTATATTCCCTATTCACTCCTCTGTGCATAAGAAGAGAATCCAGCTAATACGTGCAGAAAAAAAACAACTTCTATTAGCAAATCTGCATCTATTAGAGAGGATTAAGGGGAAAGAAAAACATTTTTACTTTTAGTTTCACAGAAGGAATTAATTCATTAGGCAGAGTTATGCTAATCACATTCATGCGTAACGTGATAGTCTTGACACGAATGTTTGCACTAATCCGAGGCAGGAAATGAATATTTTTCCAGAGGTGAATTTTAATTTTGGCTTCTCCAAGTGCATTACTGTCATGATTGCATTTTCACCTTACCTACACACCTCTGACAATAAAATGGGGGTGACAGGCCACATAAAATTGGTAGCAGCAGACGAAAATTTTATCCTTTTATCTTTATGTCGGGACTTTTAAAATGTCTCAGCTGCTGCTGCTGACTGGTGCACAGGAAGGCAGCACAGATGTCCGTGAACTGCAGTTGGCAGAGGAAAGCGGACGTCTCTCTGAATGTCTTGAGACCACAAAATAGCATCCTGGCATCTCCGGATGCTCTTAAAGGGTGAAGACTTCGCCGATTCATTTTACCTCCCCTCCCCGCCCCCCAACACCTAGCAGGAAGCATACAGAGGGGCTCTCTAAGGTTCTAAGGTGAGGGCTTTTTGAGGGGTGCCGTGCAGAAGCTGTGGCTAGCAAATAGGTTCAGACTCGCGTGGGTCCCTCCCATCTACCTCACCAAACGCACCATCTACTGCTCGTCGAACCATCCTGTCCCCGGCCTTGCAGTCAATGCTGCCTCAGAGTCCACGTTCAGACTGTCCTTGGAGCCCATGCTGTCCTCAGCATTCCTGTGCAGCCACGTCCTCAAGGCCTCTGTGGCCTCGGCCGAGTGTGTCTGTCCGCGATTCCTTCTGTCCTCCTTCTGGATGTTCCACGGACTGAGCATATCGTAGTAACGACACTGTGACGTGGAAGCTCATGTCACAGTCATTTCTGGACCTGTCCACTCACTTCTGTTAACTCTCAACCTCGCAAGGAAAGGAATTTTGTCTGATTAACCTTTATATTTCCCGCGGAGATGCACACGTAGCAGTTGTTGAAGGAAAGCCTGGCGAACAAAGAAATGAGCATGCTTAGCTCGTTGGCCCGTTAAAGCTTTGTGTAAATGTGCAATATAGCAGGGTTTTGGGGACATTTGTTTCTTCTTTAATTATATATGTATTATATGTATTTAGGTTTAATATATAATATACAACATATAGTATATTGTATATAATGTATAATATTTACTTTTATATCTATTTCTTAAACACCTGCTATATCCCAGGCACCACTCAAATCCTGGCTCTTTTTCTACTAAGCTGCGTGGTTTTAGACGAAGTACCGGATCTCTCCACGTCTCGGTTTCCTCATCTGCCAAGTGGAGATAGTAGTCTAACTTGCAAGGGTTTCCACACACTCAGTGTGAAACATTATTTCTAGCTCTCAGCATAGTGTTTGCTTAATGACTGATATTCTCCTCCTTCCTTGCCTTTCTGACAAAAATATGTAAATCGATCAAAAACACAATGCCTTTTCTAGTTAGTCCTCTGTGGTTTTCTGTGCTTCGTATAAAAAGAAAACAGGAAGTAAGAAAAACATTTCTCAGAAATCGTCTCGGCTTGCCGTGAAGGATGTATACAGGGTATTGCTCATGCTAGAATATGTAACAGCATGTCCTTATAGTTCTACGACTATGTGCTATGTCGCAACAACCCTGTGAGTTGGAAGGGGCTTCATTCTGTTTTTTTCTAATGTGGAACCGGAGGCTCAGAGCAGTCCAGTGGCTTCCTGGTGGCTACTGACAGGAAGCACAGGGTGAGTGGGTGTCACCCTGCTCCTGACACCCACTGAACACTTGCCGGTCTCTGAAACCTTTACCTATAAGAGGTACTGCTGCCTCAGCACGCACTGCAGCAGAGGGTTCTACCTGTGATTTCCGCAGCGGCTTCAGTTCCCAGTCTCGTGCGAGCAGGGCTTGGTAAATCTGTCATCAAAGCAGCGTGTCACGAATCCATCAGCCTTCTCCAGCTCTGCCTCACACCGCCTGAGCGCTGCGGCCGGCCGCAGGCACAGTCCAGGGAGATGCCGGCGAGCCGCCGTGGGAAACAAATGAGCCCGCTTTCAATGGGCTGGAAACTTCTTCTGCCTGAGTTCGTGTTTCAGCGGAGTTGTTTGCTTCCTGCAGCTGCCGAAGCAGTTTTGGTGACTGTGACAACAGTTTCCACAGATTTGTTCTGACCCCTCATCAGGCTCGACCTGCCGTCATGCCTCTCTCCAGTTTCCATGCTGGGTGTGCTTTGGGGTGAGGTTTGCACGGTGTGTCCCGATCGTGGATCTGAGGAGGAACTGAGGACACTGGAAAGAGCTGCAGGAAGAAACACAGCGAACCCCTTTCCCTTTTCCGATCGGGGCAGTAAATCGCGTGTGCTCTCCTCTGGAATATTTCTTTCAAGGAGATCATGCGTTGAAAAGACTCTGGGCTCGGAGCTTGGGGACCAGGGCTTCTGAGTGGTTGTTACTAGGTAATGGCAGACAATTCACTTTAACGACAAATCTGTCCGTAAGAATCATTCGGGACAACAATTGTTTGGGGAAAAAAGAAAAATACAGATTCTTAAGCTTGTCCTCAGATTATTGCCTCAGACTCTCCAACGGACAAGTCTGGGACTCTATGTTTCTCACAATGTTTATTTTTGGGTGGGGTTGGAAATGCTGGCCTTCAGGATCTCTGTCCCTTGACATCTCATATTCAGTAACACGTGACAGTGCTTCTGTATTGCTGGCTCATACTCCACCTGCTTCAGATTACCCAGAGACTTTGCTGAAAATGCAAATGCTCAAGCTCCGTGGAAGCCACGCTAACTCAGATTCCTTGGGAGTGCGACTCACGCACTTCGATGACAAGGTCTCCACGTGATTTTTATCCATGCTCAAATTTGGGAATCACTAATAAAGTTTCTTTATACAGTTTATAAAGTTTGGAGATATTATCGACATCCGGAGGCAGTTGTGAGGATTGCAGGAAATGCAGTATTTAGCATAGTTTCTGCCATGGGCGAGTTCTTGATAAATATTAGCTGCAAACATAATAGTGTTTAGTGCTTTTCTTGGACAGGAATTGCATCTTCAACGTCTGATTTCCAGAACATACTAGAAGGGGATATGGGAGCTGGTCAATGTATTCTTATTAATCTAAGCTGCTTTCATATTTCAAAAGTGTATGATTTCTTTTGCTCTCCCTTCTCATGTATATTTTTGTATTAGAAGAATCTCCAGGAGGGCAGGGGGAAGGGTGAGAACTGTGTCTGGACCAGAGGGATTCTGATTCTGGTCCCTGTAAGATGCTACATTTGGAAGGTCCCACAGGAACTGCTTGGGTAGTGTCTTCAGAGATGGAAAGGGCGGTTATTATTGGTCTTTCATGTATAGAAAAACAGATCGTGAGAGGAATGGTGGTCTTGTAGAAGGTTATTCTATTGGCTGGTAGTAAAGCTAAGACTGGAACTCAAACTCTCTAGCTTCTACCTAGAGGGAAGTCTTTTCCATTCCACCATGTTGCTTCTCATCATTATGATGACAGGTCTGTCCTTATCATAAACTCCATTTTCTAAAACTCTCCTTCCCTTGTACTCATCCCTGTCCCCTTTTGTGATCCCATATTTCCATGTTGGCCCCATCCTCAACTAGTATGCGATAAATAAATCAAGGCACGAAGGAAGTTAGCTCCTTCGGTTGTAATTGCTTTTGACAAAAGAGCAGTAGGCGTGGGAGCTGCTGACCCCGTCTGTAACATGATGGTGGCAATTCAAACACCAGGACTCTAAACAGGTGAAAGAGATTCAGGTGAGAAGTTCTTTCTGCTTCCCCTCAAATCATAATTTGAAGGCAGCTCCCTCCTCTGGTCACATCTAAGGCCACTACTGGCAACAGGATTATAGCACTTTTTTTTTTTGTGATAAGAGATCCCCAACCCCTAGGGCATTAATGATATTTAGAGGAAAGCCCAGATTCTATGGATCACTGATTACCTTGGGATTCCCTTGAGATGCAGGCTTCCTCTGTCAGTACCAATGTGAAGATGTCGGAGCAGGCCTTGGGCTCCACCAGGACAGAGGCCACATGGACAGATCAAATCCAGCTTAGAGACCAGCGTTCTGAGATCAGGCCTGGCAATTTGATCGTAGGCCTCTAGATAGGGAGGTCCACTCAGAGGTCGAATTGATATAACTTCAGTCCAGTGTTTCACGAGAGTGGAATGTGATATTTTTATGCATTTTTTCTCTGAGACATATTTCTACTAGAATGCTATTATTTAATTCATCCTTTACATTTATCTACATAAGTAAATTATCATTGAACTGCACTTAGCACTCAGATTAATTAAAACATACATCTTCATCTTGTTGCATCTTAATTTTTTTCTCACCGATAATAATTCCTTGAGGGAGTACTTCTACCGCCGACGCTGTTATTTTTATTTCAAATGGTTTTTTTGGAAGTTATCGTGTCTATTGTACAGATTAATATACTAAAAACAAACCAAGTATTAAACATGGGAATTAAGTAATTTTAACATATAAGAATATGAAGACTGCAGATGATTTAAACTTCTCAACATCCATCTTTCTATATTTGTATGTACTTCATACTGTACTATCTAAGGAAACCAATATTATTTCATCTCCCACACAATCAGTTCCTTGACACCTCTCATTGCACATGCAGACCAAGGCTATAGTTAATTGATGAAATACACACACACACATATACACATATATATGTATATATATATGTGTGTGTATATATATATATATATATATATATATATGTTTTGTTGTTTGTTTGTTTGTTATAAACCCAGATAAGTGATAGTTACATAAGCCCTGACTATTATTCTCAAGAAACACTTAGTATCTTTGAATGTCCTGAAGGAATATTCTTAAGAATGTAATGACGTCATCTCTTCCTTCCCTGGTGAAGGATGCTGTACATTTAGATAGACTGGATTTCCTCTAGAAGCCTCTTAGAAAGGCAGCCATTGAGGAAATGAGATATCGCAGATGTAAAAGCCGCGTGTGGAGACAAGATCAGTGTCAGAGAAAAGATTTTGCGTGTGTAGCAAAGATTATGCAGGTCGCTGCTGGCTCTGGCATATTTTGGTGATTGGTATGTATTGGCTGTGGTTATAACTCTCATGAAATTGGTATACTTTCTTTAAAACATTCTGACAGTGGTCTTAAAACACGTTTTAAATGAAAAAGAGGAAGGTATTTTACACATGAAGCAAAAGAAAATTTTGAAAGCATCTGCTTTGTCTTTTGAGTGAAGAGCCAGAGAATATTAACTCTGAAGCAAGACTTTAAAAAATTATAGGAGGAGAAAAACACTGCACCGAAGAGAAAGGTAGCTGATAAACAAGCTGAGTTGAAAAGGGAGCCAAGTAAGCAAAAGAAAGCTTGAAATTAAAAACTGAGTAGTTAAATTCAAATTGGCATTGGGAACAGCAAGAATAAGACCTGAATATGCAGAAGATGGAATAACCATTTTGGGATAACAAAGTTGGCTAGAGGAAAATGGGTGAAGAGATGAAAATCCTAACTGAGAAGGTGATGGATGTAAAAGACAAGTCATCAGATACAATCTACTAATAAATGAGGATATGAGCAGAAGACACGGATGAGAATAATAATTAAGGTTTGAGTGAAGGAAGTGTTTCTGAACTTGGAATACTTTATTTATTGATCAAAAATCTTTGCCGAATATCAGAAAAAAAGCAGAAAAACACCTAAAAAACTTGTTGAATTTTTTCAACTTTTTATTGTAAACATTTTCTAACATATAAAACAATTGATTAAATTCTGCAGTGGACA
>CM053513.1:86985239-87005434 GCA_028627145.1 Eidolon dupreanum
GAAATTCTTCATTAGAGAGCACGACACTGAGCATCTGTAATGGCATCTGTTAGGGGCACCCAACTGTTCCCTCTACAGTCACTGAGAAAAGAGAATGCCAAACTATCACACGAGAGATTGTTACCAATACAAAATATTCTACTTCGATTAGTCGGATTTAATCCTCATACATTTATGACGTCGTTTTCGATTCCATTGTATCGTTCAGGAAATAAAAATTCAGTAAGGATGGGTAATCTTCTCTTGGGTGCCTGGGTTCAAAATCAGAGTGTCTCCAAAAGTCACATTTTTTTTGGACTACTTTCCATTTATTCCCCAAATTGTGTATGTCATCGGTGGTAAGAAGCATCAGTGCTCGGTAGCCCTTGGGAGGGCTCACCTAGTATTTTACATAGGACAATGATCCTACCTGCAAAAAGGAGTTAGCAGTGTTCAGAAGACTGTAACTTGGAATGACGATTATTGGATTAAGTCCCTATCAGATCAACTCCCTTATGCTCCCCTGTCTGCCTTTTCTCTCCAGCTGTCTAGCTTTTCAACATTGTGACAGTAGTTCTGAGAATACAGGAGGTATTCGAAACAGGAGGAAGTGCTTTTAAGGCCTCAGGGCCAGCTTGGAATTCTGCGGAAGGATGTGGTTCACGTTCCCGGGTGAAACTTCTGTGCATATCGACAGGTCTTGCAAGATGCCATCTGCTGGCTTTCCAGATGCGCAGTGAATGCTTACCATCTCTACACGCCCTGTGCAGCTTGGGGCAAATCCAGATCTCTGACTTCTAAAATAGTAAATGCAGCATTGCAATTTCCCCAGGTTTTTCAGGTTTTGCTTGAGACAAAGAGTATGAGTTTTTAATTAATACCTCCCAAGAATCTGCTTACCACAAGCATCTGGAACGTCTATTTTTCTGGTCTGGAATGTAGATGTTTCCTGTCACTTCATCCAGGTGCCTCCGAAATACCTCTATGCTATAAAAGTTTACTCTGATGTCACATCTCTCAGGAAGACTACCCAGATCACCTTTTCTCCCAGCCAGAGTTGGATAATATATTTTTTTTTACATGGAACCCCGAGCTTACCTAAAAAGTCGAGCAAACAGAGAGCAGAAATTTTACATTTAAATCTCTAATGCCTCATATAGAGTCTGGATTAAGGAGCTGCTTATTATAAATCCATACACACATGCATAGATAAACATAAATATATGCAGAGCCCACAGAGCAGTCTACAACCTACATGAAACACTGTCATACACCTCGTGAGTTTTACACAGAGTAGAGTCCACAGCTGCCCTCTCATCGCTGGGTGACACTCTTTCGGTAAGAAGGAGACTGAGTCGTCTCACTGGCATTTCTGGTTCTTTTTCTCTGGACACATGGTCAGGTTTGAGTTCCCTCGTGCACTAACATTCAGTCATGACCAGAACGCTTATCTGGGTCAATGAACACACGTGTCTCCTCTGAGGAGAAGAATTGAAGATCTGGGATATGGTTCTCTATATTACCCTTTTCTATGCCAGGGAGCCAGGTGATCTGAATGGTGAGACTCTCTAAACCTATATTCTAAGTCAGAAATGGAGTCAGATTTTACCGCCACCAATCCACAATGGTTTGTGAACAAGAAAGAAAAAAAACTTTTATTGCTTTAAGCCACTGAAATTGGGGGGTTATTTGTTACAGCAGCATAACCAACTCTTTTTCTGACTGCTATAAATATTATTTGTAAAATTAAAAGAAGTCGAATGTAACTTTCTTGGTTTATGTGGATGATCAATTACTCTCATTCATGGTGGATGCTAGGAGGTGTTTGAGATAACTCTGCCTCTTGGGCATTTATCAGGATATATCTTCCTCCTCACCTGTGAACAAATACATATGGGAATCTGTCTTGAGGTATGTGTACTGGAACAACACAAGGTCTGTTCTATTCCCTTCAGAGTTTTTATGAGAGATGGGATAGCTCTGCATCTCATACTGTACTTTCAGAAGTTTTGCTTATGGTTTGCATTACTTCTGTTAGGAACTATCGAAACCCAATTATGAGCACTCTAATTGAGAAATAAACAACTGTAATGGAATTTTATTGTTGTTGTTTATCTCAGGCATAAATTGAGGTGACATCAAGAGATAGAAGTGACCAGGAGTTGTACGTTTTGTTTGCCTGTGGATGATGAGCTTTTATTTTTCCCCAAATTTCCAAATACTTTGGGAATGGAAATCTTGCTTAAATAATTAATGCTGTTTCAGAAGAAAAATCTCACCAGTTGGTGCTGAAGAACCAGTAATAGCTAATATCTTGTCGTTTAATGTTATCTTGAGTAAAAATAGAAGCGGTTGTTAAAAGTGCTTCTGCATTATCTTCTAGAGTTCCAAACTTTCATCTCATAACCCAGTAACAATAATGTAATATAATATATATTTGAGCTATTCCCCCCCCCAAAAAAAAACAACAATGGTTCTTCCCTGGTTTTTTCCCCTCCTAAAGGAAAAAACCAAGGAGGGGCTTTGCATAGATGGCTGAGACAAAGATCAGTGAATGTTCGAGCAAAATAATACGATCTACTATGCATAGAAATTCAGCAGCAAAACTGACCCTCAAACTCAGAATCCCTGTTTCCAAGTATAGTGTTTGTTTTCCTGCCTGCCAACCGGCAAGCCACCCATCTAATAGCAGCCTTAGAAAGCAACAATAACTCTGCAGAGCCGAGAGTGTAGCTTCGCCCTTTTCTGCACTGAGATTTTTAAAATATATTTCCCACTTTATGTGGAGAGATTCAATTTCGACAAAAACATTATTATTATTCTTGAACAAATAATATGTCAAACATTACGTAGACCCTTAAATCTCTGTTGATCTACTTGCTAGAAGTTTCCATCCTTCTTTTCCCAGATAGACCCATGAGAAGCATTTGCTTTAAGATTTTCCCGATTCCTGGAGTAATGAATTCATATGCGCTTACCCAAACTTGGTATTCCACTCAATCTCACTTTTCGTCACTTAAACCTGTTCCCTGAGCGGAAACAGAATAGCTTTCAAGGTGTCTTAGCCATTCACCTTGGCTCACCCCCCGCAACCGTGTACTATTTACATAAGCCTGCTATTGACTTAGAACTTAGCCTTCTTTATCCAGTGCGAACATGACAAAATCCTTAAGAGGAAACGGAGGGATATTTTACCCGCCTTTGAATCATTCTTTTTCTCAGTGGGAGCCCGGCCAAATCTTAGTGCTGGGTCTGACTCTTAATATTTGAAGGCATTTTTAGTCTCGTCCCTCTGTGCTCTCTTTCACGGATTTACCCCAGTTTCCTAAATGTAACCTAAAAAAAAGGAAAGAAAAAAAAGGAACTAATATTATACATTCCACTCATTCTTTTCAGGCTCTCAGTTATGCACAATTTGCAATCAAGTCTTCTTTTTTCTGTCACTTGGCCAAGAGTTGAAATATCTTTGAAATGAATTACTTTTAAAAAATTCCCATTATGAATCAGACTTTCTACTCACCTGAACTGTTATTCCTGGAGCTGTTTGTTGATTTTTTTTTTTTTTTTTTTTATCTACAAAGTTTAATCCATCACTGCAGGTGTATCCTTGCCAGGCTCAAAGACGAAAGGAAACTTTTGTGTGGGAACAGAGAGTCAGCCTTGGGCAAGAATGTGAAAGTGATGCAGGTTCCTTAGTGCCTGAGCTGAAACTGATGACCGGCTACTTCCTGCCGGTCCTCCGTCCCGTTTAGTTATCCGTCTTTTCTTTTCTCATTAAGTACGGGAGGTGACATGGCAAAGTAGCTAAGAGTATGATCTCTGAACCCAGACATCCTGGATCTGAGTTTCTTGTTCAGCCACTTCACCGATCTTGATTGAGTTATGACGCCATTCCAATCCTCAGTTTTCATTTTTGCATGGAGAGGTACATATCAATAATACACCCCGTAGTTATTATCTCTCTTCGATAAGGCAAGGGCTGTAAATTGTGTAACAGATCACTCGGCATATCATCCATTCTCGTTAAACGTTTGCTGTCATTAATAGTGAGTTTGATCAGGCCACTGAGCATCCTGTTTTCTCCTTGCTGTGCTGTAGCCTTTTTGATGCTAGAGTTTCATCATGTTTTTTATGTTCCAGTGATTTTATTTGAATAGTGTGAGAGGGATCCTGTTCATCACAGTGTATGTTACGAGTCATATCTCATGTTATGTTCTAAAAACATCTTAAAAGAGTAAACAGATTGTTTCTACAGGTGTAGAATCCATGCTCAGAGAGGTGAGGTAACTTATCAAAGATTTCAGCGGCACGGTTATGATTTTATTTTAAAGCCTTGACACCAAACCTGTTAGCCCTTAAAAAATATTAATGCAGCGGTAACAGTGTTTTAGTGAGGAACTTCCCTTTCCCGGGCTTGTTGTTTCCATGTGGAGGGAAACCCATGAGTGTGAGCTTCCTGTCCTCTCTCTACTTTCCACACCCTTTCCCATTGTTGGTGACTTATGGAAAGAACCAGAAGAAGTTTTGGCTCAGTCCTTTTCTCTTCACTCTTTTTAGGAATCTGCCCTCAGCAGATAATATGTGGTCTGGTGTGCCAGAGGCCCTGCAATAAGTCTAGTTTTAAAGACTTCAGTCTGGGACAAGAATTGCTTGTGATTGTTTGGGCAGGTCTGCCTAATTCTGCTAGGCACTGTTCCCATACCGTAAGCCACCTAAACAACTTTAACAGTAGCAGATAAAATAATTTCATCTCCCTTGACCTTCTCTATCTCTGCTGGTTTCAAATTTAGACTGGAAAACATTTATTTTATTAGGCCATCTCATAGGTCATTGTCAAGACTGGGTTTTTAAAATGATGCCGAAAGACAGATGTGTTTCTGTTGGCAATGTGGAAGACCAAATAATTGTGGAAGGAAAATTTAAAAGAAGCCAGGGTTGTAAGTTCCTTGTTCAGCTGTATCTGAGCCTTTAGTGTTAAAATTTTCAAAGGTAAGGCTAAGTTCACAAATGTCCCCTGTATCTGAAGTTGTAAGCCACTGATCCCATGGGACACTCGATCCAATGCCTTTCTGATTACTGAGTGAGTGCATGTCAATTTGGGGGGTCTAGGGATCAATTTTAGAATCAACTAAAAACTATAGATATTTTCTTTTCCAAGTGGAGATAAAGAAATAAACACAAAATGTTGCATTTAGTTCATGTATGTATATTTTATTCCCGCATGTGTTCATTTGTTTATTTATCCTTTTGATGTTTACTAAACTCCCGTTCTGTGAGGAGGACTTTACTAGCACTGGTGATGGAATGGAGGGAACTCAAGTAGGAAGCCTGTTATAGTACCAGCTACTCCCAGAGAAAGCAGGATTATTGTAAGCTGAGCGGTCACTGTAAGAAAATTCAACTCTATGAAGTAGGCGACACTTCTGTTTGCATAAATCGAAATGATAGAATATCATGGATTTCGTATTGTACGTTGTAGAAACAGTTTGACTCAGCTCTCACCACATCTGCATCCTCTTCGTCCCTCACATGTTCAGAGACGTTGCCACCCGATTCAACAGTTGCACATGTAACCCTCGGGCCTCCAGGAAAAATGACCACTTTACTTTCTACTTTGTCTTCAAGTACCTACATTCCCATTTCTCATGGGGCAGTGGGAACAGGAGCTATATGGATGGTTGGCCTCAGCTGTTGGCTGGAATACTTCGGCATACCTCCTGCTTGAAAAATAACTGCTTGGAAAACGTTTGTTGAATAATAGAGACTTTGCAAAGCTTATCTAAGGTGGCAAATGGTCATGAGCTGAACTGTGCCTCCCCAGAATTTATATGATGAAGCCCTAAGCCCCAATACCTCCTGATGTGATCGTATTTGGAGATAAGGTGTTTAGAGAGGTGATTACATTAAAATGAGACTCTGAGGGTGAGGCCTCAATCTAATTCACTGGAAATTTAGAAGAGAAAATTGGCACCCTCAGTGAATCAGCAGGGATGTGCTTTAAACCTGGGAAGGTTACGTGAGGACACAGAGAGAGAGAGTGGCCTTTTATACACCAAGGAGAGAGACTTCAGGGGGAACCAAACCTATCAACACCCTGATCTTAGACTTCTGGCCTCCAGAAATGTAAGAAAACAAATTTCAGTGTTTTAACTGCCCAGTCTGTGGTATTTTGTCATGGCAGCTCTAGAGAGTGAATATACCAGCTACCCTAGTTCGCCGGGGGACGGAGGGGTTTCTGGGGACATCGGAGTTTCAGTGTAAAACTGAAAAGTCCTGAGTGAATTGGGGCAAGCTGGTCACCTGTGGTTTCAGCCAGCCATGTGTGTGAACATCCCACTGAAAACAACTTGGGAGAGGACGGTGTCTACGGTCAGAGGAGAGCAGGAAGTGCCGTGTGTCAGGGCCCCATCTGGATGCCTGACACACTGTTGCCATTCGCCAGATGGGATCAAGAGTAAAAAAACAACTAGTATGTTTTCTGACTTATTATTTATCAAGCACTGCGTTGGAAGAAGCAAACACGTCATCTCGGTTTATCCTGATAATCACCCCTGTTGTTACCGCTTTTCGGATGAGGCAATTGACTTAATCTTAGAGAGGTCAATCTTAGAGAGTGTGAGGAAACCTATCACGGCTCAGAGCTGGACTGACCCAGAGCTTGTATTTTTCCTCACGGTGCCCTCTGCGTTTTTAATTCTCATTACTTTGGTTTGCTCCCTTTGTGTTGTTCCTAACCTTCACCCTTGACTAAAGCTTTCAACATTTCCCTGGTTTGAGTTCTCTCGTACATTCATGATTTTCTAGTTTCCAATTCGGCTACCTCTATGAGGTGCTCTGTGTCCGAGAATCGATTTCCATTGCTTAATCATTTACTCAGTTCTTCTACAATCTTTAATGTGTGTCCACTTTGTGTTATGAGTTCAAGTTTAAATACAAATAAGCCCACCCTTTGTCCTCATGGTAGTACAGGAATCTTCGTGGGTAGCAGGGGAATTTTACTCAGCCTACAACCTCAGTTTTATTTTAAAGTCTGTCTATTGAATTAATACCTCCCAGGGAAAAGGTTATAATTTTTCTCCAAGAACTAGATCCCTCTTATGTAGACAAACAGGCTGTGACACACTGTTACACAAGGCTCACAGGTGAGATCTAGCTAGCTAACTTATTTTTCTCTATCGTCCCCAAAGGTAAATAAGAAAAAGGTGCATCTAGCAGGAGGTGAAGAACTCACACTAAATAGTTCTTTTGTTTTTTTGAGAACAAACACCACTCGTCCAACCCATTAATAAACAACCAGAACTATCTTTGAATAATCAGTAATGAAAGAGACACAGGCTCAACGCTCTATGGGGTTGCAGTAAACAGTGGAATATAGGAAACATGACCCAGAAAAATGTTCGCTGACTGGAAGCCATCGTGCGGCCTGACACTTTGTCTCCAAGTTCATCTTCACGGAGGGCTGAGGCTGTGAGCTGTGGCTTCTTCATTCCAATTCTGTTGCCAGTCTCAGTTAGAGAGAAATCCCCACACCTTGGATTCCTCACTGTCTAAAGAGCACCGCAGCGGCAAGGACCGATTGGAAAGGGTGTGGTGAGGAGTGAGATGTTAGAAGTCCCAGCGTAGTATTGGGAGACCTCAGCGTTTAGCCACAAGTTCCAAATAAAACTTTGGTTCATTGTACCGACAGACATTTTGTTCTGGCTGTTTCTCTCCAAACGCTCTTCCAAAATACATAGTTGGGTAGATTTTTGAAAACCCGATGGTTTTTCCACGAGGTATGCATCGTAGTGAGCGTGTGAGGGGTCACAGCAGCACACGGTGGTTCCTCCTCCCCCTGACCCCCCCATTTCTGGGTGCTGCTCATCTTCCTCGGCTGTGGGGTCTGCCCTGCTCCCCTTGGCTACTGTCCTGCCCAGATCTGTTGACACCAGAGCCACGCTTCAGAGAACAAGGCGACTTTAGGGTCACGTTAGGAAAAACGCAAGTCGTCAGCGAGGGCAGTCTGCTGCTCCCCGTCGGCAAAGCGGACGTGCCCTGGGAGAGGAGCTGATCGTCACAGCGGCAGTTGTGTTTCTGAGCACCTCGCAGTCGGTTCATGTTTGGGGGGAACACTTTGTCCCCGAGCTGGTCCGTGGGGTTGAGCGACTGGCTGAAGTCAAAGGTCACGGCACTGTGATCTCACTTGTAGTGAGTAAAGCAGCCACCTGTTTTTGCCGGCCCCGCAGGCAGGGCTGGGGGGTTTGAGGTGAGGATGGAGACCCCAGCGCTGGTGCCCTCGTCAGCAGCAGCGGCTCTGGAACTTTCTCTGGCTGAACAAGAGCCTGTGTCTGCCTCCGATTGGGGTCAGTGACAAGGTGGCTGCAAAGGTAGAGAGGGTGTGTCCCAGGAATCAGATGGTCCTGATGTTGACCGGTGCGTGCACCCATGGGAGAAGGAAAACTTGGGTCCACGGAAGTGTCAGCTGGGTGGCAGCGGCCGGAGGCACAAGGACGGCCCTCAGAGCGGGGGTGGCCGCTGCCACCGGTGCAGACGGCCTCGACTCGCGTGACAAACTCGGCCTCACGGAGCTGCCTCGGGCACCTTCCCTCCCAGCTCCCGTGCGGCCCTGGCAGTTTTTGCGACAGCAGCGATAGGGACACTTGGTCCGTAGGAGGATGGGGAGGACCGCGCCTGGGGACGGAGGTGGGCGGCGGTCTGGGATAAGCCGCCAGCCTCACACCCGCTTGTTGCGGGTCTAGAAGGCACGTCTGGTTCCCACGATCCCGGGAGGCCCGGGGAGCACAGCTTGCGGCCCGCGGCCTCCTCCCCGAGGCTTCGGCTCGGTTGGCAGCGCTGTGCCCGGGATGGGTCTCGAGACTTGGGCTGAGGATGGCTTCGTTCTGGGCGAGGGGGCCGCACTGTCCCTTAGAGAGAGGGGCAGGCCGAAGGATCAAAGTGTCACCTGCAGGAGGACACAACCCCGAGAGGGGGAGGCAGCTGCCTCTCAGGCAGCTTCTTGGTGTGTCTGGGGGCGGGGTGAGCGGGCGTTTGCGGGTGGGCGAGGGATGTCTCTACCACGACACCCCCTGCCCTGCAAGCCCAGAGCCTTGGGAAGCCGTGGCGGCTGCAGCCGCGCAGGTCAGGAGCAAGGCCACCCTGCACAGGCTCCGCCCTCTCAGGCTGCCCCGCGCCTGCCGGGGAGGCTGTGTCCCCCCGAAATTCAAGACCCTGATGGCGGGGACCCAGCTTCTCTGGCCGGTATTATTACTCTTTGCCGAAAATGTGTTATTTTAATGTCACTTTTAAGTCCAAGATCACCCGAAATTCTATGTCATAGAGGAGTACAGAAAATAAAAATAAAAAAAGTATTTACTAATCAGTGTGACGTGGCAGGCACGTTCTCTGTGACATATCATTTTATGGCATCAAGTCTTACTCTGGCTCCACGAGTGAGGTCTTACTGCTTCGCTTCGTGGGTGAGCTCGTAGGCCGCAGGCCTAACGTCTCGATTTAAGCGATTTGCGAGTCCAGATGGTGCTCGTTGGGAGCAGACTCTTCAAATGGACCGGTCGCCCATAGCTTCTTTTTACGTGGGGCAGGTCATCGTATAGACTTCGGGTGTTCTTAAATGATCTATTTAAAACAAAATACACTGTAGTTATTTATTTCATTTATTATCTACTATTTCAAATAAAAACGATCCCTCGCAATCTCCTAAAAAACCCCGTGAGGATGTTAAGCTTGTCCATGTCACCATCACTGATACATGAGGAAACTGAGTCCCAGAGAGGAAACGATTCTCTCAGGACCCCAACTTATACCCAGTAAAACGAGATGTACTCAAGATTCTCTTGCTCGCCTCAGTGTGACACGCTTTTTACGTGGCCCGGCTCTTGTGTGCGGGTTATGATGGAGTCTCCTGAAATGAAGCACACCCTGGGGAGCTTGCTCCACATGCGCAGGACTTAATGGTTTTTACAGGGCTTTCGCATATTCTCACAAACGCACACTTCTGAAATTCAAAAGATTTTGGAGGATGTGCCACACGACACCCCCTCTGGACAGGAGACACCGGCACAGCTCAGTGGAAACCCTCAACAGAAAGGATGTCAGTGTATTCAAGAACCAGAGAGGTAAACTGAGGCTTGGCGAGATCAGGGAAGCCACTCACGTGGTGACAAGGCTGACCTATCGGCTACAGAATTGCGAATCAGCTTTGCTGATAACCTGAGCGGTTTTCTGCTCTTTCCTTTTCCCTTCCTTATATATTCAATTAATTTTTTTTTTCCCCTGGTGGGTCGCACATGGGACAGCTTTATTACCCCAATGAGATGTGAACAGAGTTTGAGAGGGTGACATCGTGCAGAATTTAGATATGCTCATCGTTCCAAGTAGAAAGCTTCCGGCAGGCTGCAGTTTAATGAGGCAATCTCCAGGCAGCTTAAGCCATTGTTTGCCTTTTGCCTTTGTTTGCAAATTCAGCACAACTTTGTGAAATCTGCCAGAAAATGACAAGAGTCTAGCAAAATTACTCATAACTCAAGGGACTGGGTGAAACCAAACTGTCATCGCCTCTTTCCCCAGCCGTTGGCGATGGCTAAAGAGACAGCCACGTGTGTGTTTACAAGGTCAGGGTCACAGCAACTCAGCTGAGACACTTTCCCCAGCCACTCTACCTCCGAGACCCAGAGCCCTGGATTCCAGGGCCGTTATTGAAAAAAATCTCTGTTGCCCCCAAAATTGCCTCTAAAAGTCACTTTGAGAGAATAGTCCTCGAAGACAAGAGTTTCAGCGAGGGTAAAGATTATCATTGGGTTTCCAGAAATAAGAAAGACTAAAAGAAGTAAACATACCCAACTTTTATTTTTATTAGACAGCAGGTTGCAATAGGAAGGAGGGAGGAAGAGAAAGGAGAAAGCACAGGGAAGAGCAGAAGGTGGAGGGTGGAGGGGAGAAGGTAACAGAGAATATTCTGGTACAAGGAGGTGAATATAAAACTGGAATCTGCATCCTTGGAGTTTTTGCCCTTCCGACTGCAGTGTGATAAGGGCAGAGTTAGCGTGTGAGGCGTCGCTGCTATTTCCCACGTCCTCCCTCCCACCCTAGTGAGAACTTAACCTGTCCCTACCTCAGCCCCGCCCCCCACTCCCGCTCTAGGGGCGGGGCCTCACCCCTCCGCCCCCCGCCCCCCACCCCGCTTGCTGGGCCCTGCTGCTCCAGGAAGCTTGAGAGGCGCTTGGGGTAGGAGGGGAGAGGACCGAGCTTGCTCAGCCAGAGCCCCCTCGTCTTTCCTGCTCGTTGTTATTATGTTGTGGAGAATCTGAATACGGTGACAGGTGACATGGCGAGAGAATTACAGGAGAAGCTGGGCGTGTCACTAATTAGATTTTGGGGGGGAAGACTTAAGGAAGTGTGTGTGGGCGGGGTTGTTTGCGAGGCTAAGAGCAGGTGTAGGATATGGGAGCTGGGATTTGGGGAATTCTTGCTAACCTGCTTGGGAGACTGTGGGGTTACTGGAACACCGTATTTTATCTTTTGGGGTGCTTACCTTTTTTATTTTTTATTTTTTATTTTTAGTATGATTATCTGGAAACTAAGTCAGAAGCGTTGACATTTTCCAGGTGTTATCAGTTTATGATGAACTCATTGAACTCAAGGCTTCACCTGAGTTTCGGTGCCTCTTTTCGGTAGGATGAGTAGTTAGATGGGAAGGGAGAGTAGAGTTGGTCTAAAATGCCAGCCTTGGTCCTTGAGCTGCCCTTGGGGACTCAGAGGGCGTACGATAAGCACCGGGTGGGTGATCAAAAAGGCCTTTCCAGTCAGTCCCAGTTTAAGGCTCTTTTCCCCGTTTGTAAACCAAGGCTGATAAATAATAGGATGGTCTCAAAGATGCAGCCTCAGCGGGCTCCTGCTAAATCATGAGAGGATCCTGAGACAGAAGAGATTGGTCCCGAAGGCTGTCGACACCCCAAAGTGGAATGCCTCGCATGGGATCAGAGGAAGGGCCTGAAGGGGCTTCTGGGAAACAGGAGGGCGTCAGAGCAGGGGTCCAGTGGACTATAGGACGATTTAAATCAAGGTCCTTAACCGTTCTTGAGTCAAACACACACTGAGATTTGATAAAAGCTATGGAAATTCTCTCTAGAAAGTATACGAGTGCATAAATTTGCAGAAATCATCAATGGATTTCAGATCCGGATGATCTTATTTAAGACAAAGGGATTAGACACTAAAGACAGGGATCCAGGACTCCTAAAACCTTGGAGTAGTTTGGAAATCTTGTCAATTTTCAAATGGTGGCTCATTTTTCTCTTGAAGTTTTCACAGAAGAAATAATAGTGAGACTCTAAAACTAGGTAGACCCTGGATTTTCAACAATGGGCCACAAGAAGAAGGGTCATGGAGAAGACTGGCGCCTGTGTGGAACGAGGCAGAAACGCTACAAGGGAGAGCAGCGAATTCTCTCTTGCTTTTAGAATGAAATGCAAACTCCACAAGAGCCTCGCAAGGTCCCGTCCCCGCCTGTACTTAGTGCTTGTCTCGTGTGCTCTGAGCTTACTGTCCCCTAAAAAGTCCCCTAAAACTTCCTCGAACACGACACACCGTCAGAGCCTCACTGTTCAGCTCCTCATGCAGGAAACATTCTTCCTCTAGGGAATGTCGAGACGGACACCTTCCCGCCCTCTTACTGATTCGTCGAGAAGGACTTCGCCAATCGCTCTGTCTAAAATATTAGTTCACCTTCATCCCAGTCTCTGTATGTGACTGACGCATCTCTCATGACGAGCTATCATTCATTTATTTCTCTTAAAGTGTTAGCTAACGTGTGTTGAGCACTGACACACACCAGACACTAGTTAACGTTCTAAAATTTAATCCTCATGACGACTTGAAGACACAGGGACTGTTATTATTCCCTTTTAATATACACTAGGAAACTGAGGCACAGAGAGGTTAAGTAACTTGTCCAAGGTCACACAGCCGGAAAGACGTGGACCCTCTCGCTGGGTGACCTTGCTGTCCTGTCACTGATGCTGGCTTTAGTCCTGTCTCCCTCCAGCACCTGGAACGGGGTGTGACACACACTCTAATATTCGTTAAAGAAATGAATACAGGGAAAAAGGAGGGTCTCTAGAACCTTTCAGAAGAAGAAACTTGAGGGCTCAGGTCTGGGAAATAATCGTGAGACCCACACGGCAGATAAAAGGGATGGGAGCGTTATCCTGGATTCAGGGCGCCATGCTAAGTTCATTCGCGGTTTTGTCTAAATCCCTCACCTGGCCCGTGCCTGTGTCCCTCGGTGTTAGAAAGACTGCTGTTTATGCCAAGCACCTAGCACTTAGCAGGCCCCCGGCACGTGGCAGCGGCTGCATGAAAAGGGAGGAGAGGGGGAGGGAGACACTGGGGAGGGAGAAGAGAGAGATGGAGATTGGGTTCCCTTTATCGAACCTGTAGATGCAGAAAAGTATTTTATCCGCCATAAACGGCTACGTAAATCCTAAACAGCCCCTTATCTCTAAGGACTGTGTTCTGTTTGAAAGAATGTGCATCTTGGAGTAGGTTATTCTTCACCTTCCCTGACCGCTTCCTAACCAGTGGTGTGTTGGTACATCGCTAACAACCGGCTCTTGGGGTAGAGCTGGGGCCGGCTGCCAGCAATCCCTGACGTACGTGTCAGGACCAAGTCTACTGCAGCCACCTACAACGAACCAACATGATGCCATTAAACTCAGCGCCGGCTCCTATCAGCCTGTGTGTGTTGGTTCCCGTGCATGCTCTGCCAGGCGGGGGGTGTCCGTTAGCATCTCCATCTCTGGGGCTGTCGGGCAGATTAAATGTGACAGTTCATGGACGTGCCAAGCACAGTGCCTGGTACACAGCAGCGAATGATAAATGTTGGCCCCTTCCTTTAAAAGATAATCGAAGGTTAAAAATCCAAAGAAAAAAAAAGTTTCCTCGAGGTTCCGTTGACAGGGAGAGGAGAGGGAAGGGAACCCACGTTTCTTAGGAGAAATCTTTATTTTACTTTTCCACTTTCTTTTTTATTCTGTCTTTCATCTGACTAGAGGTAGACAGTCGAGTGCAGAAAGGACTGACTAAATGAGAAGCAATAACCGTGACCTTGGTGCCCCGTTCACTTTATAAATAAAATGAATCTTCCAGAGCATTTTATCTAATGAAATGACATAGCTGGGATCCTAACAGTGAGTTTATAAGATCTTAAATATACGGACTTAGGATTTTAATAAAAAGCGTTAAGCTCCTCGATTTATTACAGAAGTTGCAAAACAAGCGACTCTACACACATATATATGTACACATACATATGTTCACATTTATACTTTAATATGTATGTGTTCCTATACATATATTAGACTACCTGTTTTATTCATAAATTTCTAAGTAATTTGGAACAAGAAGGCACAGAAATCACTAGTTTTTAAAAAATGTCTTGGGGTAACATTGGTTAATAATATATATACATTTCAGATGTACAACTTTAGACTACCACAGCTCACACTCTAGTGTGTACTCCCACACAAAGTCTAGTCTCCTTTCGTGACCTTGTATTTGACCCCCGTTACTCCCTTCATCAACCCCCTCCTTCTCGTCTAGCAACCACCATTATGTTTTCTGTAGCTGTGAGTTTGTTTTTTTGTTTGTTGGCATCTTTCTTCGTTGCTTCACGTGTTGCTTTTTGTTTTCTGTCTCTCGCACGAATGCAGTGATACGATTCTTTGTCCTTTTCCACCTGACTTATTTCACTTAGTGTGATACTCTCAAGATCCATTCCTGCTGTCAGAATGGCAATACAGAAATAATTAGTATTGATTCATGTTCTTCTTCATTTATTCTTTTATTCTCTTAGTCATTCATGCGTCTAATCTTTGTGGAGTATCTGCCTCGTGTTAGACCTTGGATTCAGGGTCTACTGGCACCTTTCCTGTGATACGCTTGCTGACCTCTAGATGGCAGACTTGGCCCATAGTTCCCATGGATGTCACTCACATCTGTTGGATCAGGCCTTAAATTCTGGGCCACAAAGGTCTAGCCCTCCATCTCCTGGGGCTCCGCAAATACACAGCTACATATTTCTTCCCTCGATCCACCTTAAAACTCTGTGATAGAACGCATTTTTCATGTCGGGGATTTTTAATGCACCTTAGCATTTTGTAAAGCACAGCTCATAAATGAGTGTGTGGGCAGGCCTTCAACTCAAAAGATTTTTCGTCTTCAGATGTAAATAAAGAATTATTTAAGAAAAAGAAGTCAATATTGTAGAAAAATCAGGCAAATTAAAACTAGAGGCCACTAACCCTGAATAATCAACAGGACAGCTAAACACAGACACCTGAGGTTACGGCGTCTGCTAACACCTTGGGCCCCGAACTGGAGTTACTTCAGTGAAGCAAGCATTTATTGAGTTTTTTCTAAGTCCATGTTTCTACGTTCGGCGGTAAGGGACGATATTGTTGAATAAGCATAAAGCTTGGTCTTCGAAACTCATAACTTTGGGGAGGAATCTAATGAAAATGCGGCTAAAATGTTATATCAGAAGTCTCAGCAAGGTGCTGTCGGCGTGGATGGTACAGGATATCACACCCAGTAATGGTGGATGGAATATTTGTGTAAACCACAGAATTAGAATTAGCTCTGCGGTTACATACAGAAGCGTCACAGGCAGCTCTGAGGAGAAAGCACACCAAACATTTGAATCAGTTTGGACAAAATTATATTTTGCAAACTCCTTGGAGGCAAAAACGCCATGCCTTTTTTCTTTCCCCACCTTTTACATAAAACATAGAGAAATGAGTGTAGTATTCAATGGAATCAAAGTTTAGATTTTTAGAGCCAATAAGTCTATATAATCAAAGTAAATGAGTCTATATTCTCTGTGCAATTTACTCCGTATCTTGAAATAATTGTCTATTTATGTCATATTAAAATATGCTTATTTGGCAACATTATAGTTTTAAATATATACTTATTATAAAAACATTTGCAAAATTCAGGAAAAAAATAACCTATAATACACCTACCTTCCTGATAAAGCTATTCCTAATATTTCAATGTCAAATAAGTTTTCATTATAAAATAGACATTCTTAATAGCATGATGCCTACATTTATTAAAAGCTACTAAATTTTGATTAAAATTATTGACACATAAAGCCAGTCATAAACACAACGACATTTTTCTGCTTTGTTAAAAAATGTTGTAAGCAATTGATGAAAATGATTTCCATTTTGAAACTAGGAAAAAAAATTCATGTATTTTTATTTTCTTCAGTTAGATCTCAGCTTTGGACTTTGTATCTAAAAGATTGTGGTTTAAGTGACGTTCAAATGAGTTATTTACTGGGGTGTGGCTTTACTTTCTGAGACTTCGCTTCCTTTTCTGTAAGGTGATATCATAATATCTACTCTCATTGTGGAGGCTTAAGAGAAGTTATGGGCTGGATCTGGCACCTAGCAAGTGCTTATGAAGTGTGCTGTCCCCCCAACGTCTTATGTTAACTAAGTCTTTTTTCTCGCCCACTGAAAACCTCTGAGAAGGTTGTAAACATCACACTAGCCTAGGATTTCCCAGCCTGGGAGTTATTGACATTTGGGTTTGGATAAATATTTGTTATGGGGGATGTAGGATGCAGTGAAATACTTACCAGCATCTCTGTCCCCTGCCCAAGAGATGCCAGCAGCAACTCCACCGTGTCATGGCAACCAACGTGTCTTCAGATATTGCCAAAGGTCTCCTGCAGGGACAGAATCACCCCGATTGAGAATCGTTGCCCTTGTCCCTTCAATCCTTTTCCCGTTTAGGAAAAAAAAGTGTAGCTCGCTGCCAGCGTTAATTTAACATCACGCGTAGGAATGCTACATTTTCTAGGATTTGACATTTTCAGTGATCGAGAATTATTATATTTTGTAAATGGAAATACCAGGACTAAAAACAGAATGCTAAAAATAGAATGACGTCATTTGTTTCCAAGGACTATCGATATACTAGAGCGATGCGGAAAGAATGATAAAAGTGAGGTATTTTGTGGCAAAATTCGGGGATGAGGTTAGGGCTGTGACCCGCCTGTTATCTCGGGGTAAACGCTGTGGCCGCAGACATCGCCCGCGAGTTTTCTCAGGGCGAACAGCAAATGGGGGATGGGGTTAAAGAATGTCTGCTCGGTTGATTTGGATGGGCGGGAAACCTCTCTAACACGCGCATGCAGTGTCCAGACGTCGGCTGCACGGCTGTGACTCCACTTGAGAGCTCCTAAGCCCTCCCTCCCCAGTGTGACTCAGCTCCAGCCGCCGCTGCAAACCTTCACTGCCACCCCTTGCTGCCTCGCCCAGGTCCTCAGAAGACCGAGAGGCCATAGTTTGTGTCAGCATCTTCTTTTCTAGACGGCGCTCGGGCTGTATAACCATCGATGTTGCCATGTCACCTGGTTTGCCTTGGATGAACGCTTCTCTCAGTAGATCACAGGCCCCCAGCTGACCGCCCAGCCTGTCTGTCCCCGAGGCTCTGCCTTGGGTCCCGCCGAGCGGCCTGGCTTCTCTTTGGCCCTGCACGAAACCGCAGGCCATTAGGCTGAGGCTCTGGCGTCTTTTCTGCTTTAGAGTCATCTTAACCCACCAGGATTGGGTCACAGGTCTCCACATTCTCCGTGATGAACACAGAAACTGCAAGTATAAATTTCTTGGGTGGAGGGTCCGGGTGTTTGAATACGATCATGGTGGAAATCTCTATGAAATAATGGCAACGAACTAGCATTGAGATTTGAGGTAAACCGTACTACTATCCACACGTGTCTTCTGCTTTTATTTTCTGTCTCTGTTTTTGTCTGCCATTTTATGCTTGTACAGAGTGCTCGCGATTGTGACTTTATGTTTCTTCGTTAACTGACGCGACTTCCAGCACGTTGGACAGTTCCGTCCTAGTCTTCCAGTGAGATCTCTTTGCAGGCAAGGGCGTGAGGGTCTGCCAGCTCCTAACCACGATTCCTCTTTCCTCTGACAGCGCCATGATTTTCATGGCAGGCTAGACTTGCAGCTGAAAAGCATCAGGCTGACCCCTGAGAAGCATCTCATCATGGTCTCTTCACCATTATAGATGCCCCCACCAAGAGTGGTATTTGAGGACCTTCCCATTTCATTGGGAATTCTTGGATATCAAACTCAATTCACATTAAGCTGAAATTCTTACCATATACTACATATTGAACTTTTGGACTAGCTTCCACTCCAGATGACATTTTTTTTTAGCTGTATATTCAGGTTTTTACCAATTCTACCTTTTTTTTTTTCTCCCATGAGTTCTGGATACTAGTGTTAGTGAAGATTTGTCAAAAGGCAGAATCTCAGGCAAAGTCTTGCATCTTATAGTTTATTTTGGGACGTAGTCTCAAGAAACAGGATGGGGCATAATAAGGAAAACGGAACAGAGAAGAAAGGGTAGGACATCCTGGAGCGTGTTCTTAAGATGGTTAATATTGCGGATCTCTTGGGCTAAATTCTGCTGGGAAAGCTTTGAACTGAGTAACAAGCTCTTTTATCCTGTCCACCCAAGGGATAGAGAGGGTTATATTTATCCGATTTCCCCTTGGTCAAGAGTTGCCCCATACAGTATTACCTCCATGATAGTTCCAAGTTTTTCAGTGTGTCGAAATGGCTTATCGAGTTGTCAAAAGTGACTCATATGGGAGTTTGAGATGTTCAGTACAGAAGAAGGAGGTACCATATGATGATTATGCCTCCTTACAACTGATCACCATGGCAATGGCTAGGGGGAAAACGTGAGTGGAGAGGATGAGTCAGGACACACCAACAACCTAACACACCTGGCGTGTTCAAGTTCCTTCAGGTGATGAGGTCCTGGACCCCTGGGTGCGAGCCATTTTTTTTAAATCGATACCAGGACCCTCTTATGAGTAAGACTAGTCCCTAGTGTACTGGGTAACTCAAGAGAAGATGGGGCTCCATCTGATAAGCAGTGGCTCATAAAACATGTTATCCAGATAAAGCCAGGGTTACAGAAGAAAGACAGAATTCAAGATGACTTCAGATAGGCATAGGCTTATTCAAGACTAGAACATGGTAAGTCCTTTGTGCCTATATTGACTTTGCGTTCTCCCAACCTGAGCCCTCTTCCAATTCAGCACGGTAACTACCCATACTGCATATAGTAAAATTATCAAAAGAGAAAGACTAAACCAGTTTGCTACCATTATCTTCACCCTTTTCCCTGGAAAATTATCATGTACTGTATAACAGCTATAGGAACTATATAGTTTTGGTGTGTTCAGGTGAAAATCAACATGTAAATCCCACATACAAACTCTGTGGCCTATGAGGTGGTGGCTTTAAGCAGGTTCAGACTGATGCTGGAAGCTCGTTGAGAGTAGTTCTGCCTAATAAATAAGGAAGTTTAGAGGCCAAGCTGAGCATTAATCAGTCATGGGATATCTATTATTTCAGCTCTTCCCCTGAACCCCCAAATCCTCCTAACATATATTAGCACCGAACATTCTTTTCTCACTTCCTGTTAAACCTGTTTATAAACATCATCTCAAGTGATTTTATATTTAAGTACTTCATTGTGTTTGCATGTGTATGTATGCGTTTGTACTTGTGTGTGTGTATGTGTGTGTGTGTGGTGGGGGGAATGGACAACTTATAAGTTACAGGGTGTAATTAAAGAAGGAAGGGCCATCTTTAGTTGGGTAGAGTATGAGAGAGAATTGAATGAAAGTAGCATATTGGATAATCCCAGGAAACCCTGGTGTGTAGCAGAGGAATAATGCAGAATAGAAGAAAGCTGTGTTAGTTTAGATCCAGCGGGAAGCAGACACCAAGACAGTATGTGTGTAAGGATTTTATCAGGGGAGGACATCTGTGTGAGAGGATGTGGTGGGGCCGGGGGCCTACTGACCACTGTCCCAACCTGTCTGGGAGGCTGGGAGAGCGGTCAGATTACAGTGGAGATCTCATCCTTTGTGAAGGAGAGAGGGAGGAAGAAGGCTGAGTGGGAATCTCTTGGATTGCTAAGAAAAGTCTCATTAAGACCTGCAGGGAGTCCTTGGGCGCATGCAAGGTCCCAGAAGAATACTGGTGCCTCCCTGTCCCAGTCTCTCTGGCCGTGACTGAGCACACAGTCCGCGGGAAGCATGGTTTTGGTGAAAATGCGGACTTAGGTTTAAGAGCAAAGCTCTCAGTTGACCACTATCCTGCAGTCAGAGACTT
>CM053513.1:87005934-87058826 GCA_028627145.1 Eidolon dupreanum
ACTTTTGAAAAATGTATCTCATCTTTTCTCTTTGTCAAAGACAATAAATTAAAGACAACCTCAAAACTGTCAGCTCTGATCCAGATTTTTTCTTGACCCCCTGATGAGACTAAATTCAAAACCAATTAGCTGTTTCATGATTTCCACCTTTGATGGATGATGGTAGTTGCTTTTCTCCCCCCAGGAGAAAAATAAGAAGCAGAGAACTGAGAGGGATAAAATAGCTTCTGGATTAGGAATCTTTAGTGTCTGTGGTTTCGGTGATTACCCGGGGCAAAGTTGTAGCATTTTTCTGGCTGGAAATGGCCTTAGAGAACCAGCAGTCCCAACACCTGGTGTCAAGATGAGAAAGAAGTTTCAGAGTCAGGTGACTGGCTCCAAGCAGCAGAGCCAGGGAGGGCAGAACCAGAGCGGAAATAGGAATCTTGGAATTCTTCATCTTCCATGTTTCCTGACACACTGATTTATTTTCCTGCGTGCACCGCCCCCTCGGTGGGAAAAGTGCTCAGTACTGGATCTCAAAGTTGTGAATATTTACTCTGAGCCCCAGAGGAACCTTTTCAATGCTCACTGTTGTCTCTTGTGTTTTGGATTTAAACGACACCAGTGAACTCCTTTCCTACAGGTCCACCATATTTCCAGCATATTTCATGGAAAGAGGTCTCCAGGAGCATATTTACCATGGAAATGGATCGAATCATCAGTCTTTTGATATTGCGATGGGCCTTTGTTCATCTGTGCATTCATGACCTTCACCTTGTCGGATGACCGCAGAAGCACCCACAGATGATTTCTCAGTGGATGCCTGTGATTCCCTTCCTTCTCCTGTCCTTTGGATCTCGAACTTTGTCTGTTAAGACTTTCTAATCATAACCATCTCCAAGGCCCTAAACTATGGAGGCTGATGTTTGTGAAACACCCCAGTTAAGATGATATTTAAATGTTGATTTGTGGCTTAGAGGGGGAGCCTGAGGCTCCCCAGTGAGCAGTCATCACACTCCTGTACCACGTCGCCTTTATGCCAGTCCAGAAATAATAATAGTGACCATCCAGGAATCACTTGCGGAGTAAAAGATGCTGTGTTATGGCCTGCGGTGAGGGTTTATTGTATATCATTATTTAACCCTGTAATGGCCATAAAAACATGACTTGGGGACCTCCAGAAAACAGGGCATTTACTTGCCCAAAGGCCGTACCTGCTGCACTTTGAAGCCATTTGTCATATTTGCATGAAGGCTGCTCTCCCTGCGACCACATTCTCAGCTGGTGCCTGAGTGTGGCAGGGAAACGAAGACGAGTCCACTTTTGGAGACACGGGCATCAACTTTGAGTCGCGGAATCTCTGCAATGACCTCACCGATGTTCCTTAAACTGTACAGCAGTGCAGGACGCGTCCATTCACCTTCCTTCCCTCTCGCCTTCCCTGAGACTAAGCTTGTTTTCCCGCGTTTCCAGCCCCTGTTTCTCGAGCAGAGTTTCCACGTATTAAATACTTTGACATTTACTCCAGTCTTGAAATCTGCATTCTGAAGGACTTGGGCTAATACAAAGCCTTGTGATGACTCTGGGAGGCAAGTGCTATTTTTCTCATATTCGGACAAGGAAATTGAAGCCCTGAAAACATCCTGTGGTCCACGGGTCTGTTACAAGAGAATGACACATCTGTGATTAAAAGCCAGGTGGGGCCGACTCTAAGCTCTTTACTTTAAATGATACACTGAGTTTTCTTAACACACCCGGAGGTGACCAGCCCTCAGAAAGAAGCAGGAAAAACTCCTAAATGGGCTAAAGATTAGCCGAAGAGGATATTTACATGTTGGATGATAAGTCAGAGAATGTGACCCAGAATGAAGCACAAAGTGATAAAGAGATAGACTGAGAGATAGGTCATACAGCTTCCAGAAGTTACAAAAGAATAAATAAGAAGAATGGGAGTAGAGAAGAATTGGAAGAAAGGAGGGCCATTTTTAAGCGAGCTTTTAGAAATTGCTCCCGGGGCTGACGTCCAGCGTCCTCACGATCTTGCTCACATCTCTAGGAGGACTCGACTACTCGCTTCTTCTGCAGCGGGACAGACACAAGGAATCTGTGCAACATTTTTTCCCCCTGCAATCAGAAATAGTTAAATGGGTGATGGAAAGAGCAAACTTTCCTCCCGGGACAATAATTTAATTATTTCAGAGAACTGAGCCTATTATTTTCCTCAAAAGCATCTGAAATGTTAGATTATTAGATTATCAGCTACCTCTCTTCAGCTGATGAGCCCAATCAAACCATGTTATGAAAAAAGCCTATTTTAAAGGAAAGATCAATCTTTGTTATACCAGTGAAGATTAGCTCTTTATCTTTCCCCTCACAGATTTGTCTGTCTGAACAGAATGCCAAAACTTGTAGATATTTCATTACCTTCAAAACTGTATTAGTGCAAAGGTACTTTTTGTTCTCACAGAAGTTCCTCTGTCTAGAAAAAGTGTTTCTACTTTTTATCTCAACCAGGAAGTGTTTTAACCCAGATGACTAGTAGTTATTTTAACCACATCTCAATGAGCCCTTCTGGCATACGGGACATTGTTAATTTTTATTATATACCTTAATATTCAATTAACAACCAACTCATTGGCAATAACTCTGATACACTGGGGTCAAGATGATGATGATTTGGTGAATGTTGTGATAATAAGCTGAGGGTTGTTTAAAAGTCAGCAGGTCCATTTGAAAACCATAAAAATATAGACTTATGAGGAAATGATTGCCTGGCGTCAGCCACCAAGGACAGCTGTCTGAAAATAAAAGTAAGTGTGTCCACCGTAAAACATGAGCAAAGAATTTTGACAGGAAGGCAATTTGTCCAGAATTCCTTTAGACAATCTACAATTAAGATAATGCCATTCAAAACTCCCATAATTGGAACGTAGGAAACCCTGCAGTTGAATTGCTGGGGAGATGCCGAGACTGTCAGATTTCAGTTTTACGCTAGCAACATCAAGCTAGGCATCATTTATTGAAGTTCATCTGACTCCTTGTTCAAGCTTTTCTGTCTTCTAGTAAACAGTGAGTCTCTGAATGACACAAACTATGTTTTAGTCATTATTTTTCCACGCCAGGAAAAACAGAAGGTGCTCAACCAATATTAGTTAAAGTTTAGACAAAGGAAGGGCAAGAGGGAAGAGGGAGAAAGAGAAATGTCAACAAACAAGACATCAAACGCCCAGCTTAATAACAGATCTTGAGATTGTGCTGTCAATATTTTATCGAACACTCACCGGACACAATATTTCAGAACCCAAGTAAGAAAGAGAAATTTCACTAGTCCTAGTCTTGAGTAGTTTATAGTTGGATAGAAGTAAGAGGAAATAAATAAGTACAAAATGACGAATTTTCCTGGCCTGATGATGTCGTCAGGTGATCAGGTAAACTCTGTGCGGCGTGTGTGGCCGTCGGTCACTGAGATTGCTTATGCGTGAACTGTTGTGATTTCTCCTGAGTTTACACCATGCTGTCCGGCTTCAGCTTGTAACTGCAAGGCTCGGGGAGCAAAAAAAAAGCAATTTTAGCCCTCAATAATTCCAAATCCGTGGATGGGAGAAAAATGAAACGTCGTTTCGAAGGGTCGTAGCCAAATATTTTCACTAGAAAAAAATCAGGATCCAGTCAAGTTCACAGGCAGCATTTCAAGCTTAAAGACAATTAGCCGAACTAGAATCTCATATCCACAACTGTGTTTTATAGTTTCTATGGAGACAAAAATTTTCTCTTTAAAATCACCCTCATTTTTTTCCTAAGATAGTCAACTAAAGACTAATTTATTTAATGCATAAGTTTAGTTGCAATGAATTTGGCTTGATTGTTTGTATAAATACAATGAAAATAGCAATTGATCATGGCGAATAAGAGGACCTCAGGGGAGGAGGTCTGTTATTTAGATACCCCTGTGTCCCACGGCTGCTTAACAAGAATGTCCTTGTCAGATGCGCTCCTCTCTTCCTCACCTACCTATAAATCACCCGTTTTCACTTACGAAATCAATACCCCATTCCTCAACTTTTCCCTTCGTCCATAATGTTATCTATACCCAACGTTACCTCGCTGTCTGAAATTTTCATGCTTATGTGAATTTCACAAGCACATGTATTAAAATTTTGATTTTCACCTGTTAAAAAAATTTAATAGAATATCATAGTAGCCCATGATTAGTACTATAATAGTGGTTTGGGGGAAAAAAAGAAAACTTTATGGAAAGACAAAGAAGGTACCAAGTACCTTCACTGGGAAAACAAGAGTGAGAGGCTCAACTAGGGGGGTTTAGAGGTGTTGTCAGCTGTCAAGGCTCAGGAGGGTATTTGGAAGAAGGCCGGTGTCTGAAAGAGCAGCAGGTAAGAGGCTGGTTCTTTTGGAGGTGATAATATCTGCACAGTAAATTGTTTTATTTTTCTAATTTTTTTCTGTCCTTCTGCAAGAGAATTTGTGATTCCAAGTGGTGCTCTGTGACTTTGGATTCCTCTCTCCAGTATGTAGAGATGTCTGCACACTGCTGATGTCAGGATCGGCCCTATGACTTGTTGTGGCAAATGGAAGGACAATGGAAATGACCTTGTCATATTCAAACAGGAGCTTTATGAGCCCCACGTGGTTTGAGTGTTGTTTTCTTTGCTTTTTGTCATGAGACAGTGTTAAAGGCTGATTCTTAAAGCTGGGTCGTCAAGTGGAAAGAGGCTCTGAGCACAGCTATGGCACCCTGACATGTAATACAGGAAAGAAAGGAGCCTTTGTTTTTGGAAGCTACTGAGATATAGATAGAATTATTGTTTGGTGACACAAGGCGACCTAGTGAAAGTTTACTAAGGGTGGTAATCAAAATGATAAGCCTTATCTGTTGCCAGTGGCTATGCCCTCTCTACGCACATAATTGTGTATGTTATTACCTTGAGTGTATAAACTCACACAAAACACACGCGGACACACAGCTTTCAAAATGATGTGCAGTTAATGTGAAAACCAACATTTTTGAATAATTTATTCAGATCTCTGGCTGGAAGCCCACATCCACATGTTTTATCTCTCCTGGACTGTGCCATTGTTTGTTATTTATTAATAAACATCACATATAATCAGAAATATATTGATTTTAAATTTAATTTCAACCTGCTATGCTAAATCCCAATATGATTATGAATTGAGATATAGGGATGTTTATTTTACGTTATTTTAGGTTAAAAACTAAGTTTAATAACCGTGAGCCCATAAAATTCAGAACGACAGCTGGTGCAGGGTGAGCCGAGGGTATTTGAAGGACTGACCCTATTGGCTTATGATGGTCAATCAGGTGCAGGGAACACAATAGGGTCGGAGACAGGGAGAAGGTGGCTCCGATGGCAAGATCTAACATGTTCGTGTTTCTAATAGAATGGACAGTTTTTCCTACATAACTCATTGTGTATACACTAATGTGTTCCCACATTGTTTATTCTCTAAACAAATGGCAACTACTCTCACGAGGGTCTTTTGAGAATCCAAAGCTGATTTTATGAGGGTTTTAAAAAAATATAAAGACAGGAAAAAAACCTATATATCTAAACGGAAGGGAAAAAGCTTTAGAAATTATATTATAACCAGAGATATAAAAAATGTTTATTCAGAATTTTTAGTGACATAGAAAAATGAGGATAACTAAAGTGAACTTTAATATGAAGTATGATATCAACTATGTTAATAAATGTACATGCATTAGAAAATGTTAGCAGTGATAATCTGTGTTTGAGGGTTTTAGTAAATCTTATTTCTTTAATATTTTTCTTGATTTCCATATTTTTCCATATTTTCTATAACATGAGCATTAATTTTATCAATCTCGGAAAATATTGTAATCGTTTGATTTGTGATTCCTTTTGAATTGGTAGCGTATCAAATTATCTGTGGGCCCAATAAAAGTAAACTTTAGAATAAAAAATAATAATATAATAAAATAAAAAATAAAAGGAGAGGGCAGCTAGTTGGGACAGGATGTGACAGATCGTGAAGGGTATTCATGTGTTTATTCCTAGACACTATGACACGTGGAACAGATCCTTTTTTTCCTTTTTGTTTCAATGAACATATAACAAAATTCACCCTTTTAAAGTGTAAAATTCAGTGGTTCTCAGTATGTTTATAAAAGTGTGAAACCATCACTATCATCTCATCCCCCCTAAAGGAACTTTGGACTCATTATCAGTCACACCCCATTCCTGCCTCTCCCAACTCCAGGAAGCCACTAATCTACTTTCTGTCACCAAGGGTTTGTCTGTTCTCAACATTGTATGTGAACAGAGTTACACAGGATATAACTATTTATGTCTCACTTCTTTCACTTAGTATAATGCTTTCATGGTTTATCCATGACACCCTGTTTATCAGTATATTATTCCTTTTTACAATGGGATAATATCCCGTTATACGGATTTTTCACTTCTTTAAAAATCTGATCCTCAGTTGATGGGCATGAGGGTTGTTCCACTTTTTGAATGTCATGACTAATACCATTATGTATCTGTGCATAAGGTTTTGTGTGGATGTACATTTTCATTTGTCTTGGGTATGTACCTACACGTGCAATTGCTTTGTCATAGAGCAGCTCTATGTATAATATTTTGAAGAAATGCCTACCTGTTTTCCAAAGTAGCTGCACATTTTTTTCCCACTAGAAAAATATGAGAGTTTCAGATTCCCCACATCTTCTCCAACGTTTGTTAATATCCATTTTTATGATTAGGTCATTCTAGTGTGCAGAAAATGGTATCTCATTTTGCTTTTGATTTGCATTTTCATAGTGGATAATCTTAAGTCTCCTACATGTGGTTCTTGACCATTTGGATATTTTCTTTGGAGAAATATCTATTCAAATATTTGCCATTTTTTAATTGGGTGATTTGTTTTTTATTCTTGAGTTTTAAATGTTCTTTCTATATTCTGGATACCAGACCTTCATAAAATATATGATTTGCAAATATATTTTTCCAATTTTTTAATTTTTTTTTTGCTTTTTTGGTGTCATCTTTTGGAGCATGTAAGTTTTTATTTTGTTGCAGCCTAATTCATCTAGTTTTTTTTTTCCCCTTTGGTGTCATATCTAAGAAATCATTACATAACCCAATGTCACACAGATTTACTCCCATATTTTCCTTAATCATTTTATAGTTTTAGTTCCTACATTTAGGTCTTTATCCATCTTGAGTAAGTTTTTGCATAGAGTGTGAAGCAGAGGTCCAATTTTGTTTCTTTGCATGTGACTATTCGGTTTCGCCAGCACTAGTTGTTGAAAAAGTATTGCTTCCTAATGAATTATCTTGAAAGCCTTATTAAAAATAAATTGACTCTAAATGTTTGGTTTACCGTGGGCTCTCAATTCTATTTTGCTGATCTATAGACTCATTTTTATGCCAGTACCACACAATCTTGATTGTATAGCTTTGTTTTAAGTTTTGAAATTGCAAAATATGAATTCTGCAACTTTTTTTCCCCAAGATTGGGCAATGCTGATTCTTCTCATTTACATATGAGTTTTATAATCAGCTTGTTGATTTCTGGCAGCTGAAATTTTGAAAGAGATTGTATCGAATTTGTAGAACAATTTGGAAAATACCATTCCCTTAATATTAAGTCTTCTAACCCATGAATATGAATGTTGTTTACTTATTTAGATTTATTTAACCTTAAGTATTTTATTCTTTTTGATTCATAAATGATTTTTAAATTCGTAAATGATTTTTAAATTTAAAAGATAGATTGTTTATCGGTAGCATATAGAAGCATAAGCAATTTTTATATTGATCCGTTCAGTATTGCCAAACTTGTTTTTAGCTCTGATAGTTATTTTGCAGGTCTCTTAGGATGCCGTGTCGTGCATGGGCCAGGCCATTGCCATGGGAGGGCAGGACGGGAGGGACTTGAGTCTGAGATGACAGATCCAGCATTATTTGAGTTTGCCTCCTTCCGCCACAGCTGTATCGATGAGTGTTGTCACACTGGACACAGCAGAGGCTTCTGTAGGAATAAGAAGAAAGGCTGATATCCTTCCTCACACCCGCAAACACCTAAAGGGCAGAGACAATCTTGTCCAAAGACCTAGAGTGAAGCTCTTCTGGGTGTGGCTACCCAGATTGTTTGTTCAGGTCTTGAGGTCACACTACCATGGGGACCCATTGCATCTGTTGCTTCACCCAAACCTTTGAGCCCTGGTTGGGCAACCTGTGGAGAGAGGACACATCCTGAACAAATCTGACATGTCCTACAATATTGCCCATTTGTATCTAAAAGGTCAGGATCTTAGCAACCAGAAGAACCCTAGAGCCTCAACATTCTGTTGCCTCTTCCTCTGTCCCCATGGGGTTCTGCAGAGGGAGGGAGCTGAAGAAGCTTGGCCACCGGGTTTGAATCTGGAGGCCCTACTGTTGGAACCACAGGAGCCCAGGCCCCAAACCACCCCTGGGGAGTGCCTTCCAGTGGGAGAAAAGAAAAAGACTGACTGGGTGCACATGCCAGAGAAAGATACTCCATAAAAAGGCTATAAGCCCGGGACAGGCAGGGAGGGCTCCTCACGTAAGGGATTGTTCCAGGCCTGGGGCCTACGTGATGCTTTATCGTTTATTTCTAATTTTTGTAGTCTTTTTGTCTTCTATCATTTTTTTTTTTATTCAGTATAGCTCACTTGTCATTTTTTAAAGTCTTTTGGTTTTGTTGACTTTCTCTATTGCTTCTTAATGCTCTATTATATTTCTACTCTTATTATTATTTATTATTAATATTATTAATTTTTCTTTGCATTTAGTTCATGTCTTTTTAGTTTTATAAGGTGGAAGTTTAGGTTATCGATTTGAATACGGTCATGGGCCAAAAGTTTACATACTGAAATCCTGACCTCTGATGTCTCAGTATGTGACTGTATCAGGAGAGAGAGCCTTTAGGAGGTCATCAAGGCAAAATGAGGCCATTGGGGTGGCTCTAATCCAATATGACCAACATCTTTATAAGAAGAATAAATTTGGACACAGACATGTACATGGGGAAGGACATGTGAGGAAATGGAGAGGTGGCCTTGTATACACCAAGGAGAGATGCCTCAGGAAACATCAACCTTGTGAATACGTTGATCTCAGACTTCTAGCCTCCAGAATTGTGAGAAAATAAATTTTTGTTGAGTCATGTGGGCTTTCTTATGAAAGCCTAGCAAACTAACACAGGTAGTTTTTGTTTTTACCATTATTAATATAGGCAATAATAGCTATAAATTTTCACTAAAGCTTTGCTTTCATTGTAGACCATAAGTTTTGATATGACGTGATTTTATTTTAACTTATTGCAATGTAGTTCCTAATAACTCCCTTGAATAATTTTTTCCTTTCATTTCCGTTATTGTACTTTTTAATTCCAGAATTTTTATGTATTTATTTAGTCTAAATTCTATCCTTCTATTGATATTCTCTATTTGGCGAAACATCAATCTCATACTTTCCTCTAGTATTTTTTAGACAAGGTTACATGTGGTTTTGGAAAATATTTAAAATAGTCTTTCAAGTCTGTCCAATGAGTCCGATGTTTAGACCTCTTCAGGCACAGTTTCTATTAATTAATTTTTTTCTTGTGTTATGAGCCCTATTCTGTTTCCTTTTGTGTCTCAGATTTTTTTTTAATTAAAACATCAGACATTTCGAATAATTCTGTAAATCAGACTCTCCCCTTTCTTCAACATTTGCTGTTGCTACTGTTTACTCTTCTTGTTTGCTAAGTTTTCTGAATTGATTCTTTAAAGTCTGTATTCTTTGTTGCATGTGACCACTGAAATTTCTGTTCTACTCAAGTAGTAGTCATCTCAAGATCACACAGAGGTTTCCTTAAATGCCTGTAATCAGTAAGTTTCTCAGTATTTGCCAAAGGGCTCTGTTTCCAGGCTTGAGCGTGCTTTAAACACTCAGATAGATGATTGACACATTTGCCTTATAACTCACTTTCTACTCAGGTCGAGCCTCAAATTTAGGCAAGAATGAGAGTTAGAACCTTTTCAGATGAAGACCTCTGGGTGCGAACACAGCCCTATGCAAGCATGTGGCATTCCAGGGAAATCACAGGGTCTTCTCAAGGCCGCCTGCCCATCTCATTCCTCAGCCTTTCCTCTCAAGCTCTTGCGTTAGTTTACTATTTGCCCAATTGCCCTTCACTGCCTCAGGAAACTGCAAAGTTAAACAGCGTTCAATAATTGTTTCTGACAAACATCAGAGAAAAGTTTTCTTGACACTGGACGAGCTCTGAGGTCAAATGAAGACGTTTCACGTGGGGGCTTCAAGGAAATACTAGACTAGTCAAATAATGTCAACATGCTGAGAATGAGGGCTGAAGGAACTCCAACTCCATTCTTCCACTTCCGGCCATCAGTTGCTGGTTTTCACCATGACAGTAAGCTGTCACATTCCGAGACATCACAGAACTGGCACAGCAGACAGGACTAGGACAAGGTAGGGACCACACACCTCACAATTCTTACCCGGGATCATCCACTTTCTTGGAAAAGCAATCTTTATTTTCTATAAGCTTTTGGTTAATTTCCAGAGTCTTGGAAAATTTGATTATGACTATTTACGTAAGGTGGGGTTTTTTTTGCCTTGATGAAGGAGTGAGTTTTTACTGATGTTCTACAGAGATCATTTTTGAGCATCACATTTTCTCTATGCAATTAAATTGTTTTCAGTAATAATTAAGTAATGATCAATAATAATCATTATATTCTTGTCTTTTTCTTCACCATTAAAACAAATCATTATCAATTTTAAAATAATACATTTCAGTTGTAGCAGTATTATTCACTTTCGGCAAAAACGATCTTCTATGTGAACTAAAACTTGCCTTTACCAAATAAAATTCTTGCACTTCACATGGTGTTTTACTGTTTTAAACACTAAGAGATATCCCAACTGTTCAGATAGAATGACGGAATCGAAGGAACTCAGGTGCTCTTCTTTAGTTTTATAACCAGTGCTCTGTCATTTATCTTAAATACACCCTTTAAATGCAGAAATATGAAACATCAGAGACTCCTGAGGGAGCCCGAACCATTCTACAGCCTCGTGAATACTTCTGATTTTCGTACTTGACTCTCAAACAGAATGCATTTACCCAGGTCCGGTGTGTGCCAGGGGCTGACTGGATTAATTGGAGTTTCCAAATTAGCTTGCATGAGGAATTTAATGTTTCTTAAAGGATACATGTCAAATATGTGCCAATTTGAATCTCACGTACATGCTCTGAAACCTGAATACTAACTTCATCAATCTTTCACACTAACACGATGCAGAAGGTGCACCTTTATGGCCTGAAAGTGAGGTGGCCCCTCCCGCCACCCTGCCCCTGGTGTAGCACTGTGATGCAAGCCCTTTCTTCTTTTTTTAGGAGTATTTGCACGCCGTCTCTCACCTGAGCCTTTCTATTTGCTCTTGTCTCTGTACATTCCATTCTCCTCTTCATTATAATCTCTCTTTATCTAATTCCTACTTGTCTTTCATGTTTCTGCTAAGCCATCGCATTCTCAGAGAAGGTTCCCGCTTCCCCTCACCTCCATCACTGAACCTGTTCAGACACCTATATTCTAACAGCAAGCATCTTGTACCTACCTGTATCCTAGCATTTACCATCTGTATTGTCACCATCTGTGCATTCGTCTCTCTCCTGAGGGCAGGAAGTAAGTCTCATTCAGTTTTGTTTCCAATAGCCGGTGGCGCTTGTCACAAAACAGTAATGCAATCATCATTTTTGAAAAGAAGGATGGGAAAGGACCACTGTTTCTCACCGAAATGATTTTATAGCAGTACAAAGCAGAAGGATTAGAGTGGTTAATGCAGTCAAGTATTGGGGGCCAGGGTACAGACCTAATTCCTACTCTTTTATTACATATTTATTCCCTATGGATGAGTTCGTCATTGGAAGACATTTCTCAAAGTGTGAGCAATAACTCCCTTAAGGAAATATTTCTTCCCCAAATGTGGAAGACACATAAAACTTTTATAACTGTGGTAGCAGTAGGCTGAGTGCCACACTAGAAATATAAGATTATTTGCAAGTGGGCCATTAGGTGGAACGCAGTTTGAATTATCTAAGGCTGATAACATGAATATCTTTACAGACTTAAAAATAAAATAATAAGTAATACATTGGGTGATTATGATTATATAGTGTTATATTTTTATAATGTTAAGTTACATTAAAATACCTATAAAATTTTATTCACATTACCAAAATTGTAAGATACCAGGAATATAAATATGAAAAAGTTAAAATACCATAATTGTCACTGTTAAAGTTTTTTTATTTTCATCGAATTTTCCTTCCCTATAACCAGGCATTTTATGTATATTTTAATTTAAGTTTATATATATGTGCATTTATAGTTTAACAAAGTTTATATTATAGTATAAATATTATTTTATTATCCCCCCACCATATTATTTAAATGTGCCAAGATCATTTAATATTCTTGAAAAATATTATTTGACACTATCATTAGCTTCACATTATATAATATGCTCAACTATTCTTTCTTTTGGGGATTAGAGGTTGTTTTTTTAAAAACAAATTTTGCTAAAACATTAAAGCAGAAATATTTATCTTCTTAGGGAAAAGTTTTGCCTACAACTATATCTTAGATTTTTCAAAAATAACAAATTTTTTAAAGTGGCATTTAGTTTTTAAAGGTTATTTTAAAGTATTTTATTACTCAGGAAATAATCTAATTGCTAGCAAAAGAGTTTTATCAATTACAATGGAAGTTATAAAATATCCTACTTACACTTTAATCTTGATGGCTTTGTAATTTGTCTTCTAAGTTCATTGGACACTCATTTTCAGTATCTTTTATGTTTTTCTCAAACCTTTAAACATTAGAATGTTTCAGAGTTTAGTCCTTAGACTAGCTCTTTGTCAGATTTTACTCTAGGTTATCTCTTCAATTGAATATTTTATGTGCTACCTTAACTTCAATGACTCCAAAATATGTGTCTCATTCTAGACTTCTTCCATAAATGTCACACTCATTTATCTGTCTATGACATCTATCCAATGTCTAATACACATCTCAAATTTAACACTTCCTAAACCCAACTCTTTCCTCCTCCACTCAAATCTGCTCTTGTACCAGTCATCCTCATCTCAGTAAATGACAAATCTAAACTTGAGCAAGTATATAAGCCCAAAACTTAAAATCATTACTATCTAGTTTCTTGTCCTACATTTATAGACAACCCACGACCGAGTGAATGCTGTCCTCTTTAACCTCAGGCTTCCCTTCACCAACCAGTTTCTGTAAACTTCATTGTCACCACCCAAGAACAAGCGCTGCCTTCTCTCTGCTACCCACGGCAGTGCACCCTACGTGTCATTTTACCTCCGCCCTCATCATCCTTGTCAAAACCTATACACCTATTTTCCACACAGCTGCATAACTGAGACTTTAAAATAATCACATCTGTTGGAATCTTTCAGGACTACCCTTTCTCACTAAGAGGAAAATTAAATTTTTACAGTGTTCTACAGGATTCCATAAGCTCTGCTCCTGCTATAATTATCTTGCTACCATACATCCTTCTGCCCCAGGCGATTCCACCACTGCGGAAAACAGTTTCGTGGAATCTCACTGGTTGAGGAGATTAATTTATGGAGAATTGGCATCTTCACATTAAATCGTTCTGTCCTAGAATGAGCTATATTTATTTCCATTTCTTTTTTTTGAAATACATCCTATAGAAAAGTTGTATTATTTTTTCCAAAAACGCATCTGCGCATTTCTTGTTATGTGCTGCTCTATATACAGACTACGTATGTAGATTTTGTTGTTATTCTTAATGCGAACTTGACTTTCTTTTTTTCCAATTACATTTTCAAATTCGTTACTGTCTGACCATATCGAGGTTTTTCCACCTTGGCATAATTTGACATTTTGGGCCCGATGATTGGTTGCTGCGTGGGGCTGTCCCATGTATTATAGGATGTTTGGCAGTATGCTTGGCCTTTATGTTCTAGATGCCCACAGCATTCCGCAGTGACGGTGACTGAAAAATGCCTCCAGATATTGCCAAAGGTCTCGTGAGGCACATAATTGCCCCTGGCCGAGAAACACTGATCTTTATAAAGGTACAGATTGGCTTTTAAATGCCACATGCAGCCCTTCCTTGTTTGGTTTAAATATTCCCCCATGGTCTCTTTTATCTTAAAATCGTCTCTTAATTTAAAAACTTATGGTACCTGTCATATTGGCTATAAGAGAGAGAAATGCATGGATTAAGTTTGTGATTTCAGGTAATCATAAGCCTACTGGTTGATGAGCTTCTGCAAGCAGTAAGTGATGGAAAATGCATACGCATCGGGAGGAACAATAACCTGGGTGTGGTTCTCGACTCTGCTGTCTTGTGGGTATTTCAGGCACGTGATCTAACCTGAGTCTCAGTTTTCTCATATGTAAAAGAGAAGTGAGAGCAGCTACTTCGCACACATGTTATGAAGTTGTTATGTATATGGCCCAGAACGCATCTTACACGACATGTAATTGTAGCTCTTATTTCCCTAAAATCAAACAAGTGGCAATTGGGAACTCCTCATAAGCATTGAAAGAGGTGTGGCAGGAGTGAAAAATACAGACTTCTTGATCAATAATGCGCTGGACGAGATAACATTTTTACTGGGAGCATATGTCGAGTGGTCTGTCTAGAGATTATTCTGGATCTGAGGTTTCAAATGTGTGATATGCAGACCCTGTCTTTACGTAGCTCACATTATAACAGGTAAAAAGAAACATAGTGAAAATATAAGGTAGCCTGCACTATAATACATGCATGAATTAGACCAGAACAGGGAAGAGACTCAGAGGGGAGGCATCGCTGTAATGCCTCATCTCAAGAGAAAGAAACAATGTGATAAAAAGGATGACCTGTGTACTACATTTATGTGACAACATTAATTTGATAAAATGATAATTTTGTCAAATTTGTCAAATTTTGGTCTTAATTCCAAAATTTCCATCAATTGTCTAAGTCTCTGGAAATTTTTTTTTTTTTTGGAGGGATTAACAACTGGTGTTATGTAATGAGCTTTTTAACCCAAACTTTAAGAAATGCCTTGGAGGGAATCATATAAACAGTTGCTTCCTTAGGCTATTTAATTGCATAAAATAATTAACCAGAATGTTCCTAGGATTTGCAGTAGTTTGGCAGAGTTAGGATTAGCAGGAGATGAAAAAAATAAATAAACATTGATTTGCATAGAGCTACCACATTTTCCTGCAGATGTTAAAATCTGGTCTCTGTAAGGGGAAAGAGCTATATAACTCACAGTAGAATTCTCTCTACCCCCCAAATAATAATTTTTAATTTTTAGAAACTTTTCAAAATAATTCATATGATACCTTTGTTGGTACTTTATCAGAAGCAAGCCAACCTGTGCTAATTCTCAAATTCAAGAAATCAGAGTTCAAGAAAAAAAAAAAATAGACCTCTTACCTGGTGCAAGTTCTTCAGTTTTACATTTTTAATTAAGAAAATGAGACCCAGGGTGATGATATGAGCTGTTCAAGGTCACACAGATATTTTCTTGTAAAGAAAAAGTTAGGACACATTTCTCCCCACACTTAGCCCTTCCCCCCCATTCCCCCCGCAACACACATTGTTCCCTGTCCGCATACTTCACTTTGTCTTCACTTTGTCATCTCCCCCACCCCTGCCCCGGAATAAATATTGCCTGGATAAGTTCCAAAGGCAAATCACCTTCAGCTCCATTTTGAGAGTTCATCCTGTAATTGTCACACCTGATCTTTGTCCCAGTGCCTGAACCCAATCACTGGGGATAATTTGAATCGACTGAAACTCCTGGAGTCCGTGTGTGTTGCCATCGACCCTCCTCACTCAGGCCCCGTCATTGTGATAGGCGAGGTTGGCCGCTGCCACTTTAAATTAGCGCTTTATCGCGAGTCCAGGAGAATGGAGGTCTTTTCAGGGAGAAAGGATGATGAATCACATGGCAGGGAACAAATGTAACTGTGATTAATGGGACATTACACAACAACAAAAAAAACAGAGCCAACTGTGCATGGAGATAACCGGAACCACAAAGACCAACTTACTGTCTAACGTGAAGTAATTAACTGGGAGCCCCCCCACAGCTTGGATGGCTGATGTCGGGGAGCCCTTCCTTTGTGCTGGCGATAATGACAGGATTGTGGCTTCTTATTTTAAATACTATCCTATTAAGGACCATTTTCCTCCAATGCATGGCACAAATACAATGTCAGAGACTAAGGTATGGCAATTTGCAGTAGCACAATTTTAAGCAACTACAGATTCATTTAACTTTCCCTCTTTCCAGAGGAAGACAACGAGAGAAAAAACGGAACGCTGACTTATGATATATGAGCTTCTTCGGATGTTTCAATGCCAGAAGGGCTCACTGATTACCTTTTTCTTTTTATTATTGTTTTGGGCAAAGAGAAAAGTTTTCAGAAAATGTTGTATTGCAGGAACTACGATGATTTTTTTTTTTTTTTTTTTTTTTTTTGCTTTTTGCCATCTGCTAGGGAAACTGATTCTGTCTATGAAAAACATTTTTTTCATTCATAGGAAATACGTAATTGTTTTTTTTTTTTTTAAATATTAGAAGGAATAGTTGGCTTGGATGCTTGTGAAAGTATTACAGATTCAAAAAATCACTGTGTACATTTTAGATCTAAAAAAGTCAGTATCGTGGATATTTTCACCCAGCATAATCTTGTCCACAGTCTTCAGTTAGCAAAGTTGGAACGAGAAGCTTGCCAATCCCTTTGCAGAATTTGGAGGCTTTCCAGATATTTGATACCTGCTTCGTTCTATGTTTCTGGAATTGTTTGAGTATTCCAACAGGCTGATACAAAATAGCAAAAACGTCCTTTAAAATTCTGAGATGTGAAATATTTGGAATAGTAACTGTCAGGTGTGTTTTCCTCTTCCTGATTCCGAAATAATCATGATGCCTTATATTTTACAGTGCATTTATCCTTTCCAAATGATGAATCTAGGGCAGATGTTAGAGGAGATATGTTACGAGTAAAATAGTGTGGACTCGGGGGTCACCTGTCTAGGTGTGAGTTTCAGCTCACTTAATCATTTATGTGAATATTAGGAAACTAATTTGTCTCTCTCTGAATTTCATTCTTCTTGTCCATTGAAAGCACTCAATAACTTTCATTTTACTATTCACACCCTCTTCTTTTCTGAAGGTTTTCTGTTTTACTTACCCTTGTGTTTATGAAGGAGGTAATATAGCTTTTATTAAGAACTGACCATGATTCAAGCTCTTTTGAATATATTAGATTATTTAAAAGATATTATTTGTTTTTACAAATAAGAGAAGCAGACGTTGGGAATATTAAATAAATTGTCTGAGATAATAAAGTACCCAGGCCAGTGCCTTAAGTTCAATGAGTACTTTTTTGAAACAAAACGTCAAGTACAAGTGTGACATCTGAGACACAATGGGTGAGTGCTCTCTAGTCTGTGCCTCGCTCAGGGTGCCATAGCAATGCTCATGACAGGTACGAGACTCCTCACAAACAGGCTGCTGCAGCCACATGTGTAGTCTTCCCCCCGTAGTTCTACTTAAAGCGTACCCACTCTTCACACTTCCTTCCTGGAACCCAGTTCCACTCTGCCACTCACCCCACCATCATCAACCTTGCTCCTCATTCTTCAGCTTTCCCACTTGACTCTTTGCTCTTCATGATGACCACCATCCCCAGCTAAACCTTGCACTCCTATCTGTGATTCTGGTCTTCACTAAACTCCCTGCATCAATGACTGCTGTAGACAAGCTTCTTTTCAGACTTGACTAGCTTCCACAAGCGTCTTGAGACTTCTTCTTTTGGTAAGATTCACACCTGAAGCACTTAGCCATGGAAAAAGGAAACTCGTGTCAAAGAAAATGTATTCAATGGCCCTTGTTAAAGCATAGTAAGGAAGACTTTATTTAAGCAGGGAGGATTGTGATAAGTACGGGGGCCACCATGATGAGATTTTGCAGTAAGGGAGAAGTTTGGACTCAGCTCCAAACACAGCATGGGCGAGTGGGGATGGACAGCCAAGGGGCAGGGTGGGAGTCAGCGGATGGAAAAGTCAGAAGAAAGAAACATCAAAAGTCAGGAGGATTCTGCTAAACTGACCTGAAGGCAGGCCAGGATGATCAGAAGTCACCTGGGGCATGGAGGAGGTGAAAAACCTTCATTAGATCTTGAGGGCGATCAGTTATTGAAGGTGCCAGTTCTGGTTAAACTGACTAATCAGGATTCTTGCTAAAATTGGACAATGCAGAGAGGAACACTCAAGTCCAAAAGTTCATTTCCCTTGGTTGAAAAGAGGTTCAGGGGAGCCTGAGAAGAGTCCGGTCAATTAGGGAGTCTTTGTCACTAGACAGATGAAGAAACGGAGTGAAACGCAAGTCCAAACGTCACACAGTTGGTTTTGGAGCTAGTTCCATTCTTTGCTGCAGCTGGATCTATTGCCATTTCCATTAGACCACTGGTTTCAGTGAAGGGTGGTTTTACCCTCAAGAGGACATTTGGGGATATCTTGAGATAGTTTTGATTGTAATGCTACCGGCATTTCGTCAGGAGAAATTGAGGATGCTGTTAAACACCCCACAATGCCCAGGGCCTCTCATCTGTAAAAGAATTACCTGGCCCCCAATGTCAACAGGGCCACGGTTGAGCAGTCCCACCTTGGATTAGAGTACTGAGTGAGCAGGAGGAAGCAGGAAGTCTCCCACAAGTGTCTTTACAAGTGTCTTTGACCTTTGCAGGTACAAAGAATATATAAATTCTCCAATTTCTCATCCATGTTGTGGCTATTATATCTACAGAGACAGTATCTAAGGGCTACATGTGCTATTGGCCAAGTATTAAATAATGCAGTGAACATTAACAATGTATTATAATAAAATGTTCTTTATCACCATTATATTTATATTCCTTTATTAGTCATTCTTTTGCTTGCTTTCTTTATTCTTTTCTTTCTGCCAATCACCTTGCTCCAAATGCTATACTAATTATTTGCCAAATTTCAGTTACTGTCTTTCCCTCACTTCTTTCTAGCTTAATTTTTTTTCCTCTTTTTTCAGTCCTTCTTATCTAAATCTTAGGCTGATATTTTTTGCTGCCTCTTATCGCCTCTTCAATTAGTCTTTTTTTTTGAAGTTTTTTTTTTCACTAAATCTTTTTTCCTCTCTTAAAAAAAAAAAAAAAAGCGTTTCCAGAGCAGGCAGAAAAGAGCAGAGGGAAATGAGAATAAAGAGCAGAAGATTGTCAATCTCACAGCTACTTTCTTTAGTCCTCTTCTGCAAAATTACTGATCATATTTTTAAGGACTAAACAATGACAACCTGACAGTCTATGCCTTAGGGAAGAAGGCAGACTCACAGAAACCATATTTCCCCCAGGGCATGGGGCAGAGGCTGTAAGGCTGCTACAAAGGGAAGGTCTTTGAGAGTCAATTGAACATTCACTCAGGAATATGTAAACATGAAAGTCAATTTTGGCCAGTGCTAGGCTCCTGGCTTCCTTTAGAATAGGCTGTCCAAGACTTGGCTCTTATCTCTTTACTCTTATCTGTATATCTTGGACCTACTTGAGTGGCCATTTCCTGAATATTCCATGCTTGGTTCACGTCCCTGTGTCTTTACACCCAGTGTTCTTCTCTGTTAGACTCCCTTTCTGCCTAGAACGTTTCTGTTCTTCCTTAATTTAAATATTTAGCTAAAAACGGGCTCCTTCTCCCGGTCCATCTTAACTTAGGAAGGCAGCAGCCTCCATTGTGTTTTCAAGTACCAGATAATCACCTCACTTAATTATCTAGAGGCCTGTGTCCCTTGTTTTATCTTTCTTACCAAGTTATAAACTTTTAGTTGGGGGTTGGGACTGCGGCTTTCATCTTCTACCTCTAAACACCAGCCCTATGGTTTTGCAAAGTAGATGAACAAGGAATAGCAGCTGATCAAATAAAAGGATGAAAATAAAATGTGTAAAAAACTGCCACGCAGAGGGCAGGCCCAAATGAAATGCACTCTTATTGTAAAAATACTGCAACAATGAAAAAAATAGCAATATTAGTTTGTCGCCACATACCTTTGAGTACGTAGGAAAAAATACTATACCAACTGGCTAGGAATTATGAGAAAAAACTTCTGTCATTTCTTTTTTTTCATTTCTAACACTTAGATGTATAATAGATTATTGGCTTTTTGGCTGAATAAAGTCATTGCCTTCTTTAACATAATTTTATTATTGTTATTATTAATTAGAACTTAAAATCCACTTAAATACAGTACGATTTATTTGTTGGACTGGCCTCGGTCCTGTGCCACTTTATTCTTTCTCACCAATATTGTCCCAATCACATGACTTGGGCTGCTTTTCCCTAAATCTCGGATGATAGATATTAAAGGAAAAAAAAAAAGTTCTCTGGTTACTGTAAGGTAAATGCCGAGAGAAGTTTTAAAAGCAAGTCTTTTATTGGGAGGGGGCTCCCGGGCAAGGTTCTCTGGTCCAGAGAGAAGAGGGACCAGAGAAGTCGCACCCTGGGGCGGGAGGGCGTAGTTTTTTATAGGTTATGTGGGGGTAGGGTCTAGAGTGGGGAAGGTTAATTAAATGTTAGTTGAGCATCCGGATTAGGGTGGTGGTGCCAGGGCTTTAGGATGGGTTTATCAGTTGGGCATTCCGGACTTCGATGTCTGGCTGGAGGGTCTGGATGCCATATCAAGCTGGGAAGTCTCCAGGCGGGCATCTGGCTGGCCCTTCCCCTGCGGACCTAACAGTTACTTTCAAGTAATAAAAAATAATCCATTTTCCAAGATATTTAAAGGCAATCCGATTCAATGTAATATCAAACCATATGTTACTCAGCCAGTATGAAAACTCCTTCTTAATGCGGTGGCCTAACTTAAATCAGGAAACTGGGAAAGGGCAGGGGTCTGTGGTTTGTTCCTCTCTTTTTAATGTCTTTTCTCTTTTCTGATTTCGAGTTGTTTTTTGTTTGTTTGTTTTTGTTTTGTTTTTTTGTTTGTTTGTTTTTGTGGGTAGAAATAAGGAAAAGGAGAGAAAAAGTCTTTCATGACTTTTAAAGTTTTAACTTGACCCAAATGTTCTTCTTATACGTGGCTAATTCCTTTTTTTTTTTTTTTTTAACGTTTTATTTGGGGAGGGGTGGCTATTTGTGGTACCTATGTTATTTTTCTCGATTCTAGTTTTTTGGTCTAAGTCATGTCTTATCTTTTCAGCCCTTTACAACTTAACTCTCAAGCCCTCACCTCCCTCTTGCTTCCCATCCTCACAATCACCTCCACCCTCCAGGCTGCCCTCTTGGGTGACCTCCTCTGTCATCCTCTCTTCCCCAGGGTCTACATCTGGCCCAAGGGGAAATGCTTTGCTAGGTTCTCTTATCACAGGCTATTCTCAGTGTAGCCCAGGCCTCTTCAATGTTGCTGGAAGAGAGGACCTCTCAAAGCAAGACTCAAATGCCATTTGCTGTGTCCCTCATCCTCCTGGCAATACACGTTAAGTTTTCTAAATGGTCACCTGGCTTGAGTAATGAGACTGCTTCTCATCTGATCTTCTGTGTGGCTGATGGGCCGTGGCACTCTGGTGACTAATTTCAAAGAAATCTTATTGCCATCAATTACTGATATTAGCCCTCAGGTGCAAAGGGATGTCTTCTCATTACTGGCACTGCTCCTTAATCCTCACTGAGATGTTCTGGCTGAAAGAGATCATCCTTTGCTTGTCACCAGAGGGGAGCAAATTTTTTATTTTGAGTGGCACAAATGTAGGATTTCAATCTGACACTTCGCTGGTGATGCTTGAGAAAGGCAATGTTTCATTTTTTAGACTTTCAGCAACATGGAGCCCCCTGTGTTAGCAGAATGGTTGATCATCTAGAGCAAATAGCAAGAATTTTTTATTAGTACTGAAACAGACTATCTGTTAGCTTCTGCATAACAAATTTTCCTAAAAGTTATGGCTTAACAAAACAACCGTTTATTAGGCACACGATTCTGCAGATTGAATTGGGTTTACCTGGGCAACTCTTCTGTTAGGCTTAATCATGCAGCTGTGATGAGCTATCACTTTTGCTGGGGTATCTCATTGGAATGGCTCATTTCTACTCCATGTGACAGTACATTCTCTGGCACACTAGACTGGACTTCTTTCACATACTGGTGACAAAGCGCCAAGAGACAACAGAAAGTATAGATGCATTCAAGTCCCCTAGAACCGAGGTTTAAAACGGACAGATTGCATTTCCACTGCATTCTCCTGCTAAAGAAAGTCACAAAGCTATAACATGAGTTTTAGGGAAGTGGGAATTGTAATAGGACATGGATACAGAAAGGGGAATCATTGCAACCTTTTTGTAAACAATCTATTAGAGACCGTCACAGACTAAGATCTCTCTCTCTCTATTCTGTGTCAATAGCTATACATCCCTTTATCCTTGGACATTAAATTTATTGGCCGGAAATTATGAATGGGCAAGTAATGTTTTTAAATATGAGACATAAAACTGACTTGCATTATCCGAGGGCTCATTTAACAAAGTAGGGAGGTAAAAACTCAAATAGTAGGCTAAAATCTAACAATCTCTACTCTTCTGTGGTATGTTTTTTTGTGAGTCCAGTTTTGAATCAATTATATCTTGAATTTTCTTTTATGGTTATTATGTGGCTATTTCCATCTCTGTCTTTAAAACTGGGTCATTTTCTTACAATTCTCAAATTATGAGAATTGTCTTAACTTGATCTGAGAAAATGTTAAACACAGTGTAACCAACAGATGTCAGATATAAACATATACATGAGGTTTAGCAATTGGAATGTGATGTGCCTGTTAGTTATCTCTTTTGGTTGTTCTTTACATCTTAGATTGGAAAATCTCCAAAGATATGATTTTACATTTACTTTGCCCATTCAGATTCTTTTATTCAAGATTTCTATATGTATTTTACATGCATCAAGTTCTCCTACAATAAACCATCACCAATAAACCACTTTCTGAAAATATTTCTGTGCTTTAGTTATTGCATTATTAACTGGCAGAAAATTGTAAACATGGTTTATGAATTATTTACAAAGCGTGTCTACTGGGAAGAAAGAAATCTGAATGCAGGTAATGCAAAAATATGTATGAGTTCCAGATAGCACAGGTCACCATTTGGATAAACCTCTGTTTGAAATATACGATAGATAGCATGACCTTTTACTAGATTCAGATAACTGTAGTTTTCACTATGTTATACAAAGAATCCTTAGAATTCAAATCCTGGTATAATATTAATAAGAAATACAAGATTTGTAAGTACATTGTGTATTAGTTTCCTATCAAATTATTAAAAAAAATTTTAAGTGAGATAACTGAATAAGATAAAGAGCTATAATATGTGCATGTTTATGCTACAAGAAATGGGAAAATAAGTGATCATAATCTGGAAATACTGATAAAATACCTAAGAATAGTCCTGATATTTTGTTTGAGAGATCACGAATAAAGAACATCTACCTTCTCTACTTAGGTTCTGAACCAAGTTAAAAATAAGACAATGGATTCGACAAATGAGGACAAGACAGTACCATTTTTTTTTTCTATCAAAGGCTAAGTTGAAGACATATACCAATTTAGTTCACCATCATATAAAATGTAACTCAGCTACAGAGCATGGTTGAACAGTATGAGGCACAGACACTGATTTGACATGAGCAGATGTGCCCAGAAGCAAGCGGGAACAGAGTGAGGTAGCCCCCAGCCCAAGCTGGGGAAAGACAAGGGCTGAGTGGAGAAGATGTCAGACAATGACATTTATACTTTGCGAAACTGAATCTAGGGTAAATGCAAGCAAATCCAGCAGGAATAGATGGCTAGAGGCAGAAGCAGTGGAAAGGAGAAGCTATCTGAGAAGCTAAAATTTTTTATTCACGAGTTTGAATAGAAAATACATGGAACATGCTCATGTTATCAAATTGCCCTGTGTTTTCCACAGTTTTAGATAATTATTTGTTTTGTAACTCCTTTAACAGGTAGGTGAGCAGCTTAAAATAGAGAGGGTAGGGAGAACAAACAAACAAACAAACAAATAACAACCCCAAATTATAAGATTTGAAATATGAAACAAAATATTTCAAAAATTTGAAGCATGAGTTAAACTTTGGAGTCACGTTATGTTAGGTTTGTGGAAAGAGAACTCCATCAGAAGTCAGGAGCCCTGTGTTCAAATTTGGTTTATCTACCAAATATTTGCATGATCTTGGATGATGGCCTTAGAGGCTATATTCTGAAGTTCGCCCCCACCCTTTTTAAGTTAAGGAGTTGGCCTCAATGACCCTTAAAGACTTATCATATCCTGTGAGACTAGGTATCATTTTTAACAATGCCAAAGTATTGAATATTAACACATTTCTGTTCATATTAATAACTTTATTAAATTTAATCTCGCTCTATAACTAATTTACAGTGTGACTCACATTCTAACGGGTGTCAATTTCTAAATAGGTAACAAATTTATATTCTGAAAAATATTTCCTTTTAGAAAGACTTAATTAAATGGTCAAAAGTTTAAAAGTCATCAAAGTCTAAACTAAAATAACCTATTTTTATTCCCAGTACAATCACTGATAATTAACATGTACACCTATCCTTCTCTCTTCAGTCTCCCACGCTATGCACTTAGGTGGATCATAGTACTGAAAAACACCAGTGTAGGAAATAGAAACGAGGATAGTGGCGGTTCAGACTATGAGCTTAAAGCTCATTTGGATGCTATTGACTCGTTTTAGTGCCTCTGCTTTGAAATACTTTGCATTCGAGATCGTTTTTTGCCTTGACCTCAAACAGTTCTCCAAAATTTGAAACGTTCTCTGACCACTGAGACTTGACCATGGCCTTCAGCCATACATATGACACAGATCCTCAAGTGAGCTAAAAATCTTAGTACCATTTGTTTCATGACACTGTCGGGAATCAAAGGGATTGCCAAGAAATGATGTTTAAATATTTTCCTCTTAGATTTTTATCCAGTTGAGCAGGCCTCTGAAGGTAGAAATCTTTAATAGGCCTGGTAACCCAGGAACGCCGTTGATTGGCAGTGGCTGGGGACAGCAAATGCACAGGTCTCTCTGACAACCCACGCCAGGTTTGTGGAGAGACTGTTGGCATACTGTTCCACCTTTTCACCAAGAAGAGAAGTTGACCCAAATCTCAAAAATTTTACTGGGCTGGAAACTTTATTATGGAAACTTTACGGAAGCATTATTCCATAATTAACGCACATAAAAAGGGAATAAGCAAGGTTGCAAAGCAAAAGCGCTTTCAATAAAATGTTCTCAAATTGCAAGTTTTCTACTTCAATGTTTATTTGGAAAGGTCTCAGTGACCCTGCCATTCATTCCTAAAAGTCAAAGTCCGTAACCCATACGCCTTACTGGCCCCTGTGAAAAGGCACAGTCATTATAGGGTGAGAGGGTTAAGCCTCCATTTCGGCACTTACCCAAAGGTTAATCCGCCATGTAACATTGTGGTAGGCTTTCTTTTTGCACAATGCATCACTTTTTGCGTGAAACGCTGTGTCTCCTCACCTTTTGATGCTTTTGGAAATGTGATAACTCAGGAGAATGGGTTGAGCCGTCTTCTGTTAGCTTCTTTAATTCTTGTTTTTGAAGAAGATTTGACTTTACCTCAGAAAAATTCAGTAAAACTCAGATAAAATTAGGTTCGTTAGCACCACAAAATTCTCAGTGTCACATTAATCCAACAACAGCAAAACCCTTTTGAGCCTACATGGCTATTTTTATCTAAACACATTAGCTAATTAGGATGCATTATTTAGATAAAGGAATAAGATTTGATTACATTTGCACGAAAGAATATTTACTATGTTCGAGATACTGTATTGAAGCATGAGTATAGATAATTTGATAAGACAAGAAATATGCTATCTAGGAATACAGATGAATTGCGAAGACGTACTACTATACGTACCTTTAAGGTGTTCAGGAATAGAGTAACTAATTAAATAAAACCTCTCTTCTCCACTGTAACAGAGAAACTTGCTGCAGTTTTGATGTTTGCTGACAGCTTTTACACTTCACCCTTCCTCTTTCCCGTGTGTCTCGTACATGACAAAGCTAATATGAAAACTCAGATGTCCCCTCCTTTGGCATCTCTGGGAGATTAAAACTACACAAGCCGCCGCCTGTACGTGGGCGCCTTCACCCTGTACATACTCCCCAGACGCAATAAAGCACCAGATCAGTCTCTTTTCCTAAATCTCTCAAACAGTGAGTGAACCTGCTTTGAGAGACCTGCCCTGCTCTCCCCTGATAACCCCATTCTCTAAGGTACAGACTTTCTCACACCTCATCATATGTGTGTAACATCGGCAGTCTCAACACATGAACCGAACCTTGGGTGGGGGTCCGCAATGACTTTCTAGGGATGGGCACGAGATCCACCTGGGTTTGGAACCAATTGAGAGGAAGCTATGGGATTCAGATGTATGGAAACCTAAGTGTCAGCTTTATTTGGGATAAAATACTGAAATGGAGGACGTGCTTAGAGGTAAGCATATAAAGGGGTTCCTCGTACTCTACCCCCATGCATCGTTCAGGATAGACTGGGTTACCCTGGGGTAACAAGCAGTCCTAAAATACACTCAGCATTTAAACACTCTCACCTAGTTACAGGTGCAGTGGGCCAACTACAGGCCTGTCATGAAAAGATTCTCACATAATGGCAAAGAGCAGATCAATTTAATGGAAGAGAAAAAGAGAGTGAGATTGAGAATGTCAGGGTTGGACAAAAGGAAGACTTCCCTCTACGAAACCTGCCAATCAGATAAAACTCCTCCTTCTATGGGAAGGAGTAGAGAACTTGGTGCTAAGAGACCCTGAGTGTCACTGAGTGTCAATGGAGCAGGAGTATCAGCGAACCATAGCCTTCAGGCCGTACCCAACCTGCCATCTGCTTGTGCCAAACACAGAACACCCATTCATTTACCTATGGAGTATGGCTGCTTTTACAACCACAGAGCTGAATAGTGGTGAGAGAACCTTTGTCCTGCAAAGCTCAAGCTATTTATTCTCTGGCCCTTTATAGAAAAAGTCTAATGACTCCTGCCAGAGCAAATGTCTATCCGCAAATACTGAAAGACAGGGAATTTAAGTTGAGCAAAGAGTAAAATCAAAGTATAAGGGGAAAAGAAGAAAGTAGAAAATTTACTTTTTTCTCACTATTATTTAGGGTTTTCATGAGATCTTGTTTAACCCCTCAGCCATATTTCCAGTGCATCTCATAGAGGCAAATGGGATGATGGTAAAGCAGGTGGGCCTGAGCTTTAATTCTGTGTCTTCCGTTTACACGCTGAGGGACCTTGGACAAATTCATCTGCCTCTCTTAGCACTAATTATTTTAAAAAAATGATATATTTTTTCTTTGTAGTGAAATTCAGCCTTCATTTACCTACATTTCGCCTGTTTCCAAGACTGTTTGCTTTACTTATAAATATGTCCCCAACTGTCATTAATGTTTTGGTGCAGGGCCATGATAAAGTTGTCACTGGCCATTAAAAGAAGAAATTAAAGTAATTTAAATAGTTTTTATAAAGCAAGATATGTTTAAAATGTGTTCACTGTAAACTATTCTAAAGGCTGCATACTATAATATGTGGAAGTCCTCTAATTTAGTTGAGTATTTTCATATTTTTTTCAGTATTTAGCTTATTTCCAGGATTTCATTTTATAAATAATATTGGTGTGAATATCTGCAAGTATACATTTCCCCCTATATAAACTCTATCATCTATTCATCCATCCATCCATCTCTATCTGTCTGCCTATCTAAATATCTATCTATCTATCTATCAATCATCTATCATCTATAGACTATCAACTCTGGTGACTCTTAGTCTACCTACAGTATATGCCCTTGTTACTACACACTTGCAAGCATTGAGTATCACCATTTTTTCTAATAGTTGCAATTTGAGAGTCAAACATATTTTTTAAATTTGACATATTTAGATAAACATATAGTATTCAATATGATTATTATTGATATTTACTATTTTATGATATATCTGAGATTCTTACCAGTTATCTACTGCATTTGCTTTTTTTTCCCCTTAAGAACTGACCTGTAGAGCTATTTATTTATTAAGAATAAATATTTAATATTTATTTGCCATTTTTGTCTTTGAATTTTATTCATTATGACTTTTGAAAAGCGGGAAAGCAGTGTTTCCTTTTAGTTCTTTTGTACTTAGCTTTTCAGAACAACTCTCTGTTCTTTTCATTATATTTATTCTTACCTGTATTCAGATCCAAGCAAATATAGATATTGAATTGTTTAATTTCCCAAGTACTTTGTGTATGATTCTTTCTCTTTTGTTGAATTTCTGAGGACTCATTTTTGGGTATGGTGAGGAGATTATCAGCAGGTCAGTACCGTGATCAAGGCCTGATGTCTCGTGATCCCATGACGGTAATACAGCATCAGTCAGCTTAAGGGATCCTTGACAGGCCTCAGCCTAGAATCAGAGTCCTGATCTCAGGCAACCCCAGAGGCCCAAGTGCTGGAGTTCTGGGTTCAGCGGTCTTAGGCAGAGGGTTGGGGAGCCCCATAAGTGGGAAAAGCCTCCCAGTGGTCTGGTTCAGGCTCAAGGTCATAGGTAGAAGGTCGGGGAGCCCCATAAGTGGGAAAAGCCTCCCAGCGATCTGGTTCAGGCTCAAGGTAGGCACAGCACTGCCATCTCTAGAAGGTCATAGGGTACTCAGAAAATTTCAAGGACAAACCTTGGGACTGTAGGGGAGGAAGGGCAAGTATTACACTAACAAGCAGGACTTGTGCCATTTAAGGATGGAAATATAGAGAGGTTAAGAGTCATTCAAAGACAGAACATCGATGAGACTGTAATGCGCATGCTTTTTGTTGTTTTTTAATTTTTAATTTTAATTTTTTGTGTGTGTGGAAAAGTGTATTTTCTCAAGACAGAGTCTCATGCCCCTCTAGATCAAACTCTTTGCTCTTAAACATGTTACCTTTGAGAATTATTTTTCTTATGATAGATATTTTCGCATATTATTCAAAAATCTGATTGAAGATGACTAAATAGAGTTAATACTACATATCTGTCCAGTACTATGTGAAATTATGCATACATGCATACCTGCTCAAACGTTTATCCTAGCTCAGTCCCCGGCTCATGATAAGCACTTAGAATTAGTTTCCTCTCAGACCCAGTGGATACTCACCCTACATACACTCCAGCAGAATGCGGATGGATGCTCATTCCCCTCCCCCATCTTACTCCTATCCAGCATAAAGAAATTCATTTTTTTCAGTGACATTACTTTTTGTACAAGTGAAAGAACAATTTTCCCCTAATAATTTAAAGGTATGTGTAGCCAACTGTCTTAGAAATTTGAATGCTTCTTTTCACCAATTTGTGTAGCATCCCTCCCATATTCTCCTGTGCCAATAGCAGACAACCTCTTCTTTCAGGTAATAAATGAAGGATTTTTCTGGGGGAAGCTGATATAAGAGGCTTTTTACACTTTAATTTTTTTCTCTATTTTCTCCTTTTAATGGTTTCTTTTCTCATCACTCATGAAGGTTTCAAGGTAATGTCTGCCACTGGATTTAAAAATGGCTACATTTTGCCAGACTTGTAAAATGGGGGTCACATGCAGGATTTATAATTAAGTGATGGCTGAGAGTCCTTCCTCTGAAGGAATAAAAGCAAGCCTCTACACGAAGCTGTGCTCTTGGGGAGACTAGAGAATTGATGTTGTCAACAGTGAAATGTGGGAAAATAGGGATTTTCAAAACCCATTCTGTAAGCCCTGTGGGCTAATCTACTAGTGACAAGTTACTGCCACTCAGACCGTCATGCTCATCTGTAAAACAGCATAGGATTTTGTGTTTAATCTAACCCACATAGTTGTTGTGAGGGTCAAAGAAAATAAAGGAAAAAAAAGAAAAAAAAGAGGAAAAATAATATAAAGCATTTAAAACAGAGTGGTGATTTCTTAAGGACTTCAGAATGAAGGGGATAGATTTTTTTAGTTCCAAACTATACCCCAAAAGCAGGGCTGGCACAGTGATAGGCACCCTAGTTCAAGGTTAAAGGCCTCCGACTTCTATCTCTGCTCAGCCGAAAGCAGTAAGGAATAAGAGCGGAATTTTGACTAGGAGAGAGATTCTTGAACCAGGTTTGTGGGGGTAGGGGAGCCAGCCGATGGTGCCACCAGGTTTAATTAATCATAGTGCTGATATCTCTGTCAACAAATACAAAATGACATCAAGCAGCCTAGGTTTATGCCCCTGAGAAATATACCTATTTTATAACGTACAAACATTATAGAGTATTTACTTAGTATAAACCAAGCTGTGCCAAAATCAACCTTCAAAATAACGCTGCCGTAACTTCTGATGTTGGCAAAATTACAGCTACATGAACAAAATTGTCTTTTAAAGAGACCCCATAGAGGGAAATCTTAAAATCCCAATTTTCTTTATATATATATATTAAAAGTATCATCAATACCATTATTTTTCACATGTAAACAAAATTATTGCGTTTCAATGAAGAAATCAAATACATTGCACTTCTAGGCAGTGTATTTTGATTAACTGCTTGCTTGATACATTAAATAGCTTCAATTGCTACTTCCTCACAGTGTTATCATATAATAATCAGAGCTTTTACTCCATCTAAAATCTTCTTAGATGCAATTTTTGAAAAAGAAAATTGACCCAGACACATAATTTGAAAATTAAATGGTCAGAAGTTGCCCGCACACGTACATTATACTAACGCGGCCTTGTGAAAGGCATCTGTGTAGGGAGCTCGTGTGTTATTCTCTCCTCCAGCACTTAGTGGGATCCCTCCTTGTGTCAGGCGTGACCTTTTCTGAGATGTTTGGTAGGGGCTTGTTGTGTCATTATATCTCGAAGTGGCCATAGACAACGTCCACTCAGTTGCCATTAACATGCCTTGATTGGATCCCACGAATTTGTACAGTTATTAAAAGTAGAATTTTGCCAATTCCAATTTCTAAAGTTAGAAAGTTTAGTTTCGTTTTGTTTTTCAAGAAATAGTATGCTTTCTTAGGAAAATGACCACTGCTTTTAGTCTACTATCCAAAAATATGCCAACATATACCATCTAACTGAAGGGCAGGAATGAGCAGAGTAGGGCGTGTCTGGTTGAAGGTGGGGAGATGATGACCAACTGATATTTGCTGAATGTCTATGTCGTGGGCCCTGGCTGGTGCTGGGTGGAGTACCACGTCTCCATCCTTGGCCGAAGCATCCTTTATCTGACCACGTACGCTTTGGACATTTTTGTTCATTTAGCTCACGTTTATAAGCTCCTGATATGTCCTGGATCCTCTGTATTGCATGCATTGTGTGACCTTGTCTTTGATTGTTTCTCCATCTTCACTCCCTCTTTTGTCTCTGGACATTGGCTAGCCACTCAGGTCTTTAGTCGCTCTCTCCAGGGCACCAAAGTGCCACTGTGTTAGGGACTTGCACCTGAGGTTCCTCTTCTGGGAACATAACCACACAGCTGCTTGCAGGGGTAGCGGCTTTTTCATCTTTAGATCGAAGCTAAAATGTAATTTCACGTCAAATCGTTCTTTCATTATTGCTGCAAACAAGTTCCCATCACTATGTGGCACAGTAGCTAATTTAACTTCATCAAACTTACCCAGCAAATATGTTTCTTACATGTTGGTTTGTTTTTGAACTAGTATTCATTTGCCACACTCCCACTTCTCCAAATGTAAGCCCCAGGAGGGCAGGGGGTGTGGAAGACCTCACAGTTATGGGTGAGGAATCGTCCTGGCACATAGCAGAGGTCAGTGCGTATTTGATAAGTGACCCCCTAAGTGAATGATTATAAGATACTTAAGACACAGTCCCTTCTACCAGAACCTCATAATCTGTAATAGATTCAGATACTAGAAAAGGAGACACAGTGGGCCCATCTGCAGGCAGGTAGGTATAGGCCAGGACTCCATGGATGCTCACTAGAGGGGTGAATGGCCAGAGATGGGAAGTCGGGGCTCAGGGCACAATCTGACTTCGAAAGACTGAGCCTGGGCTGAATTTTCAAGGTGCACGTGACTGAACGCTAATGACACATTTCATAGTTAAATGTGAAAAGTGTCCCCGTGGACTGAATTGTGTTGCCCTCACCCAGCTCACATGTTGAAGTCCTAGCCTCCGCGTGACAGTGTGATGGTATTCAGAATTAGGACCTTTAAGAGGTAATTAGGTGAAATGAAGTCACAAGGGTGGGGTCTTACTTCCGCAGGACTGGTGACCCTGTAAGGCAAGGACTAGAGATCTCGCTCTCTCCCTCCCCCTCCCATTCTGTGCCGGCTCAGAGGAAAGGCCAGGTGAGGACAAAGAGGTCATCTGCAAGTCAGGAAGACGGCCTTCAGTCAGAAACCAGCGCCCAGTCTTTGATCAGACATGCTCAGCCTCCAGAGTGGTGAGAAATGAATTCTGGTTGTTCCAGCCACATGGCCTCTGGTGTTTTGATGTGGCTGCCCTAGCTGACTAGCACAAGCATAAATGAGAGAGACTTCTTAATTAAATTTTCTCATTAAAATTTCTTAATCTATGCTGCGACCCAACAAGGCTATTATTTTTAAATCCACTTCTTTTAACTTTCTCTCTTTCTATTCATCGCTCTTGAGATTTTAATCATCTCTCCCATATATCATTGCACTCTAAGTCGCTTCAAATATGATCTGGAAAAAAAAATCGGTTATTTATAGATCAGTAAATAATGATAAACTTTTCCTGGCTCCAAACAGTGGTAGTCAGCAATTTATGCAGGTTTTTTTTTTTTTTCTTTTTCTTTTCTTTTTTTTTTTGCACCTATTCAAAGAATTAGCATTCTTAATCAAATAGTCAATGATTGCTGCTTCTTTGTCTTCAGTTTTCTTTCTGCTTATGATAATACTATATATCTTCAGACACGCTGTAATGTGAATTTATTTTAATTGTGAGAGCGGCTGAGAATATGACTAATTCCCTCTTCTGTAGTACACCTACCACTTTATGGCTGCCTAACAATTAGTCTCAGTATTGTTTAGCTTCTAAGTCTAAATCATTGTCCATTAATATCCAGACGTTTATCAGGAAATGCCAGATTTTCCAAGCGAGAGTCAGGAAGTCTGCTTTTCAGTGGTATAACCAGGAGGTAAAAGTGCACTGTTCTTCTGTGTGTGCTTCAATAATGTCACCATATTTTGAAATTTTCTAGAAATAGTCACTTTTTATAGAAAGCCGAGAATTACAACATTGGGACAGGTGTTTGGTTCAAATAGCGATATATTAACAGAGGAAAAAGTAACTTCCCATAACTTTTGCCTAACATTTTTTTAATGTATTATATATATTATATATTTATTATATATTATATAATATATATGTATGTATATATATGTATATGTGTGTGTGTGTGTGTGTGTGTGTGTGTGTGTGTGTGTGTGTGTATTTAGGAGTTCTACTTCTTGAGGTAATTATTTCCATAACTGGTGGATAGAACACAGATTTTTAGATGAAACAGGTAAATAACCAGTTCATCTCACAAAGTTTCCTTAATCATATCAAACCTTATTTTCCACATCTGAAAAGCAAGAATACTTTAATTACTTATGGAAGGGATAAGGCAATATATGAGGTAAGACATATAATAAGAACATAGTTAATATTTTTAAAAGTTTATTTTTAATGCTGATAATGTACAAAGTATCCTGGTTCTGAAATTATTATTAAATTATTGGTCACCACCAGATATGCCATTTATCTGTGTTTCAGTCACTGTGTGTAAAACTCAGACTAGAAGCCATGACTTACATATTTCTCAGGTATCTGAAGATAAAATGAACTAGTTAGAATGGAGCCGTAACGTGGTATTCTGATGGTGAATTTTATGTGATTACTTAGTTGAACTATGTTACCCACATATATTGTCAAGATGTGAAGATGCTTTTGAGTGAGAATAACATTGTAATCAGTGGACTTTGAGTAAAGCAGAGTGCACTCCAAAATGTGGGTGGGCCTTATCCAATCAGTTGAAGGACTTAAGAGAATAAAGACTGACCTCCCCTGAGCAAGAAAAAATTCTGCCAGCAGACATCCTTTAAACTTGAAATATAGATTTTGGACTTGCCAGCCTCCCTACTCACTTAAGCTAATTTCCTAAAATAAATCTGTTTCTGTATATACACATCTTATTAGTTCTGTTTCTCTGGAGAACACGGACAAGTACATACATGGATTTATTTATTTGAACTTCACTAAAATATTTATAAAATAGTTAATGCATATCATGTAAAATTCTAGGAACATAGCAATGAATAATACAGAGATATCCTTGACCTCATGAAGCTTAAATATAGACAGACACACAACAAAACACAATTATTTCAGGTAGTAGTAAGCGTGGTGAGAGAGAGGAAAGAGGGAGTGTTGACAAAGAGTGACTAGGGATGGAAAACTAAAACAGAATGTTCTAGATTTCTTTCATTTACCCCTCCACATCCACTGTCCACCTGCCTCTACCTTACTCTCTTCTTTGGAAGAAAGCTGACTTGGGGAGACTGACTGGTGCCCACAGGTTTCTTCATGATTTGGAGGAGGGAGGAAAATAAAGTCAGAGTATTTATTGCCTCTGCTCCCTCTTAGCAAGGTGACCATGGGCTGGTTCTGTGCCTGATCTAAAGATCACTGCTCCTAGGACTGTATACAACTTTCCTTCATTCCAGCTTCTAGTAACTAGTACAATTTCTGGATGCTGACTGTCTCTTGTGGTTCCCCTACACCCTATATTTATACTTAGTCTTCCTGAAAATAAATCCTGCCATTATCTTGCTTTGAGTCTGTCATTTGTTTCCTGTTGGTATCTGACTGATACAAAGCCATCACAGAAGGTCTCGTGAAGACTGACGTTAGGCTGAGACCAACATGTTGAGAAGATGAGAGCTATGTGAAAAATATTTGGAAGAGCATTCTAGGTGGAAAGAAGAGCAAGGATAGATATCCTGGAGAAGACACAAATATGGTATTTGAAGAGCAGGAAGAGGTCATTGTATCTGGAGTGCTGAGTGACAAAGAGAATGTGGGAGGAGGTCAGAAAGATAGGTAGTGACATTTGTATCGACCAGAGTAAACAAGATTAAAACCTTTGAAGTGTTTTAAGCAGAGAAGTAGGTCGATGAGAGGTGTTCCATTTACAGTAGAAGACCTTGATCATGGCTGAATGAGGGCATCCCAAAGATACGTCCACAGCAATTTGCTGAATCCCGTGAATGTGACCTAATTTGGAAAAAAAAAAAAAAAAAGACTTTGCAGTTGTAATGCTATTAAATATCTCAAGGAGAGATTAACCAGTGGTACCCTAAGTCTTAGAAGAGAAAGGCAGAGAGAAAGTTGAGACACACAGAGGAGACAGGAGAGGAGGATGTGAAGATGGAAGCAGAGGCTGAGATGATATGCCACATAGCAGGGAGCCAAGGATTGCACAGGGAGACCGGAGCTGGAAGAGGCAAGGAGAGAGTGATTCTGCTGTAGAGTCTGCAGAAGGATCAGGACTTTGATGAAGCCTTGAATTCAGACTCTGGCCTCCAGAACTCTGAGAGAATAAATCTGTAATATTTTAAGCCACCTTGTCTGTGGGTATTTGTTACAGCAGTGTAAGGAAGCTCATACAACCTCCGAGAAACCTCCACTTAACTCTGCAGATTAAACTTAACTTTTATTCACTACTGGCTTCTCTTTGTTCCCCCCCCAAGAGTCCTTTGCTCTCAATATTGGATATGGATGCATACCAATGCTCAGTCGTGTTTATTCCCAAACTGTTTATACCAGTTCTACTTGTTTTTATACTTATTTAATGATGTATTCAGTGTTATATAAATTAATGGAATATGAACATGAATAAACACTTGCATAAAAACATGAGTAGAATTGCAAATACACCAAAAACTTGCATAGAGACATCACGTGGGAAAATCACATTGAGCTTTTTCAAGGGATGAAAGAAGGTCAGTGTAGTTAGAAGAACAGAGTGATAAAGGATATACCAACAGATGACAGATGAAGATATACGCTTTTAAGCTCCAAGATTCCCACAAGGCAGTAGATAGTTGTTGATTATAGCATAAGAATAAATGAGTAGGTCATCTGAGAAAGACAATGACCTTCATCTAGGCTTGCTATTATGCAGATAAACTGGGAGCAACTGTGCTTGTGATAAGGTTTAGAGATACATCCAGTATCCTGGACTTGTTGTTCTTTGGGTCAGTTTCTCTAAAACTTTCCTGTTAGATTACTCAGAGATTCTAGAAGTAAAGCTAACAAGCTTTTAGTCTTTGAGTTTATCTTGCAGAATTCTAGAAAATGAATAAATCTGCTAACCAACCAACCAGCCAAACATCCAACCAACCAACCAGCTAATCAACAAAACAAAAAAGCACAAACAACTCCAATAATACCCTGAGAGTCGTTATTTCTTTGAAAATTAACTTGAATATTCTGGAATCACTTATAAAAGGGGAGTTGATTTAAAAATATAAATTGTCTTGTATTCATGAGATGGCAGTAAAATTCAGAAAAATATTTTGAAAATTTAATGTATTAAAAGTGTCTTCACATGCCGATCTGTTTTCAAGACACTTGGACTGGATCTTACAGATGATTCATTGCATGTGTGGCTTATTCGAGAAAGAGGTAACAGACTGCAGCAGGTTTCTGGATTCTGGGAACAAGCCTGGGGTCTATCGCATAAGACAAGTGAATTTACGTACATTTAGTTTTGACTTAAAATAAAAGGTGTGTGCAAGCTGTATGTGTACCATTTATATCATGTCCTCACATCAATAAGCCATTTTTGATGGATTGAGCAGACAGTGGTTCTTACTGGGTTTAGAAGGTCTGGCTTCCATTAGGTGCTGACAAACCCTTGGGTTATGAACACCTTGCGTATTTTGCGTTGAAATGCACCACACTTTTTATTCTTGCCTCTTTCTCTCCACACCTACCACTCTTGCCTGCATCCCCAGGAAAGGCACCTGTCTGCCCTGGTTATGCCGTCGGCAGCACTTACCACATCGCCCAGTGTGAAGTCCTGGCAAGGATTGATGGTTTAATCTGATTTGAGTATTGGCCGTCCAATTCATTAAGTCAGTCATTTCCTGCTTGTTATTAGATTTCTTTCAGAGTAGATTTTCTGCTCTTTTTTTCGGTCAGTTTAAAAATGGCTAAAGTTAGAGGCAAGGTTAGCAGACAAGAGGTACTGTCTGGTTAGGAAACTCTGATTTGAATGAGATAACGTTGAACAGTAGGGCAGCATTTCCTGTTTCGCTCACGAGGCAAATATAAATGCTACCATGACTTGAAGGAATTAAAATTTAAAGAGTGAATGCAAATAGGCATTTGTATTTCTTCACGTTCCTAAACACTGAGTTGTCTATTGAATAAATAAATGTGTTTCTTGACTCCTTGCTTCTTGTCAGGCGCTGTGAAAGTCCATGCCAGGTATAATTTTATTTCATCATCCTACAGCCCCTGAGCATGTCTGGAAACAGCATGACCTATGGGGTCCAGGAGCCAAGTCTGGGATTCGCTTCCCAATCACCGTCATGTGAGCAGAGCACATCATGGCTGCTGGTCACTGTGCTAAGCACTTTACTTGGGTTTCCTTTTCATTCTTTCATTTCCATTTCATCTCCATGGGGCAGAAAATTTCATCGCACCATTTTCCATGAGAAGACACAGAAGCATAACCAATCATTACTTCTCAGAGGTAATGAGTGACAGAGTTTTGATTAGAACTCAGGCAGACTCCAGAGCCTGTGTTCAAATATCTGGTCTCCTTCCTTCAGAGTTTTATTTTCATGTCAACCTTATATGTTTTGTATTTAGTTTCTTGTTTTCCTCAAATGTAAGTTTGGGCGATGAAAAATTTTGTGCACATTAAAGGATCTCGTTAGTGACTTGGCTCTAAATCAAAGCAAACAAACAAAACGAATGCCTATTTTTTCACAAATGAAGTAACTGAAGCTCAAGTAATGGGAATGAGTGACACAGGCAGTGAATAAGTAACAGCTCAGCAAAGTCTACTGTAGAGTGATGTTTTAACCTTTATATACACATGGGGATTAGCCTGATTTTATGAATGTAGTACGTGCTCAATAAATGATTAGGTAATCCAACTATTGAAAATTGTGCTGATCCTCTAATCCAGGTATTTTGATGTCATTTACATTCATATGTATTCATATTTTCTGAGATTTGTTCAAAATTGCTTTGTAGTTTTACCGCGTGTATGCAAATTTATTAAAAATATGGGACTTCCACCATAATTGGGATTTATATTGTCACAATATTGATCTTATCCTTTTAGGTTATAATAGCTCTTTCATCTTTTTTTATTTTTAAAATAAACCAAAATAACAAGAAATCAACATACAATTTCCATCTATTTGAAAGCAAGGTTCTATAGCTCTAAGATCTTTTTATTTTTCCACTTATTCTCATTTAAAATCTGTATCATTAAATTTCAGAGTCCTAAAGAAAAATTAAGGGATAAGGAGAAAATCTTAAAGTTACAGAAGTCCATAGAGTATTTTTAAAAATGAAAAAATTGATATTGTAGTAAACAAAACATATTTAAAAAAGCATAAATTAATATACCAGAGAAATAATAATAATAATAATAATAATTTTCAGAAACACTTATGAAAAATAAATGTACAAACTTATGAATTAACAGCATAATATTCTTTGTGATCATTTTAATGACCAAATATTTTATAATTATGTTTTAAATACATGACTCAGTGATTTTAAGTAATATTCAAGGCATAAAACTATTCACCATTCATTTATTTATTCATTCATTTATTTTTCATTCATCAAAAAATTATTTAGCATCTACCATGCACTAGTCATCATTAATTCAAGCAAGGGTGCCCGTGTTTGTTTTTCTCTCTTTTATTATTTAGAGCAAAGCTCTCCAAAGTGGGTACATGTGCCATAAGCGAATTTAATATAGAAATTGGCACTATAAATCTTGCTGAACCTGGCAGACAGTTGGATTAGGGACTTGAAGTGGATTAAATCACTGGCCCCAATTCTTTACTTTTCTCTGCCTTCCTCCATTTCTGCGATTTCATTGTGGTAAAGCGTACACCTATGTCTTGATTCTGGGCTTAGCCATGTCATTTACTTCGTCAAATGGCCTGTGCGTGAAGGTGACAGTGTGTCAGATGTAATTCTATGTCTTAAAAGGCCTTGTGTGTTTTCTCTATCCTTTTCACTTGTGTTTCTGTCATCATGTTGAGAAGAATTTTCTCTCTTTCTGCTGCCCATCAGCTTGGGCCCCAGAATAAATGCACTTAGGTAGAATTATCCCAGCCAGCACAGCAAACCTGTGGGTCAAGGCAGAGTCACATGACTCAACCCAGTCTAGATCATCCAATCTTCATATGAATTTTGGATTGGTAAGAGTAAATGATTGTTGCCATTAGCCAATAAGTTTAGATGTGATCCAGTGTTTTAATGAATGACGATGGCTAACTGGCCATGTATTAGTCTAATATGTCTGACCTCTTCTCATCACCTCTTTTCTGCTTTCCTATGAATGAGAAATCACTTGATTGGTGAATTTGGAAAAAGAAATTGGAGACACATAGCGAAGTCATTTCTTCTTCCATTATTCTTGGGTGCATAACGTCTGCAAAGACATATGTTCTACTCTATTTCTTCTTGTTGTAAATTTTATAGAGTGGAACACACACATAGACAAATACATAAAACATTTTGGGCCTATTGTTCTAGTTTGAGATGATTGTGTTGAGTGGGTAAGCTGCTTAAATTATTTGAGGTTCAGTATCAGAAAGCCCACAGGATCACAAATATAAGCCATGTTCATAATATTAGCTTTATCAGCAATACAGTTAGTATTGTAGCCTCATTTCACCTACTTGATCTTATTTCTCAATTTGTTCTCAACTAAGGAAAGGAAAAGGGATGCCGGTCACTGAGCTTCATCAAACCCCAGGATACGGAGCATGGGACAGAAAGATTGAGATAGATGTTCTGTGCAGTAAACTTAACAGAAAAGGCTGTTGCCCCTGGTGCTGGGGATGTAGTGGAGGAGCTGGAGTGTGGAGGTTGAGTTCATTTCATTGGATGCGTTAGGCTGTGAACTTCTAGAAATTGGTTGTAAGTGATTAATTATATTGTATGTGTGTGTAGATACGTATGCTTAACAAACACTTATAAAACACTGGTTATGTGCTTTGCAAATATGAACTCATTACAAATATAACAATACAATATCATAGCATTGTCATATGTTATGTAGTGTTACCATATAATATTGTTACCTTCATTTAAATGATGAAGGACTTGAAGTATGGAGAAAGGACATTAAGTTACCTAAAGTCATATAACTAGTACATGGCTAAGCAAAAATTTCACCTCTGGCATAATGGTTCTAGTATTAATATTTTTAACAATAAGCTTTATCTATACAGAAGATATTTAAGTTCAAAACTAAAATATGGAACATCAGTTATTGGGTTCAACTTGCGGTTATTGGGCCTACTATGTAGACATACATTATTTTAAGCTTCATGATTCAGTCTTGTGTCAAGATACAAGCTTATTTTTTTTTTTCAATTGGATTTTAGCCACAACCACCTGAGCACCTGACTTAGGCTTTAGAGCACATGGCACTTTAAACTTAATTGATCTCTATTATTTAGGGCAATTTTGTGCAAAAGCAAGCAGTACGTTTTATAAAATTACCATCGTATACATAAGTCCTTATGCAGTAGGAGCTTGGACCTTGTTTGTTTTATGCAAAAGTGCCCCTCTGAAAAGATGTGGGCAACAGGGCTCAGTAAAATGGCAGCCACTGGGGCTAGTAATGGAATAGAAGTTCTGACTTTTCAACAATACCAAGGAGATGATGGTCTGGTAAGCAAATGTTGGACATGGCAACCTCAGCAAAAATGAAGATGTCAGCAGAGCTATGGATTGCAGGTTCAATGGTAGAAAGCATAGAGTAGCTATTAAACCTTGACCACACACCATGAAAGCTTTGTCCTCAGCGCATCACAAGCTGTTGTGGAGCCCTAGTCACACACTGTCCTCAACAGTGGTCGCACTATTGAGGCCACAGCGGCTGCTTGATCAGTGGAGACTAGCCATAAATTCAGGTGTGGCTACCAGCAATCTCAGCAGAGGGTGGGCCAAATTTCTGTGACTACATCTTGACCTATGAAAATGCAGCTTTTTCTGAGCAAGATTGGCCAAGGGAAATGTTTCACCATAAGAGAAAGAGTTTTTTTGGCTTTTTAGGTATCACAGGAGTGAACAATATTCTCTGCTTTCAAATGTTGGGCATATGAGTTGTCCATGAACTAGACAAAGATAGGGGCTTTATCAGCTTAACCAGCTTCTAATGGTTACTGCCAAGAGCTATCATGTAATGTTAGCTTATAGGCTCCAAATTTCATTCTTCCGGGGCCAGAGGCTAACCTTGCGTTCATGAAAACACTTCTCCATAAGTGGATTTATGGTGAAGGTAGTGAAGTGTGGACTTCAGGGTCCCTCTTGTGTACGGTTCCCTCCAAAGCTCTCTGGAGCTTTCCAGTAATATATTCATTAGGTCATAAGTTTTGTTAAATTGGCAAAAGTCAGATAATTTAGCTCCAATCAGTTATGGCTATTAGTTATTTAGTTTCTGACTTCCTCTCCATCCCTCTTCCTCAATTAATGGATTTGATGGGAGTAACCATAGACATTTTTTTTTTTTTTCTGGATCTAACTAAAAGGACACATTTGGTTTGAATTGAGTGGGATATCTGTATGTAAATCACAGTCACTTTCATGGAGGGTCATAGTATAGTCTGACATCTGATCACAGACCAGGATTTTGGAACTATCCTTCCCATCTCTGTGCTAACTCACACAAAGCCACTACAGACAAGAGCAGGACCAGAGATCATAATTGTTTCTTTTTCTAAATTAATATTTTATATTCTGGGTTTTTTTTTTTTGGTAAGAGGATGCTGAAAATTGCATAAATATCTGATGCCACAAAACCTGAATCTGACCCTGTCTACAGGTTCATCCCAGCCAGATGGTCTCAAGTTAGCTCTAGCTTAAATAATTTCTTTCTCATGGAAGAAAAAAAGCATGGCTGGGCCAAATTCCACAGTAAGAGGCAGTGCAAATAGGCACTGGGCCAAAAAACTTAAGTTTCCCTAAACAGGAAAGACTAGACATCATGTCACTATTGTTTTCAAGGATAAAAAGAGAAATGGAAAATAAGAGAGGCATATAGACAAGGTTATAAATATAGGTATAGATAAACTTCTAAATATATACTAGCAGAGAGGCAAAATTAAAATACCTGGTGACCTAGGCTACCACAACTGCACATTTCTAAACCTTACAAAAAGGTAGTAATAACTCAAATGACATTCTGATGGTCAGTGCTATAATATTGTGAATTCTGTTTAGACTCTCTAAGAAGTAAGATAAAAAAAAAATGAAATTTACCATGGGACTAAAGAAAGAGGGAGGGAGAGAGACAAATATAAAGATGGAGAGAGAAAGAGACAGGAGGAGAGAGAAAAAAGAGAGACAGACACACACACACACAAAGAGAAAGACACAGAGAGAAATACTTCTGACTGCTACAAAATGAATGCTGGTAGAACCAGGCATCAAGAGTGTTTTGTTGAAACTGAGCCACATAGAAGTTGGGAAGAATGAAGTTTAGACTTTGAGTTCCTTGAAATTTAATTCACAAAGAAGAATTTTATTTTAAGCATTAATTCCTTTAGAGTTTAACTTGCAAAGTAAATTTTGGACTTCAATTTCTTCCTGATATTATGAGACACAGTTTAAATTAAATTGGGAGGGGGGATTTTCATATGGTTCGCATTTTGAGCATCTTAATGGCATTTAATCTCATTGCAGAATCACTAAGAAGATATATTGTACAACATGGCTGGGCATAATTTGAGTTGGAAAATAGAATGCCGAATGCATTCATTTTTAACTTCATATTCTGATCATAACGGAATGAAGTAGTTTGAAATTACTCTCCTGCAATACAAACTTAAAAAAAAATAGGAAATAGCTATTTTAACATGTTGGACAACAGGTAACAAAAACAGATGCCTGGGAAATAATAAAATGAACAAGGTGAGCCTATGACTGCTCAGCTTTCTGATTGGAGCTAATTAATGAACGAAGTACAGTCAAGGAACGTTAAACAGAACAATAATCTTGTTGAGTAGAAGAGGCAGAGATAAGAGTAGGGGAGGCCAAGGCAGCTAGAATGTGTGTCCAGGAGAAGGGGAATGTGTAGAAAAGCAGTGCCAGGTATTTTTACAGGGATCTTCTTGAGTCTTCTGTTGAATATTCACCTGCTCATATATAGGGTGAAACCCCACAAGGCAGATAAGAAAAAATCCTAAGGAAAAAAATAAACATTTCTTAACAGCTATAATCCCAGGAATTCTCAGAGCTCACACAGAGCTGGATATTATTAGGAATGCCCCTGGGAAATATCTTGTTGAATACATAGGACAATCAGTAGAGACAAGAGAGGAGCCACACCCTCAGAATAACGATAATTTTTTTCTACTCCAAACTCATTCTCCCCCCCCAAAAAAAACCTTAAAAAACAATCTTTACAGCTTTAAAAATCTGATGCTAATTTTGATTTATTATACCGTTCAACATTTATTTCATCATAAAATCACCCTCTGTGGCAAAGGCATAATAGTAATTTTCATTTTCTAGGAGTGCTATGATATATTAAAAGGTTTATTTGTTCAACAAGACTAGTTCAGCTAGTATTAAATTAAATCTTTATTTACATTCTTCTATAAGCTTTGGCCAAACCTGTAATAAAAATAACTTCAATTGAATGCAATAGCTATTTTCCAAGAAATTGCTGTTATATATTACTTTATACAATAAATACAATAAATCAAATGTAAAAAGTGCATGGGAATCAGATAATTTAAATAAATTGTAATTAAAAATCTTGGGATCTTTCTATAAAATAAAGAGTAGTCTGTTCCCTTTTACTTAAAAAAACAACATTTTTAAACTAGCATAAAAGTAACTAAAGTACTTGTTAGATACAGCTCAATACTCTTTAAAAGAATAAAATAAAATCTAGCAATCAAGAACATAACAGTCACAAATTCCAGCATTCAAAAATCACTAAATTAGAAAAAGCAGAAAAATGTTGTTCAGTAGAAACAGATCTTGAAATAACAGGTGACAAAATTAAGAACATTGCAACAGGTATTATATTATGCTCCAGATATTTAAATAGCTATTTGCAATATTGAAAAACAAGACCATGATTTCTTAAACAGAATATACAGAAAAGAATCAGGGGGACCTGCAAAGCTTAAAAATGTGATACCTGAAGTTAAAAATACTCTGAATAGAATTAATAGCAGTTTAAACACTCATGAAGTAAAGGTCAACAAACTTGAAGACAAAACAATAAAAATTATTCACAATGTGAAATCCAGATAGAATATATACCATAATATGTATATACGTATATATGTACATACGTGTGTGTGTGTATATATATATAGTTATATATATATGTATACAAATATTTAATTATTAATTTTAAGTGTCACTGGTGAGCTATGGGTGCTCAGATATTTTATTTGGTCACACATTTTGGGTATGTCTGTGAGTATGTTTTAGATAAGATTAATATTATAATCCATAGACTGAGTAAAGAAGATTCCCTCCCCTGTGATATTTTTGGAGGGGGAGGGGTATGTAAATCAGTCCATAGCATTGATTATTTCTTCAGGATTAATACTTAGATATTTTATGTTTTGATAATATAAATATATTAGAATACATTAGAAGTTTACTCTCTGAGAAAATTGTACTATTACTGTTACATTTACTTTTGAAAGTGCCTATTTCTCCATTGCTAAATATAATTTACTATTCTTTGCTAATATATTAAAAAAATGTTACCTTCTTGTTTTATTTTTTTTTAAATTCTTATTGATAACTAATGGGATAAAAAATAATTATATTCATTGGTTATTCATGTTATTCCACTTACAAATCTAATGATATATTTTCCTTATTTTGTATTAAGTTTTTTAAATCTATTTTGTTTGTTTACTATAGATTTTAAGCTCTCCTATATCTTGTTTATCAAACATTTTCTATCATGTGTTAAAGTGTGTTTTAAAAATGTTGTGCATCATATTTTTATTTTGTAATAACTTATAAATTATCAATAGTTTTACATGAGAAGATCAATCAGCCTCATTGTACAGCCTCTTAAAACTGAAATTTACATCCCATCAGCAAGTGATAGAGGTGAAATACTCTGATTGTGGAAGTTTTGCTCTTAATTTCCATGTTATAATACTATGTGACTCTGGGCAAGTCACTTAGCTTCTCTGATTTTCCCTCGTGTGTGTGAATGATAACAAGTGTAACATGTAAATCACTGAACACATGGTAGGCACAGAATAAATGTCAGTTTCCTCATTAAAAAACACAGTTAACTCTTTGTAATTGGAAAGAGCATGCTGTTACCCAGTATACCTTACAATATTACATCATTCGACATTTCAGTTAGGATGCCCTCACCCTTCTTTCTTTTTTTCCTCTACATCTGAAGGACTTAATAATAACTATAAGAGGAATGTAAAAAAATGGACCATTTAAAAAAAAAAAATCTCTGAGCATTCCAGAGAACAGTTCCTCCATGTGGTGAAGGAAAGGTTCTTCATTAAAGGCAGATAATAGTGTTCTTTATAACACATTTCACATTACCCAGCCCTAAAAAGCGAGCTCTTCTGTATGTAGCCACATTACCTGAGCCAACACTCTAAGCCTCCTGCAAAGCTGCAAGTTTTACATCCTCCAGGGAGCACCAAGCCTGAGCAGTTTTGACGGCCAGTGGAAAAACGGGCTCTAAGCAGTTCCAGGAAACTAAAACATTAAAGGGACAAGGGACAGTGGGATAATTCATTCCCCAAATTTACAGAAGAATCCTTGATGGGGGAGGAAAGGAAAAAGCTTGCCTTCTTTTAAGTGTTTCCATTGAAAATGAAATTTATATTTGACTTTAAAAAACCACGGCATTCGAAGCTGAAGGCTGTGACATTTGGCCACACACCTTAAGTTGTACAAATAAACACATTAATCTCAACAGAGCTGTGGATTTGCTTTGCTTGTATTAGTGCCAACCTCAGAATGTGCTCTGATTGCTTGGTTTTAAAGAAAACAGGATGTTAAAATTGGCAGAGGTGAGCCTTGCATGTTAATGTGATTCTTTAGAGTTAATGTTTGAAAATTGCTCTTCTATTTAAGGTAGTACCTGACGTGAGTGTTTCTTGTAGTTTTCCAGAAGGTTGTTTTATAAGTGTAAATTGACATGAGAGCCTGAGATTCTTTGAAGGAACAGAGGCTACTTATACCTGATTCTATTTACATGACTCCATGAATACTAGGTGTGCCACTGAGCTTGCGGGAGGGAGAATGTTGTTTTCCTCCAGGTTGGGGACAGATTTTCTAAGAAGGGTAAGTCATTTCTGATGTCAGTTTGTTGGAGATAGCTTTGTTTCTCCTCCCTCCTGGAAACCAGAACTAAGAAAGAGCTCTAGGAAGGAGCAGAATTCTTGGGGTCTTGTTGAGGATGGGGGCTCTATAACCAGAAGGACAATGAAGGTGGAGTTTCAGGATGAAGCTAATGGTGTGGAAGGCTGAGACCCCGGGAGTTGCCCTCCAGTATAGATGTCTGTCAGGGTTCATAATTCTGGCAATATCTCCATCAATGTGTAGGAGATTGCAAGTTAACTCAGGGGACTTGAAAAGGTGATACTTTTTAAACTATGTTGTTTATATTCCATCATCATAATAACACCAAAGTGACACAGCTGAACTCATGCAGCTTAGGTCAAAGCTACTGAAATCAGGGGATCTTGACTCCTTGGCCCAGCACTATTCCCTGTAGAAAATATTGCCTTTCCTATTATTTCCTTTGCCCCCCTTAGTCAAAGTTCAACTTTCTAGCACGATTTCTTTTTCTTCCCAATAAGAAGGAATTTAATTACAATTGGTTAGTATTCCATGAGTAAGCCCTGGGTTTCAAACACATTCCCTTATTTTACAGACTTACACAAGGAAAGAAAGTAATATTGACAAACTGAGTTTGACACCAAAATAAAGTTGGCATAAAGCTGGCTTCTAGTCTAGGTAGAGATGGGACAAAGAAGTGGAATCAGCGAGCATCCTTGGGCGCTGGAGCAGGCACCTGCACTTGAGAAAGAGAGTACACGCATCCACCACCGAAGTTTGGGGCTGGACAGGCACTAATGGAAACAACATGTATTCTAAGTCCAGTAGTTGGAAGTATCTGCCCTCATGGAGCTTACGTTCTAAACAGAGGACTCAGAAAATTCACAAATAAATGAATAAAATCACAGTGCCTCCGATAGCGAGAAGTCCTATGCTGAAATGTAAAGTTGGAAAGGGGGAAGTAGCCTTTGCTTAAAGGTGTCCTTCGGGATTAAGTGGCACGGCGTGGTCTATAATAGTTGGAAGATGCTTCGGCTAGGCCAGCAGGCAAAGAGGGAGCGGGGGGTGTAGGTTTGGGGGGATGAGTTTTGCTAGCCAGAGAGGTGTCAGAGAAAGGACCCTCGGGTGGAGGCTTCCTAATGTCTTAGGAATAATTACAAAGTTGTGCGGCTGGATTGAGGTGAACGAGACGGTAGCCAGGTGATAAACGAGAGGAGTGAAGAAGGAAGACATGCAGTGTTTCATAAGTCACTTTGAGTTGAATTTTCTCTTAAGTGAAATGGAAGTCATTGAAGCTTTGGCAAAAGTGCAAAGTGGCCCCACTCAAACTGGCTGCTGTTTGAAAATAGATCTAAAGCAAAAAATAAATATAAATAAATAAATAAATAAATAAATAAATAAATAAATAAATAAAAGAAACATGTTGATCTGTTTCAGGAAAAGAAAAAAAAAAAACAGTTCAAAATTCCTACCCGGCATAAATGATTTTTTGCATTTTAGTTCCATCCATATATATTCCATGAGCCTGTTCCTCAAGCCAGATCACCCTCAAACTTCCCCCAAGAACTCCCTGGCAAACGTGCTCCTTCTGTCTGTCCTCATTTCTCCACATTCTCAGCCAATCCAACCTCTACTTGGTTTTCAAGATGAAGCTCAGTGAATCTTGACCCTTGCCCTAGAAGACATTTTTCAGCTCTGTTATCCATGCTGCTTTTCTCTAGGGGTTTCTGCAGCATCCCTCAATCCAGGACTCGGCTCAGTAAGTTTTTCTACCTCTCTCTGATGTCTGCTTCTGCAGTTGGACCCTGAGCATATAGACAACCTTTTCCAGCTTGAGGTCAGTGCTCAGTGTTTGTGTAGCAAAGAAATGAATACATAATAGAAAGAAATAGAGAAACGAATAAATTCTAGAAATTTTCTGTACAACACAGATTCTATACTTAACTGTGTGGTACTGTGCACTTCAAAATTTGTTAAGAGAGTAGATCTCATGTTGCTTGTTCTTAACACACACGTGCACACACATAGACACAAACAAGAGAAAAAGGGTCACAAGGGAGCTTTGAGAGGTGTTGAATATGTCGATGGCCTTGATTGTGGTGATGATATTATTACAGGTGTTTGCATTTATCCAAACTCATAATTGTACACATTAACTACATGCCATTCTTTGTATAAAAATTATAACTTGATAAAGCTATTGAAAAAAAAAAAGAATGAGTGAGACCAAAGTACGCTTTTATCAGCCATCACATTTCCTGTCCCCATGATATTGCTGTTCTTAAACCCCAACCGGGTATGGTCCGCTAGGATTCTTTTTCCTTCTACCTCCCTTCTCAATAGCCTTGACTAGGGAGACTCACCCAATGAATGAGTATGTTTACAGAAGCTGAAATGTTTTTCCAGAGGCATGGAAGACACAGATCCCATATGAAAGAGTTGCTTACATTACCAATATAGAATGTGTTTCTTTTTGAAGAAGCCTGAATATCTTTGATGAGCAATATGTACATATGTTTTTAAGTCACTTGAGAGTCTTCTCATTTTTTATTAGACATCAATTCCTAAGGTACCATATTTAATCCCACCAAAGGCAACCTCCCAGAACAAGGGAGTACAGAAAAATAAAGAAAAGTAAAGATGTATAAAATTGCACCGAGATGCATTAACTAATAATCTCTCATAAAAGTTCTCTTCTCTAGGCCATGAATTACAACGTGTGCAATTTGATGAGTTTGGACATACGTGTACACTTGTGATATCATTAGCACTATAAAGTGACCTCAAAAACATTGTTAAAAAAATGAAAAAAATTACAATCTGTGCAAATGTCCCTGTCCCTTTGTGTCCTCAAGTCATCTTCACTTCAAACTACCTAATGCTGTTTTTGTGGAATTTTCTAAGTATTGTGAGGTCACGAGACCATGAAAGAGTAGGACGAAGATTGCATGAGGAGTGGAGAAAAAAAGAAATAAAAGGTTATTTGTTTGTGGAAGGTCAGCCTAACTGGGCCCCACACATTGATTTTCTTAGCTGCTACAGTTAAACAAGTCTCAAAAATAAATGTATTATGGGCCACGGTATGTGTGCAACCATCGAACTAAGCTTTAATTCGAGAATGCAATCAATAAGCCTTTGTGTTTCCCAAACAGAACATGAGCAGAAAATCTGTGATGGGGCATATGTGTTTGTATAGTTGCTGGTATTTCGGTCTGATGACTGCTTTGACAAATGACACCCTGCTTCCAATCAATAACTCATAAGTCACAATTTACTTTTTCTTTACCTTGAACTCTAACCAAAAGGAGGCAAACATCACTATAATTTCCATTTAAAACACAGGTAAGAGTTGATTGTGTATGGGTACATATGTGTGCTCATGGCGCAAAGGGCAAGCCATGACCACCCAAAGCGGAATCTCTTCTGTCAGGAACTGTGTGAGGACTCGTAATTTGGTAGGAGGGTACACTGCTGAAGAAATGTGGCAATATGCATTAAAATTCTCACTCTGTCCTTTGACTCAGAATTTTATTGTGTCTGAATCTGTCCTATGTAAATAACTCATTGATTAGGGGGTGGAGAGGTTATATACCGAGCTGCTTATTGTAGCATTATTTATACTGGGGAAAAATAAAAGCACGCTAACTTGTCAACAGTAGTCATGGTGAATATCCTGAGCTGGTTACTACACAGCCAATACTAATGCTGTGGGAAGTGTTAAGAGAAAAAAGTGAAAGGAGAAATTAGACATTTGGCATTATTTCAAGCACATAGAACAATATAAATAGCACAGAAATATCCTGAAAAATGTCCAGGAATGGTTTTAAGGTTTTGGGACTATGAAAGATTATTTCCCTATGACTATGTATTTTCCAAATTTATTAAGATGAGTAGTATTATTCTTAAAATGTAAACTTTTACTAAATAACTTAACTTCTTAAAATATCAAAGGAAAATTGCTGTAAAGGAAAAGGCTAATAAATTTAATTTCTAAACATTACTAAGGACAATTTTCTATGTTCAAGTGTATTATAAATAAAACTGAAAGTTAAAGGGCAAACTGGAGGGGGAAAATGAAATATAGATGATAATTTTGTTAATATTTGTTAATATTAAAAATATAAAGCAAATATTCTTTATATATAAATATAATGTGTATATCATATGTAAAGAATACTTAAATTGTTTTATTTTATTTTTATAAATATATCTTATAATTCTAATATATTTTTAATTATGTATATTATAATATAAAATATTTTTAATATTTAAACCAGTAAAACTAATAGCTCAAAAAAGATAATTCAGTAAATGAATGAAACATAACATTTTCCAAAGAGAAAATATAAACGGACCATAGCTAGGCATCAGACCGAGGACTTAATTATAAGGGCAGCCGTTCTCCCGAGAAGATTAAATTCTCAGGATCAGGGGCAGAGAGAGACCCAGGGTAGGGACCTGACTGTCAATGCACTTGAGAATTTTGAAACCCAGTGTTCTCCTGGCCCCTCTGGGCCTGCAGGAGTGGCTCGCTTCTTTCTGTTTAGAAACGTCTAGAACTCCCACTTGCGTAGAGAGATGGCAGAGGGCTCTGCTTTGTAGAACAGCATTTATCTTCCTCAGGATCACCTTCTACTTCCTCACCTGGTCATCATACCGATAATTCTGATCCAATTACTATACGATCTGGCCAGGGAAGTGATGGGCCTGCTAGGTAATAAAAGGGATTAATTGATTTTTACTGTTAAAGGAACTGACATATTGGTGCTGATTTTCACGCGCAGAATGGTTATGACAATTTTACATGATGGAATAGATGTAGGTCTTGGTTTTCACCTTCAATTTGAAATTGCTGAGCTGATAATATGTCTGCTGAGATTTAGAAGAGAACAGCACCTACCACTCCTGGAAACATGAACAGAATAATTTGGAATTTTATGTTCTCTTTTGCTAAGTTTTTTGTCATGATCTGTGATGAAATACATTTTTATTGATGGAGTACCTATGACATAGACCTCTAATTATTGAATTTCTAAAAAAAAAATTAAGACTTTGGTGTTAACCTTTCAATAGACAATTATATTGTGTAGAATACAATTTGGAACTCAATTATGCAACTCAATTATCTTTTATCTCTAAACACAAGGTAACAATAAATGCTAAAATGATATAAAACAGGTGGGAAAGGAAATTTAGTCAATATCTATCTATATGGAATCACATTTATTGTACTTGAAACTATTTTTTATTTTACTTGTGATGGTTCTTCTTGATCTAGGTCCTTCATACGTCCTTCCTATTTCTCAGTAGATTCTAGTACCTGTCTATGCCTTTCACATAGAACTTCTATTGATTTTTGTTTTTAGGACTGGTCTAATGACTTGAAGACAGATCAGATAATACACTGTGGACTTCAAGCTCAGACACGTTTATTTACTCACAAAACACATGCTGAGTGCTTCATCTATGCCAGGAACCCTGCTTTTAGGCAACTGAGTTGGCTAAAAGCATGATCTCTCTTTCCAAGGGACTCACACCTTTAAATTCCTTGAAATTAACAGATGTGGCCACTAAAACCTGTTCGACAGAACAAATCCTTTGTGAATGCTGGTTCTAAATGGATCATAATAGCTAAGACCAATTGCTATAATCATTGGTCTGATATTAAAATTAGAACTAATTTTTTCAAAATAACATTCTTCCCTCTCCCTCTAAAGTTTTAAAGAACTAGGTTTCATCACCACTCATTGAAACACTGGCATTGCAAATAATGCCAAAATATTAATGCTATATCTTTATATTTGGATTCAAATTTTACAAGAACTGATTGATAATCTGTTAGAGTTTATAGTAGGCTCTTTTGCCTACATTATGCAATACATTTAGTGTCTTCTTTCATTTTATGATTTGTGAAAATAGCTGGTCACACTCTCCTGCCTTGTCCTGGCCCTAGAACGTAGCAATGAACAAGATATGTCCTGTACCCGATCTGGAAAATATTCGTCCTCTTTCTAGACCCACACAATTGTTAGTTCTTTTGTGATACTTTAATGATTTCGTTTAAAAATATAAACTACTCTTCTTGTCTTACTTCTATGATTCTTTGTGTTCATACCCAAAGAGGAAAGGAAAAAAAATAAGAAAAGAATGAACGGAAATATGCCAAAGAGGGCCCTCAATGAATTAC
>CM053513.1:87059326-87078502 GCA_028627145.1 Eidolon dupreanum
GCATGATGAATCTCAAAATAATTCTGAGTAATTAAAGCCACACAAAAAAGGGAATATACTGTATGATTTAACTTATATAATTCCAAGAAATGCAAACCAATATACAGTGACAGAAAGCAGAGCCGTGGTTCACTGGGGAGGGTTGGAGGTATGGTAGAAAAGAGCTGGTCAGAGGGATTAAATACAGAAGGAAAAATAGGTAAATTACATTAGCAACTTTAATCTGAAAAATTTAAAAAAATTGAATGGTTAATAAATTAAAGCAAATTATTCATCCTTGGTACTAATGAATGGAATGAAAAAAAAGTTTTTCTAATAAGAAACATGTTTGACTAATCAATTGATCAAAGATTAAAAAATGATAGTCAGTGGTAACAAACATAAGGAAGATGGCAACTAGCAAAACTATTAATGGAAATAGAAATTGGTGCATCCTGTCTAAGGAGCAATCTGTCTCTCCATATATAAAGCCCCATGCTTTTCAATTCGAAGCCTAAAAACTAATCTAAAATGTAGATAAATACTGATGCCAACATCGTCTCAACACTTTTATAATAGCAAGGATTGTATAACAATACAACTGTCCAAAATTAGGTACACCATATGCCAAAGTGCTTAAAATGATATTTTTGCAGAATATTTGATAATATGAGAGATGCTATGGTTATCTGTGTTCAGGAGAAAATGTGAAGTAATTACAATACAAATGGAGTAATTACTTGCAGTATGAAAAATATATTTTGAAAACAGGGCAGGCTAAAAAAAGTTAATTTGGTACATTGATTTGTATATTATCTGTTATCTAGATTGATACATTTATTCATGCATATAAAGGGAACCGAAAGGATGAATGACAAACATGCATGATTCTCTTAAATCAAGGAAGGGAACTGAATATTGGAAGGCACTGGAGAGAATGTTTAGAAGGTGAACTTGTTTAACTAGATATAAATCTGTAAAGTTTAGCTACTTAATAATATGGCTGTATTTGTATATTACCTCCATAATATGTTAATACTTCTGTATATGTTGAAGACTTCCACAGTGATGTCTCTAATCCTGACCTCTTTTTTCACTCCAAATTTGCATACACTTTGCAAAGAAATGAGGGTAATTATTATGCAATATGTATTTTAAATAATTTATAGACAAAATATACTGTAATACATGAACATACACACACACACACACACACACACGCACACACACGCACACACATTTTCAGAGTAGTCTAGGAACAGATCCATTCAATTAGATTTATTTTGCCGATAACCTAACATGGTACTTTTTGCATTTTGCACTACATCAGTATTCTCCTCTCTAATTAAACTGTCCTTAGAACTCCCTGGGTGGTTAATGTACGAAGAAAATGGTACTGAGCATGTTTATAGTTAATGGAAGGTGGGCTAAGTACATTGATGGAATCTTGACATTTGCACTCAGCCAGGGTGTGAGACAATGAGGAAATACCTTAAAAGCAAGTTCCCTTTGGGCAACATTGTTTTGAGAACGCACTGCTTGAGTTTCTGTTGTTGAGAAGACAAAGTATTATTGATAGAAATCAAAACAATGCCATTTGGAGTTAATTGGCATGAAATATTTGGCACAGAAATTTTACCTGTTTTAAGACTTCAATGGGTATTGGAAAAAATCTTTTTTATTGCTACTTTTATTAAGCACTACTCATTCCATTAACATTTATTGAGTGCCAACACTTGGGCAGCTGCAGTCACACCTGCTCGTAGAAAACTTTATTTCTCAAAGTATTGGTTCCATTTAAAATCCTGAGTTCTGTAAATAAGCTTGATGTACTTAACAGGAGAACACGCAAAGCGCTCTAGTACATGAGTAAAGCTATTGCTGCCACATAACAGTGTACGATGTGTCCCACACTGTCCTTGGTGGTTCCCCTACTCTGTGCCCTCGAGATTTTCCCTTCCAAGGAAATGAATGCCCGAGAATCACGTTACCCTTCACTTGTCAGTCTTGAGCCTGAGGCCTCTAAAAGTCGGCAGAGCTCGTCCTAGGCTGGGAGCCCCGTGGGACCTGGCATTAGCAAAGGGACAGTCACTAGCTTTGAGGTGCCTCCAGGCTCCTCAGGACCAGCTCTACAAGGGGGCACTATGTTATTTAACCACCAAGAATAGGCCAAAGGCCACTCAAGGCCAGCCTCCTTGCTTAAGTAAACCTCGACTCTAAGTTTAGTGCGTAAACCAAGACACTTAGAAGGAAGATCATGTTTATCTTTGTAACAAAAAACCCTCTTCTGAATTATGTGTGCACAAGAGGTAAAGTGTCAAAGACGCAATGCCCCTAACAGCTGCTAACTCTGTGACTTTGACGAGGTTCTCTGTCACTCTGAGACTCAATTTCCTCACCTGCCAAAGGAAGCTAATGGTAACTGCCCTACTGTCTTCTCTGATATGCTGTGATGCTCTAATTAATTTAACAGATATGAATAAAGGCTTGGCTTTGTATGTGCCTGCTACAGTAGAAAGAAGCAAGGTCACAAACATGAATAAAACATGTCTCTACTCCCAAGAGGAGTGGCTCACAGTCCATCAGAAGGGACAAACCTAATGTGCCACGGGGTAGGGATGCCGTGATAAAGTGTCAGGCTCTATGTTACGGGTGGCTTAAATGAGGGAATCATTAATTCTGCTGTGAGAAGGAGACGTACAAGGGAAGGCTTTACAGGGAGGATGAGTTTTTAGCATCATCTTGAGAAATGAGTAGGAGCTTGCTAGGTGCAGAGGAGTTGAAGGACATTGGACAAAGTGATGAGCAAGCAGTAGAGAAACTGCACGTAGGAAGAGACATGTGTGGGGGATATGTGTGTATTGCATGATGTGCGTGGCGTTGCCGTGCCGTCTTCAAAGTGCTTTGCGTGTGTATACTGGCGCTCCTGCCTACACCACACTGAAGGTATTTGAGAGCATAACTCAGTTCTTTTCCCTGTTTCGCCCATGACATACAAACTGGTCTGGTCTTCACGACGTGTCTTCTTGTGTTGTTTTGCTAATTTGTAATCTTATAAAAATTAACATATGCACCCAATGTGAAGTCAAGTAGCACTAAAAGTCTTAAAATCCTCCACTCTCAACTCCCATTCCCCCAAATCAGCTCTTTCCAATTATTATAGCTATTCTTTTTGGTATTTCTAAATAATACATCTAGACCATGAGTGTCTGAGACAGTATCTGTTGACTTTTTGTTATAAAAGATGCAACTTTATCCCTCATTCTTCCTCATTTATATTTTGCCAAGCCTATGTACCAAAAGCAGTTATTGAATAATTATCTCAAGTAATTACTTAGTGTACATAAATTACAACTACATAAATATTGTTCAAAGTTAAGCCTTGTGTATTATTGTGTATTATGGTGGATCATTACCTTTCTTGTATAATATTATTTATTTGCTTATCTTACAAATTGCCTTGATTATTTTGGTTTGGGTTTCTATGTATTTATCTTCAATTATTCTCTTCAGAAGTATCTAACAGAAGTGTAAAACTCTTTTACATAGAGATAAACAACGCTTAAGGTGAGACCTTTCCTTTTTTTCTTTTTTTTTTTTTTTGGTGGGAGTGATATATATTCTTATTTTAGTTTTTACTGATTTCTCTTTAGCCCTGCTGTACACCTGTTAAAATGAGAATTTATTTCACTATTTTCTTATGGAAAATGCCTTTATTTTCTGAATCATGTGACTTCCCCTTTCTCAGTTTATTTCCTTGTCTGGGAAATTTTCTCTCCAAACTACCTTCTGAGAATATATAAAAAATTTTATTTATTTTTTTTAAGATATCAAGTATCACAATTTTTAAACGTTCATTCTTGTTTGATAGTTTGACAGAGAATAGAATTCTGGTCTGGAAATGTCTTCACCTAAGACTGTTAAAGCATTTCCCCCATTGTATTGGAACTTCTGATGTGTGGCGGCCATGTTGATGTACAACTCTGATCTTCCTGAAAGCAGGACCTTGGATTGGTCCCTGGGAGCCAGCAGCATCATCATCACTACAACACTGAGGCGGGGCACCGTTTTCCTGGGCAGCTTCAGCCAGTGAGTGAGCATGGTTAAAATTTCAAGCCTGTCCATTTTTCCCCCAGAGCAGGAGTCCTCTAATGGGCGGTCTTTTCTGGGGAGTTTCTGTTTAGGTCAGCTGAGACTTTGTCGTATCTGTATTGTGGCATGAGGCTCTTCTTATCCAACCCTACTTCTTTCCTTTTTCATTTCACAGGCGTCCAATGTGCACAATGGTCTTACCACCTCTTGTCGAGATTTTTAAGGAAAGACTCTTAACTTTAGCCCCTTGCTTTAGCTGTTTTCTGTTTCATCCATTGTACTGAAGTCGGTAGGCAGTTGGAGCTCAGTGCTGCTCATTCCACTCTTCTGAGTCACTGCTGTGTATCCGTCAGCTCTTTTCCTTACAAAATATTGTTCGTAACTCTCATCTTCTGAATCATTATAATGGGGACCTACACACTCATTTCCTGCAGCTCCCGAGAGTAATGGCTCTCATGCACGTGGCTCACAGCTGGGCCCTTCTTCCGTAGTTGCACTCAGCCTAAGAGAGAGCTGCTCACCCAAGTTCATGTCTCTCCGGTGGCCACTTGCATTCACTCACTGGTTACTGTGTAGGTGCAAAGACCCCATACCCAAGCAGCACCTTCTTAGCTCCAGAGTTTCCCTTAGGATTAACTGAATTCCCTATTTGCAATTAGGATCAGAGTTCAAACTCTCCATATGTCTAAGACTTATTCCCTCCTAGGTCTTGATTCTAAGGATACTCCTGAATAAACTTTTGACACACAAATCCCAAACTTAGGGTCTTTTACCCAAAGAATATGAACATATATATATATCTCCATCCTCAGTTTTCTTGTTCTTTTGGTTTGTGCCTTTTAAAAGTCTTTTCTTTAAATTTTAGTGGGTTTTAGAAGAGAGCAGAGATCATTTAACCTGCCACATTTAAACAAAAGTTGAATCTGCCACCCTCTCCCTGTTTATAAAGAAGGGTGGATGGCCATTTTGCTTCTCTATGTAGGAGCTTTGTGAGGAGTCACAGACAAAATGGAGAAATGATGTCCTAAAAAATTCATAATTAGTTCTCTTTCTAGGGATAAAGAGTGGGATTTTTTTCAGAGGCATAAAAGGAATAACAATCTTCTTCAGCATTTCTCTTTTATGGACAAGAGCCAAACTCCTGACCTGTCACTGATCACGGACTTCTTCTTTCCCTAAGAAACACGAGTATTGGAAAATAAGAAAAGTCAGGCTCTTTATTATGAGCTCAACCTTCACCCCAGATCTCTATTTTTTTTTTTTTTCTTAGAAATCTAGCGGAATCATCAGGAGCGAGAACTTTCATTCTTTTTAGCATGGGCTGAGTACTGGCCCTGGCTGGAGTAGCTTCCCCTTGTCCTCTTTCTCTCTCTCCTACTTGAAACTACTAATTTCACTGCAAACTGTAAAGCTGCCTTCCCCAAAGGACAAAGCTCTAGGTCCCCCTGCTCTCCATGAAGACACAAAATGAAAGGGAGTAGAGACGGAGAAACTGTCTTCTCTCAAAGTATATTTATAGTCCCCTCTCTCCTGCCTCTAAAAATAAATCTTCTAGAAGATTATCTAGCTGTAGGATCATAAGAAATTCATTTTTCCCTTGATTCTTCTCACAGATTTTTATTTACTTGTATGGAATATGGGGAAAGTACTTGATCTTTTCTTAGGGTTAGAAAGCAAACAAAGGCATAACTAATATGTATATAAGATCCACTGCCAGCTTGGGAGAGCCAGATGTATTCAACAAAGATCTTGCTCTCATCATGAGAATTTTCTCTAGAATAGGAGTGTAACTTGGTCCATAAGATAAAGAAATCAGAGTAGTCGACAGAACAGTGATGCCTTCTGAATATGGCTGACATTGTTTGACCAAAATAGTAGACTGGGAAGAAAAATATGGGGTATTTTCAGTTCTCAGCACTGGTCTGCCAGAGGTGGGTAGCTTACACAGAAAGAAAGGAATAATAATTTCAACCCAGGTTGGGTAAGGCAGTACTTTGTGACATTCCATAAGGACCTTAATCTGATCTGATACTGTTTGAAAGTAAATTCAGTCAGGTGTCAGATTAACAAAAAAAGAGGGTTTAGGTTACTTCTTTACCATTTCTAAATTTCACTGAGCTTTTGTGCTGTAATGTAATGACAGACGCGTTGGAGAACCTTTCATGAAAATAAGTGAAAGTGAAGGAGATGCATTACTATTTGTGATATCCTTGCTCTATGCCATGCACTCTTATAGTTAGCTCATCTGCCTTGATTCTTTTTACTCCTTTTCATTTATAATAATGCATCCTGCCTAGAGATGAAAAACTGAAGTCCAGAGAGGTTGAGTAGCATTACATAGTTGATAAGCTCCTGAACCCTATTATGAAAGCGAGGCAGATGGGACACCAAAGTCCATAAGTTTTTGCCCAATTATAAGCTGATTCTTTACATTTTTCTTTCAGTACTTTCTGTTAGTTTAGCTTTAACGGTATTTAAAAGTTTTATAAGCAAAGTGATGACAGAGAGAATAGAAAATGAGATTTGGACAGCTGTTTCTATTAATTTATTTTTTATTATTTTCATATTCTTTTCACTATTTGTCTCAATAAATCTTTATTCTATCACAGCTCAGTGAAAAATCAGAGAGCTCATCTAAGATACAGAAGCAACACAGGTACCATATAAGCTGTCTTGGTGATCATAACATGACCATTATTCATGAAGGCAAAATCAGTTTAACCTCTGTTCTTAGCACCTCCAGGACTATTATACATAATCTCCAAGATACATCGGGATTGTCCCTGGGCATGGAATTATTATTTCTTATTGATAAGTGAGTCACATATCTTCATTTTAAAAAACAGATAGAAGGATCTACAACACAAAGTGTAAAAATGGAAAGAACAACCCTATCGTAGAGCAAGTAATATCAAGTTACCGCTATGTCTCTGGGAAATCAGAATGGAATCATATTCTTCTATTTCCTATTGTTATAATAATGAACTCATGTTGTAAAAGGTGGACCTTTTTTTCCCTATAATAGGACAAAATGACAGAGTGAAGTAGTATTACTCTGAATCAGAACCCCTGACATTTACTTAGTTCATCTATTTATGCCTGGAGATGGAAACCAAACCCTTTCGCCTTAACACACGACGTCAGCCCAGTCTGACTCCGGGGCACGTTTGCAAATGCTCGTGGAAATTGGACCTTTGCTTTAGCCAGGCTCATGTTTGACACTCAGGAAAGTGTTATCTGTAGGTGGTCTTCAGGGTACATAAAGTTAACCTGTCCACAGCGGTGAGGAAAGGGAGCAATAAAAGCTCTCAGGAAGAGCCTCAAAACCAGACATGAACCCCTATGGCGAAACCCTACCTTCTCCTGTTGTGGGCAGTGTTATCTCCACCTTGTCTCCAGATTTTCCATTAACGTTTGTCTCTAAAGAGTGAAATAAATTCTCTCTTTGGGACTTCTGAATCACATCATTGGATCACCATGTCAGGCTTGCAGATCCTGAGTTTATTTACCAAAAAATGATGCATGAATTATTGTGTTTTTCATCACAGAATTCATATTAAATTTATATTAGTGCATATGAGATCATATATTTTTAAACCATGGTAGGTTTTTTGGTCACTTTCTCAAGTGATCAAATGAACAATTTATAAGTGTATTAGAAAATCTAAAGGGAGGGAATGTTCTTGATGGAATATATTACATTTCACAGGCATTGTGTTTGCAAAATCTAAATAGTTCTTTAGTCAAAGATAGCTATAATAGCCTTTTGAATTTTTCACCAAGTAGTTATTTCTGTAACAGCGTCTGGAGGGAATTAAAAAAAAAAGTTAAAAGTGAGTAGAAGACAGCAGCCCTAATTTCTTTTGTCTTTTGTGGCAAACATTAACTTTTTTCCTAAAGATTTAAAAGTCTTTTAGTTATGAAAACAAAGGAATAGAGTACTTTAAAAACTATAATTTCTTTGGGTGACATAATTTGTTTCTTAATTGGAAATGCTTATAATTTATATATAATGACCACGTATTTCTCAACTCAAATCTGAACACGTGACCTGACCAAAATTGTCTTTTCTGTTTTGTGGGTTCACGCGAGGAGACAGCCTATTAAGAATTGACAAATTATTAATTTAAAAATCGAGGGAAAGATGGAAAACAGAAACTTACTTGAAACATGGGAAAAATCAGGGACTTTTCCTTCTCCTAATTTTCCCCGACGAGATGCCTCTTGAAAGGCAGTAGGCTTAAGTTTAAAGAGATGTGATTTTTTAAACATACAAAGACCCGTGATCTCAGCTCTGCCACTTGGAGTTTGTATAATATTTTGCGAATTACTGGTCTTGTAAGGAAATGGTCTTGTTCTTCTTTCCCCACTTCCCACTTCAACCATGAAGTTAGAATAAGAGAGATCTTCACTGGGCACACAACTGATTCCCCAAGGAGGGGGTGTGTGTGACATGCCAGTTAGAATTCCTTTCCAAAGATTTTTGAAATAAAGTTAGGGAAGAAATCAGTCTCTCTCTGATGACAAAGCTATTACTTGTTAGGTTTAGATTGGTGTTTTGTTTAAAACAATGAAGCCTATGTACAACAATACACAGGGGTTAGAGAGAATTAGTTCCAGAGGAAACATTTGTTCTTTGTTCTTTAACCTACCTATATATCTGCTCGTTATCATTATTTGCTTCTTTACCTTCCTAAATCTATTTTTTTTGTTTAATTACGTAAGACAGGGAATCATCTTTTTAGTTAACTTATTTGAGTTTTATTTTTGACATTTGGTAAAGAAGGTAGTGCATAGTGGGTGCAAGACTTCTTGGGGAAATCACTTCTTAAGTTATGTAAATGTATAATCACTTTGCTGTATACCTGAACCTTATATAATATTGACTATCAACTGTTGTTTAAAATTTTTTTAAAAATGAGAAAAAAATAAGAAGGTTTCCTGACATACACTCTGCGTGTCTATAATGTATTTTGTAAAATGTAATGGCAATAAGAAAATTATGGTAAATAAATCGATAAAATACCTTATGTGAAGCACAGAGCATAGTACTCACTAATACTCACCAGCTGCCAACTCCCCTTATCCACTCTCTACTTAAATAATTCAAATGATACAATAATATCAAATTAGTCTGTTTATTATCAATTCGAGATAAAAACCTTGAGTCATAACAAAAATATATGTATGGCATTTTGATATGGCAGACATTAAGAGATTTTAGAGAGATGACATTTTAACCTAAGTCCATTACTTTCTGAATGTGTGATTTTGGGCCATTTGCTTAACAATTCTGCATCTAAATTTCCTCATGCATAAAAAAAGAATGCTAGTTCTCATTTTATTACTGATATAAGACGTTTTAAAAGAGCAAATGTATATGTACTCAAATTATCTTACTTTTCTTTTCTCCTTGAAAATATCCATTCATACGTAGTCTGTCTCCAGCCATGATGGAAGTTTATGAGTGTAATTTTTTAGAGTGATTCACGATGTCCAATATCAAGTCTATACGTTTAGATGAAACAATAATTAATCATCAAGAAGAATGAGACAGACACGGAAAATATGATCCATCTCTCTCCTATTTCAATGGCAGAAGAAGGAACTGCAGCCCTTCCTTTGGGGTTGGGTGTGTAGCTTCTACCTGAAAATAATTAACGTGTCATTGTGATTTCCCATTCGTTTTCGAGTTTCTCCTCAAATTATGAAGTTGAATGGGCTAAGGATATAAAGGTTGAGGCACAGGTAGGAGACTTAGGTCAGAGAAGGATCCTAGTTTCTTTAGGCTCAAGCGACTGGGTTAGAGAGACATCTAAAACAGGAGCAGAAGTTTATTTGCTTAAGGCAGGACACGGAGGGAAATGAGATCTTCAGTTTTGGTGAATGTGTGTAGGTTAGGATAGGTATAGAGGTTTGTTGACATCTAAAACTCACAAGAATCAAACTGCTTTAGTGATATTTTCTTCCAAGCCAGCTCCTCCTACGATCTCTGCATCTCAATCAAGGACAACTTCATTCTTACAGTTTTTACGGCCAAACATCTTGGTATCATTTTTGACTCTTATCTTTATCTTGTGCTCCACATTCAGTCTCTCAACACATTTGTCATCTCTATCATCCAACTCTATCCCCAAGTAAGTGACTTCTCGCCCTTTTCCACTGCCCCTTGTGATCCGAGCTACTTCCTTTCTCAGCCGTAGGGTTGTAGTTTTTAACTAAGGATATCACACCTAAGAAAATAACCCAGTATATGAAAAAGCTTTACCTAGAAATAGCAATACTGATTCAAAGTGTATAACATACCTCTCTAAATTTCATCTATATTTAGTTAGTTGCCTTCTAAAACAGAAATACCAATATGTAAGGCCACCAACAGTGTCTTCCCATCAACAATATTATAATGTACTTTTGATAATGATAAAGACAAGAGATGAGTTTCAATTTATATTTACTTGATTCCTGTGACCTCAAGGCTACTCAAAACATGATTGTCTGTCATGTCTCCGGCTACATCTTCCATTACTTCCGTCCTCCTTCAGTCTTCTAACCATAGCAACTTCTATTCATCTTCCATAACGAAGCTCCTAATTTGAGTTCAAGGAATCTAAACATGGCTTTCATAAGCAAACTTTGATGATGATAAAGAGTTACTTAGGGCTTAGGGACATATTTGAACACCAAACACACTGCTATAAAATAATCTCAATTTCTTTCTACATGTGTCTTTATTTCTTTCCCTGTAGATTTATTACTCTCCTAGGTGACAAGAACCACCACCAGCTGCTGTTGTCAACTGTCACTCATATAATTTTTTAGCTCAACTGATACAAAATGATATATTGATGGAAAGGACATTAGGAAACAAATGAAATTGAATATTAGTAGGATTTAGAAATAATTTGGCTGTGACTGTGTCACAAATATATTAAATAAGAAGAGAAAAATTAAGTTCCCCAAAACAAGAATGGACATGCATTTTTATATTCAAATTTTTTTACTTACTATTATAATAATTTTATAGGCTATGACTTAGTTTCCACAATCATAATTTTAAATAACTGCAAAATATTTAACATAGTGTATATATTGCTTTTTGTGAAATAACTGTTCTATTATTGGACATTTAGTTTGAATTAATGCAGCCAGTATAAATTATATTGCTTTAACAATCTTTATTTATAATGGATTACTAGCAAAGTTTATTAAGCATTCATTGAATGACATGAACTACAGGGAGAAATAATTATTTCAAATACTTTTAAATGTTGTGTTCTTTTCAGTTCTTTTCATTGAACAAACATTTGGTATTTTTAGATAATGGTGTTCCAGCCATGTTTGTTTTCTCATTTCCATGTGGCCAGCTTTGACTTTCAAGGTGATAGATTTCATTCAGGGAACAAATGATGGCAACAAACAGGAATTTTGACACATAACTGATGAGTCCTGTTTTCCTAAATTGGATACAATGATTTATGGAGTCAAAGGACATCAGTAAACAGATGGATCTGAAAGTTGCTGAAATTTATAAATAATTTGACTATGTATTATATTTTATGGCTGTATCTAAACATATCAAAAAATGGAGAGTTAAGAAATAAATGCTTGAAACTCCAGAACCAAGAGTCTAAGATCTTACCCACTATTGTTTGTCAACTTAGGGTAGGGGCGGGAGTGGCAAATGTTTAAAAGACATTGAGACATTGAATCGCCAACTCTGTTTGCATCAACTGATTGCAATTTTTATCTAATGATCTGTGGTATCTCATTCTATGGAATTGGTTGAAACTCTGTCTGGCACCTAAACACTGCATGACTATAAACATACCATTTATCCTTCTGAACTTGAACTTTCTCATTTGTACCGTGGGGGAGATACCTATTTAAGATGACAGTATTTAAAATGTTAGTGACTGGTCCCACAGAAGCCTTGACTATCCAGAAAGCATGCTGGTTATAGCACTGGCGTAGGTAATCGGAGCCTCACCTGGCCTAGGTGTACCTTCTTATATACCAGACTGTGGGGAGCTCTGAAGAGTACTGAGCGGGAACGCACTCCTGAGACAGCTGACCAGGAAAGGAAGCAGGACATTTGAAAAGTAGTTATTTACTTTTTGTAATGAAAACGTTTCGGTGTTTTAACAGCAGCAGGTCTACTCTAGTGTGCATGGCTGACCATCGGTTCTATTTCATAATGTTTTTCTGAGAATCAAATGAGTGAATGTATTTGAAGCGTTTCGCATTGTATTTGTACCATAAAAAGGATTTGATAACTACTAATAGTGGCATTAGTAGATTTTAAAAAGTCTGCTGTCATAATTCACATTAAAGGGACTAAAATGAAATGAGTATAGGGGGAAAAAAACAGGAGGGAATAGTGGAGAGGGATGTTTAGAAGCATTTTTTGCTTTTCCTACAACAAATTCTTGAGGAAGTGTAGGCCAGCTACAGTGATTGGTTTCGAGTGAGGCTACCTACCACCTGGCCTTACCTGCTACGCCCCTGAAATGGTTGTAGTCTCTAATCCAGGCCAAACACACACAATCGTGGGAAACTAACCCTTGGATGAAGTGACACAGAATGTTGTTGAAATATTCAATTGACAAATATGTCATTCTGCCTCTATCGATCGATACATTTGAAACAGTTCCAATAAAAGTTTCAGTGTGCTCTGACATCTAATTTATCAAGTGAGTTTGAAATTATATTAAAAATCAAGGTTCGAATTAGCTATGATATTTCTGGAGGAGAGAAAAGCATATAGAAAAAGTGAAGTGGCACAAGCAAATGCAGAGTTTTAAGGCTGTGTTGGTCAAGGCAATACGGTACCCGCAAAGTGGATAGTGTTTGGATAAATGTTTTTTCTATATAAAAGAATAACATAATTAACCCATTACATTCAAAAATAAACCATATGGATTAAACACACACTAATCTATACACATATTAGAAAAGTAATAGAACATCTTTAAGGTATCAGAAAAGGGAAGGACTTCTCAAGATAGAGTGGAGGGACCAGAGAGTGTGGCAGTCCAAGGCACCCAGTGACTTTGCTGGGAGGGCCACACGGAATGATCACAGGCCAAGCCAGGACTGTGAGGTTGCTGAGGGGACTGCGTGCTCTGGACACGTCTTCGCACCTGCACTGGTGACCTACCATGCTGTCACACTCAGGAAGAATGGCCTCTTCCTCCTGCAATGTCCCTCGAGGTCCTCATGCTCTACATTTGTCACTGTAGAGCACCTTACGTTAAAGCTTTCACTGCATAGGAAGAACGCGTAAAGGATTCATGCGTAGTTCGGGAGGGATAAACTTAGACCCGAGAGGCAAGGGGCGTGTAATGAGATCGTGCTTGTGTAGCTCCCATGTCTGTGTGCTGCTGTCTTAGGCCGGGCTCAGCCTAGCGAATTCTCTGGTTGAGTGTAAGCACGCTCCAGTATTTGTGGTTTAGCTGGTTTTCGGATGATCTAAGATGGCCTTGATTACAGTGTGTCAGATTGTCTCCATGTGACTCACTTTCCAGCCGGCTCGATAATGTCTGTTTCAGGATGAGCATGTCAAGCAGATACAAGCAGAGTGCGAGTTTGGTTTTAGATACACACCATCACTTCGGCTGTATGCAATTAGCCAAAACAAAGCTGTAAGGCGGCTCCAGATTCAAGGAACAGGGAAATAGACTCTACATTTGTGATGGGAAACATCAAGTGGCAAGAAGCACAGATACAGGAAGGGAAGAATAATTTGGGCCATTGATGCAATTAATCCATCATTTGCCACGCCATCATTGCTTTATTATGCATATCTACAAATTGCAACTTCTGAAGTCTAGGTGTTCCGTGGGTCCCACTGCTTCTTGCTTAAGTGTTGTTTTCTTCTTCATGTGCCTGACTGCCATTGCCTAAGTGATGCTCACTGCTCTTGAAAAAACTACGTTTGGAGTTTTCACAAAGCCTGGGGTGTGCTGTCCTCTGGAGACTCTATATTTGCTTTTGTTAGGTGCTTCAAAATTCTTCCTGACAGTCTTTGCACTCGTTCGTCAGCTGTTTCACTCCTTTATGATGATTGACAAATGTTTTATCTGGTACGTTTAATTGTATTTAGTAGAAGAGTCAATTCATATAATCTTATCTAGTGCTCTTTGGTTTACGTTTTTAAAAGATTATTTTTGAGAGCTATCTGAGGATGAGGGGAGACCAAGGATGAGAGCAGGGAGTCAGGCAAGGCTGTCTGCAATAATCCAAGCCATAGCCTGGGCCAAGGTAGCAGGGGTACAGGTGATAAGAAGAGGTTTCTTCCGAAGGCAAGTTCCGTAAAATGCTCCTGTGAGTTCTGTATATCCTGAGTATCTGAATGATGACTTTTGGACCATCGAGGTTGTGGATGAGATCTGCAGCCTGGTCCATGCCACTGGGTGAAGGGTAAGCCCTTAGCGGTGTACTCAGGCATATCTGAATACAAATCACCTTCAATATCAAGCGTGATTAACGTTGTGTCTATATGTGCTTGAGTGTTATTTACGGAGAGAGAAATGATGGATGAAATAAAACATTTTATTCCATCATGTTAAATCATCGGAGTTGTAATGCAATCAGTCTAATTTGATTGGCAAAGATATAGTCGTAACTAAATCAGTTCAGTGTGTTTTTCTTTTTCTTTCTGAAAATTATGCATTAAAACAATATGTTCCTTTCACTCTAAATATTAATAATCATAGCTCATTTTTATTATTTACACTATACTTTTATAAATATGCTTTTGTAATACCCTGAGCTAGGAATTCCTGATTACTGTTTCTGCCACTGCAAACACTGCCAGTTTTCCAAGCAATACCCTTGCTGACCTAGTCTGCCAACTCAAGTTCAAAATCCAGCTGAAACTGATTAATATATAACCATTAACTTGTTATGTAAATAGTTTCATTAGCAGGGGGCAACCATAGTTTGGCACATTTGAAATTAAAACATGGCCAATTTTACATTTTGCCTTTCATCATTTATTATATCAAACATTTGGATTATTTTAAGCGTGTTTTGAAGGTGCTTTGTCATCATTATAATTATCAAATTAAGTTAAAGAGAATCACTACATAGAGTTAATGTACCACTTACCCCTCATTTGGATAACGAGAAAGGGAGTCTTTGAGTGACTGGATGGTACCACAGCTAATTTAGGCAGGACTGGACCCCGTGCCAAAGTTCTTGTAAGTCGCTTTGCTGTGGGATCAATCCACAGGGAATTTGCATCAGAGTAGATTTAAGAATATAGACAAAAGACCTTCTGAAAGTTTATCTCACCAACTTAGACTAGTCCCTCCTTTGTTTTTCTTATTTTTTAAATATGTAAATATATTCTAAAGTCTTAAAGTCCTCTTGAGAATGCCTCACTCTTTTAAGCTTCATAATAAGAGTCATTTTAAACACATTTTTCCTCACTGCGTGTGGCAGCTTAGACACAATCTCCAAGGGCTCTGAGGTTATGTGTTCAAGAACCCTTGACTGAGCCCATGATCTGGTCCGGCTTCTACTTATGACTCTTTTGGGCTGTGGGACAGATGGCCAGCTTGACCTGGTGACTAGCCCATCTGTTTCAGGAAACTAAACTCCCCCGGCTAAGAGCAATTAGAGGCCATATTAATACCTGGCAGGGACTGTTAAAGGCTGGTTGGGTGGCCTGCTGGCTGCATCTGAGTAATCTCAACATCGGTTAGGCTCACGAGCCAGACGTTCCCAAACGAGTCAGAGGTATGCAGGAAATTAGAGCTTTAAATGGTGTTGAAAAGAGTTTGTTTTCACTTAAAAAATGAACTGTGGTTGAATAGAGAGAGCTTTTATAGAAACTCTGGTTAAATAGGGCTTTTATAGAAACAGAAACCTTTTCATTCACCTTCCCTTTTTTCCCACTTCTTCCCTCTTCAACTCCACCCTATGTTTTCATAGAAAATAGGAGCTTTCCTTCCAGAGCTAATTGCACTGAAAGGCTGACGTGTGATAGAAATAAAGCAAAAAGCAACTCACTCTCTGCACCTTTGGTGGGAGATCGTGCTGTCTACAAAATTAATTCACTTATTTCAAGAGGCATAGGATACCAAAATTGGTCTGATGACTCACTCGTTCAGAGGAATTAAGGAGAATTAAATTTTCTACCCTGCACATATATTAGATTTTACTGTTTCAAAACATTTCCCCTTACAACAATACCTCATTTCATCTTCTCAAAGGTTATTTCCTTTATTATTATTATTATTTTTTTGAAGAATAAATGACAATGAGGATAATGGGGCTCACGGAATGTAAAGAAATGTCAGAACAGTGATGACATTCATTGTTTTTAGTTGTTTAGTGGTTTCCAGCTTTACTTCCTCGTTTTCTGAAAAGCAGACTGAGTTGCTGGGCCCATAAAAACTATACCACGTATGTATGAGAGTAACTCACATTCTGGGTGGTGGCTCCCCAAAGTCCCCTTCCCTGATAGTCTTTCTAAAGAATGCCCTCATGGTCTTACACGGCAGCCGAACCAGACGCCGTCTCAGTGAGGTGAACCAATCTCTCTCCCTGGGCCTGGGGGGGGCCATCTTGCAAATTTTGCCACACACCTGGCCATTGTAACAAGGCGACCCCTTCCTCAGCTGAAACGCAGAGGGACACATTCATCTCAAGATCATTTTCAAGCTGAAAAAGTGTATTTTCTATGTCCTGGTGATTTCCTGTTTTCATTAGTAATTGAAACTCTCACATGTTTGCTTAAGGAAACCTCAACAGTGATGCTCATCGCAACACTGTTTCTAGAACAATTTTTAAAAATAAAAAATTCTGAGCAGACATTAAAATAAGTATGAGTAAATAAAACGCAATGTGTTCACGTGACAGAACACTGTATGTAAGTTAAAAGAAACACATTATTTTTTTCCCCTCAATGTGAACATTGAAAGGGCTCCAAAACTAAAATGAATTACAATAAATCAAAATCGATGAACGATATGTTTATAAATTTAAATATATGGAAAGCTATAATAAGGAGAGCCAGTATTTATTGCATGCTTAAGATGTGCCAGGGTTTTATATGTTCATAATTCTTATGACACCCTTATAATATTTGAATTGGTAGAATGATTCCCCCATTTAACAAATGAGAAAAACAAATCAGAGGACAGAAAACATTGCCAAGTTCCCACAGTTGGGACAACAATTAGTCCTGTTACTCACTCCTCCAACAGTCTGCAAACAACACCAAGTTGGTTATGAGTGTGTGTGTGTGTGTGTGTGTGTGTGTGTGTGTGTGTGTATGCGCGTGCTTGGGTGTGCAGGTGCACATGTAAGTTACAAAATTTTAATGAATACCTTTGGGTAGCTCTGATATTGTGATCTGAAATGAGAAATATATGTTTGGTCTCCAACCTTGTTTTTAGCACAAAGCTTCTAAAAAAACCCCTTGGAATTTCCTGCAGTAAGAATGATAAAGATGTCTTTTGTTACTTTAATTAAACGACTTTTGGAAAGCCCTTTGGTGACCTAAGATTGGGGGCTGGTTGCCAGGTGAAACAATCATGTGATTAGAAGGTTGAAACTTTGAGAACCCCCTTCTCCAGCCTCCAGGGAGGGAACTGGGCTGGAGATCGAATTGACCAATTATGACTACATAACGAAGTCTCCACAAAAACCTGAAAAGTTTGGGGAACTTCTGGGTTGGTGAACACGTGGACGAGCTGGGTGGATGGCAAACGTGAAAGAAGGTGTGCAAGCTCCCTTCTGTCTGGCTGTCCCTGAGTTATATCATTTTATAAGAAACTCGTCATCTAGTAAGCAAAATATTTAGTCGAGTACTATGAGCTTTTCTAACAAATTAATCAAACCCAGGGAGAGGACTTGGGAACTTCTGATTTATAGCCATTCAGTTAGAAGTACTGGTGACTACCTGGGCTTACAACTGGCATCCACAGTGTGTGTGTGGTGGGAGAGGGGACGGTCTTATAGGACTGAACCCTGAACCTGTGGATTCTGGTCCAAGCTCTCGACAGATAGTGTCAGGACTGAGTTGAATAGTAGTCGCTGAGGTGGTGTTCCGAGAATGGCTTGTTGGTCTGGGGAGACCCCTCCTCCCCACCTCACACCGGAATTGGCACCAGAAACTATTTAGTAAGGAAGAGAAAAACAGACTGAGACTGGTCATCTAAAGAGACTGTCATGTAGACTGCAATATTTTAGTTTATCTTTTAAAAAAAGAATCTAAAAAGAAAATATGGAATAAAGACACCAAATGACTAACCTAATAAACAGTGTATTCAATGTATCTCCTTAAATAATAATCACAGTTAGTACTCTTACACACACACAAGTAATGAATAAGAGTATAAAATATACAACACTTACCGACTTTTTATTTTCTATAGGTATAGGTGTATGGCACAAATTCCTGAGACAGAAGCTAATTAACATTCTAGATTTTATAAGTGTTTATATCCAAGAGCTGGCACTGACCTTTAATTTCCTTGGGCTGGTTTAATGATGAATATAGACTTGAAAAACATCAACATGTTGCCAGCTGAGCAAAACAAAAGGCATTTGTTTCTCTCAGAGGGATATAAACAAGAGGAACTCTTAATTTTTCTCTATGCAAATGCATGCATCAAGAAAAATAAAATAATCCTCTCATGCACATAGCTAGCAGATCGTGAGACTCACTTGCACATCTGTTACGGTGAGCTAAATCAAACCACTGCAATATCCCTTTTTTTTTAAAAAAAAAATGTTGTGAGCAGTTCTTTTAGTAAGACCAAGTTAGAGCAGCTGCTTATGTCTGAAGAATTCAACCTATCCAGTTTAACATTTACTGAACACTGTCTTTGGTGCGGCTGGAGAATCGAAGACGAATAAAGCATGACTCTTATTTTCGGAGCTCAAAATCAATTAGAGGACTCATCTAAGCACACGTATAAATGACAAGTAGGCCTATTGTGTAACAGGAGTGTTATGAAAGGGCTCTGGGGTGGCAGGAGATTGGAGAAGGGCTTGCCGACATGCCGTGGGAACTAAAGGAAACGGAGTATCAGAGTGAGAGAAGGAGACAACTTTCTAGACAGAGGGAATCTCGATACAAATGTTTTTAGC
>CM053513.1:87079002-87096368 GCA_028627145.1 Eidolon dupreanum
AAAAAAAAAAAGGTTTTCTGTAAAATAGTATGTCCTGTAATGCAAGTAGCAGCCTCATACATGTCATGTTTATTGTGTCTCTCGAATGCATCATTTTCTCTTGCATTTGATTTAAAATCATCTTGTTTTGTACGGCAACATGCTGCACAGGCTTGTAGCCTAGGAACGAGGGGCGCGACCACAGAGCCTAGGTGTGCATCTAGGCGTGTCTAAGTATGCTCCGAAATGTTCACACGACAACAAAATTGCCTGGCAACCGATTTCTTAGACAGGATCCCTATATCACAGCAGTGCACGACTGTTATTTTATCCCACGTACACATCCACGCATTTGGGGCATACTACGCTCCTTCAGGCGGCCGGGCTGATGCATAAAATACTTCCTCTCTGAGAGGTCTCTCACCTCTTCTATCTGGCAAACTCTTCTTGTTCTTTAGTGACTCAGTTCCAATATTTTTTTTATGTCCTGAGCCTTCCTTGTCTTTCTGCTCCAAAATGAATATTTTCCTTCTCAGGGTTCCCATGGCAGTTTTTTTGAGGCTCTGATTTAACACTCATAACACTGCATGATAAACCTCGCACCAAGTGCCCTCCCGAGATGAGTCTGGGTTTTATTCTGCTCTGATTCTCTAGCAGCAGACACAAGGCTGAGGAAAGAGTGTCGTGGTCACGATCGAGAAAAGGTAACTGTGAAGAGGAGAAATGTGTGGATTTAAAGAGAAAACTAGAGGCAGGGTCACTGGCTAGGAGGCTAGTCACAGCCCAAACAATGGGTGATAAAGGCATGATCATGAAACGGTGAATTCCAATGGACTTCGGAGGCCGAATAAAAAATATATAATAAGTCGTGGGGGCCGGTAGAGGGCGCTACATCAAGCACATTGCTTTTGATTGGGGACAAAGACGGATAACTTGTGTTCGTGCTGTCAATCTTCTCTTCCCTCTTCCTCCTCCCGCTCTTCCACCTGCCTTCCTCCTTCCTCAATTTCCAGGTCTGCATACGCCGAGCTCTGTACATGCACAACATGTAGAGAGTGTTTTAGTGGCAGAATTGCAATGCTGAGTTTAAAAGTATAAACCAATACGTAAAACGTAGCATAGGATATTGAAAAGAGGGTGAGGCAGAAATCCTGTGTGCTTGTCCTCATGTCGGTGTTTGTTAGTTGCCTGACTCTTTGGTCTCCTGACCGCCTTACGAGGTTGGATAATTGTACCCTAAGATACAAATGATGAACATGTGCAAATCCATTTTGGAAATTATAAGGAGCTCTGCAAATGGAGGGTATCACTTATTTTTTTTTATTGCCCGTGTTGTAACAGGTCTCTACATAATGAGTTTAATTTTGTCTCGCTTCTAGGGAACGTAGTACTTATATGTAGATTCAATTTATTTAATTCGATGGAGGTTTATAGGAACATTATTTAAATCTCAATAGCATTTTGCCCAAACCGAGTAACTTGAATTGTTACAAAATGCTTTTTTTTTTTTCGTTGAACAAATGCAGGGAATGTATTTGTATTTGAAGGAAGTATGCTTATATGTCATCTTTTACAGTTTTAGTAAAATAAATAAATAAATAAATAAATAAATAAATAAATAAATAAATAAAATAGCCAGGGTCATTTCTTCACATTACTTTTGGTCATTTATCTTTTAACGGACTAGCAATGTCAATAGCCTTGTCAAATCAAGTTAGACCTTGGCCTGCACCCAGTCCATGGTCCACTGGGTAAAGAGCCCGGATATTCTTTAAATAATGCCTGGAGATAGAAGGGCACGGGGCACGTACAATAAAGTGGTTTTGATGTTATTTTTTGACACATTGTTAAAATATGCTTCCTTCAGATCCTTTGTATGAAGCATTGTGTCATCTTTCCCAATCTAAAATAACATGCGGTGACCTTATAGTAAATACCACTAGAAGATTAATTAAAACAAGGCATCAGGATACAATAGCCTATGACAAAATAATTGCAAAGTGACTTTAAAAGTGTCCTTTGCTATGCTAACATAGATAGATATTTTTAATACAACATATCCAGTAATTATTTGATGATGTTTCAAACCCCTAATGTATAAAAACACTTTTGAAATCTATTTCCCAACATATATTGTAAAATAGACATTTAATAGCAATAATATTGGAATTGGTATTTCTATGAGTATGCCTGGCACTGTGAAATATCTGAGTTGCCAGCCACCATTCAGGGATGCCAGTAGAAGACGTGACATCCTGTTTCCAAAGTGAAGGATGGTTTATTACTTACAACAATAGCAGGAGCTCGAGTATAACATTTTTGCACCTTTTCCCCGAGACTCAATTTTTGTAAAGTGACGTGAAGAATCTAGAAGGTACTCACACATACAGCGAGTTGTAGTGCTGCCTATTCACAACCTTGGGGGTTTGAAAGAGGCCCCTGTACGTGGAGGGAAAGGAGAGACCCAAGAACAGGACAGACGACTTCGGATTGGTAGGTGGCAGGTTTAATGAGCAAGGAAACTTATGGGGCTTGTGTCGAGTGACCGTGAGACGTGGAGGTCTCTGCACCGTGTCGGCACCTGCCCACCAGAATCATAAAGTTTACGCAGAGGCCTTCACCGGGTTCAGTCACTTATTTAGTCCGGATGTTCTCAACAACACAGTGCTCTCTCAGTGGTCTGTCCTTGAAAACAGCTCCTGCTGTGGAATAGTGCACAGAACATACATTCCAAGGGCAAGAAGGGGGTGAGGAGCCTCTGACTGCCCCCAAGTCCTAGTCGAGGGTCAACAGATGGTCACATCCTCTCGATGACCCCTGATGGCATTTACAGAGAGGAATTTGAGCTTAGGGAAAGCATGTCTTAATCTAATGGGAGAAAGCATGCCTGCCCTCTGCTACAGAGGGAGACATTATGCCTGTTTTTCAAAATTGCAAGCAAACGATCCCTTTGTTCTGGAAGAAAACAATATTTCTACCTTGCAAGGATATTTACTATATCAGCATGCCGGAAAGACAGTCTGGGGAAAAGGGCAGTTACTGCCTTACTGGCAAGACATGCAGAAACATCACAGACCCTGGATGTGTCTGTTTTATCCAAAGAGAGAGACAGTACCCTTGAGATCTGGGGCTAATCTTGCCACAATTTGAGCATTATCTTCACCAATTTATCTAGAGCAGAAGAGTATATAGAAAACCTTTTCATCTTAGGCAACTTACCTCTCATTGCTGTCAAAGTTTCTTCATCTGTAAATGGGGACAATAAAAATCCCTGTCGTAAAGAGTTATTGCGAAGATCAATTGGGTTAAGACATAAAATACCTTTAGAACCGTGTATACACTATAAGCACTAAGAACTATGACCGTTAGTTAAATCATATTCTAAATAAAAAATTGACCTTATTTTAAAATATCACCTAAGAATTGCAAACATATATAAAAAGACAATGTCATAGATTTTTTTTGGAGCTGAAATACTCAAACTTATTTTTGATGCATGAGATATTATGTCCAGGACAGTAAAATTGGTTCCAGATCTGTCCAATTGAGGGTTGGAGCTAACAATGTGTTTTTCTGCTCTAGAGAAAACTGGCTCATAAAATGGAAAGGCAAACTTTCTTCTAGATGGACATCCAAAGGGACTCAGTCAGGGAGAGAAAGTGAGAGATGACAGCCCCTTGCCAGGCAGTGAAAAAGACGATAGAAAGATGACTCCACTCATAGTAAAATTCCGAAATCCAGCTATGATGTTAATTGTGCCCAACTGATTAAAGCCAAGCAAAGAAGATTCCAGTTTCCCCCTCAGTGATTATTAAGAAGGTGTAGAGCAACCAAGACCCACTTTTCACCTCTCAGAGTCATGAGACGTATTTGAACTTTGCTGCTAAACAAAGGTGTGGAAGACGCTTTTTATTTAGGATCTTCCCAACACAGACTCTTTATTTTCTACCCCTATGTAGCAATATGTAGTCCCAATGAAAATTTCTCCCAAACTCCACCATCTGCCTGCAAGTATTGTCACCACCTGCATACTCCCATTGCCTGACCCCTACCTCCTAGAGCAGACACTCCGAGATATAAACGCTAACCCCCAAAAGTGTGAGCTCTCCATGGTCCTGAGAGCGTTATACTTTGAGTTGCTTTCTTGCCTATAATGAAGGCAGGTGTGCTAAATGCATTCCGGGCAAGTATCATACAACTTATATTTTAAGGCCCCCAGGGGAGGACGATTTATGACGTTATTAAGGAGAACCTAGCAACAGTTGAGTGCCTCTTTACTACTGGTTCTTTCTTGGTTCACTAGACTCTCTAGCCCCAGGGAGCCATGCGTGGAGGGCTAGAGCAGAGAAGAGGGGTCAGCACTTCAGCTTCCTTTGTTCCTGTTAGCAAGCCACCTGCTGAGTTCCCAGAATGACTTCTCACAAAGCTGTTTAACTCATGTTGTCCCAAACTGGCCCCAGGTGAGGATCATGCTGTTTAGGAGTCTACAGGTATTCCAAAACATCACAGGCAACCAGAGCTTCTAGGTTCACCATAACACAAAACCAAAGGCTCTCAATGTTTGGGAAGAGTCAACATGGCCACTTCAATTTTTAAAAGCTAAAACTAAGGTAAAAAAGTGAAAGAGACAATAGATAGTCTTATTTTACATAAATTCTGACGTTAAGTAATTTGGAGTGCAAAAAGAGATTTGCTACTTGAAATTAGATGCAATGTAAGAGAAGGGCACATCTTTATTTATATAAGATAATTTGAAATTTATTGTGGTTTATTTTTGATGACTTCCATGTTCCAAGTTTGCATGTCATGAGAAAAACCAGGAAAAATGATTTAACTTTTGAAGCATCACAGATGTTGAGAGCCTGAGACCAGGACTAGATTTCGTGTTTGGTTCATTTAAATAAGTGCAGGCATCTATTACATCGGGTGTTTATTGCATTACTGTGTCTCTCTCTTTGCCATGTTGGCTACCTTGGACTTGACAAAAAAAAAAAAAAATAGATTAGTTTGATAACAAAAAAGTAAGGAATATTTTTATTCACACTGCAAGGGGAGGTCCCAATTTTAGTTCAATACAAGCAATTGCAGACTAAACACAGAGGCCTTGAAGAACTGGCTCAATGTAGAGGTACACAATTTCATGCCAGCACCCACCGAGCAGCACTCACCAACATTTTGGTGTATGGAGGTGACTCTATCTGGACACAAAGGGTTGTTGAGCACCTTTAGGTGACCACCTGCATACTCCCATTGCCATCACCTGCATACTCCCATTGCCTGACCCCTATCTCCCAGAGCAGACACTCCGAGATAGAAACGCTAACCCCAAAAAGTGTGAGCTCTCCATGGTCTTGAGAGCGTTATACTTTGAGTTGCTTTCTTTGCCTATAACGAAGGCAGGTGTGCTAAAACATATTAGGGCAGAATATATGGGCACCAGGCAGGGGGCCTCACTTCTAGACCTTTGGCCTCATGTGTTAGGGTTCACAGCTCTGGCTCCTGCTCAGGTGGGGTCACCGACACCCAGTGTGTCCTGAGTAGGTGCTGTAAAGTCCCAAATTAGCAGAATCTTCACGGCAGAATGTGGGCTCCGACGCCCCACACCTGGGTCAGAAGCATATGGATCTATCTTTCATCAACAGCTCAGCACGACGGCACTCCAGACACGTGTCGGAGAATTCAGCCACGAGTTGAATAGTCAGGCGCCGACTGCCACGGCCGTTGCTAGGATCGCTTTTAGAGCAGCGCACCTCAAACCAGCTGTGGTGGCCGACTGTTCGACGAAATGCATTACTGATCCCAGTCCTGAGGTCATAACCAGTACATGGCTAACATCGCACTGTTCCATGCTGGTCCAGCGTAAGCCAGTCTGCCGGTCACGTCCTCCCCTTGCTGGTAAAACCAGGTGGTGGCGATGATGCTGAATCATCATGGCCATTTCTGCACTTCTCAGTTTCTGTCCTTAGGTCTCCGTGGACAGGCATTGGTCTGTGAGTCATACTCTCAGTCACCCTGTAATTAAAACTCAAACCCCTACTTGCCTGCTTAGAAGTCTCCATCGCCTCCCTTTCCCTAACAATTTTAAACATGTTTCAATAGGTTTAAAGGTGTTTTAAAGTCTTTAGTGAGGTCGTGTCCCATAGCACTTAATGTATTATAAGAGTTCCTACTATGTTTATCAGTATTTTTCTGCTTTCCTGCCTGCTTCTGGCTAAATGTTCTATTTCTAGAAGGCAACCACAGGGTCCTGAACATATGTGTGTCCCCAGCCACTGGCACCATGCATGATATATAAGAAAACCTCCAACAGTTCATTTGGACACTCAGTATGTATTTATTAAGAACCAGCTATGAGACAGGACCCATTCTAAGCACTAGAAATGTAGTGATAACCAAAACTGACAAAAATCCCTCACCTCGTGGAATTTTAATTCTATTGGAGGAGGCAAGACAAGAAGTTTTTTTTTTTAAAGCAAAATATGTGTTTAGTTAGTTGGGGGTATTTACTAAAGAGAAAAAAATAAAGCAGGGACAAAAAAATTGTTGACATGTTATAAACATCTCTAGATAATTGAAAGTAGAAGCAAGCCAAAATTCCATAATCTGGTTAAAATAATATTTTTCTAGTGTCATCACTCGCTTCTGTGACCACACCCAGTGACGTGCTCGCAGGACCTGAATACTTTTTTGAATCTATTGTTTCATTCTAGAAAACTTTCTCCCATCTCTACCTAGAAAATGCTGGCTTACCGTTTAAGACCCAGTCCAAATTTTATCTCTGAGAAACTGCCCCTGACTCCTAGGAAGGTGATAGTTTGCTGCTCTCATGGAATCCTCAATGTAACTGTGATTTAGGCAGGATCACCTTGACTTTGTTTACCTGCTTTGTGACACGCTGTCTGCCGGAGCCTGCAGGGCTGGAAGGGAAAAGTCTTGTTTTTTCTTGCCTTACGAATTCCCAGTGGCAGCACGGTCTAGCATAGCAGAGAAGCACAGTAAACAAACACAGTAGAAATAAATTCAAAGTAAAACGAGTAAAGAAAAACTATCTAAGGGGTAGTGGAACTTCCTGTTTTTTAGTTTTGTGAGTTTTGTGAATTGTGTCCTTATCAGAAAATAACACACTTGGTCTACATTATTTTAAAAACTGACACTGATTTTTCTCTGAGTATGATATCACATTTTTTGGAATGCATGATGGCAAGATAAGAAATATCTTCCTAAAAAATAGTTCCACATTCTTGACATATGAATCTCTTCCAATTCTACATGTGAAAGTACAAGTGATGATATTTTTCTGGAGCTCAGGTAAAAATATTGTTTACAACAAATCGATCTTTAGCGTCCTGCTTCTGTCAAAGTGAATATATCAAATGTTTGCCATTGTGACCTCTTATCTGTTCATGGGGACCCAGTGAGACACTCACTACTATTTTAATTTTTTGGTGAATAAACTGAGTCCGGGAGTTCTCTCTTAACCATAGGAAGAGCTGTCATTTACTGAGGACTTACTGAGCGTTGGTCACTGTGCCAGTCCCATCCATTTGGTTCTCATGGCCTGGGTGAGCCCTCGAGCCCTGGAAGATCAGAGAGTCTCTGTGGTCACTGCCTGAGGACACGCATTCAGAGCTCTGCGACAGGCTCACTCACATAACCTCTCATGCTGCTCTGCCTCAGCCTCAGTAACATGTGTGAAGCCACATTTGGAATCGGGTCGTTTTATCCCAAGACCGAAGACACCACGGGAAACCCTTTGGTGGTTCCTGTGGGCAGCATGAGCTATCCACTGATTGGCCACTTTTCGTGAAAAGATTTTCAAATGCCAACATATATAATCTCCTTAATACTAATCCATATTTATATTATTAAACATATATATTCTTGATAATGATATTCATACTTAAAAATAAGCATATAATCAATACCTCATCTATTTTCCCAAATCGAGCACACTTCTGTCGAATAAACAGAACATTGCCCAGACTCCAGAAACTTTCTTGATTTTCCAGTTACCGCCCCCCACCCCCGTTAAGGGTCACCCACATTCTGATTTCCAGAAGATTAGATGTATTTTGCCTGTTTTTCTACTTTATGAATAGAATTATTTATACCTACTGAGGTATCTCCCCAGAGCCAACCCCCTTGAGCCCACCTGCCTACCCAGAAATCCTGGAATATAACACAGCCCAGTCGAAGGAGCATCAGACTAAAGGTCAGTGACCTCATGGTGCTGGATAGTCTGCTGCCAACTGAATATCATGGAAGAGAACCTGCAGACTTAACAGGTCCGTTAGTACTTCTTTCAAGTTCTCAAGATTGTCAGGGGCCTCCAGGTAAACCGGTGAGATGCCCCCAGGCCCTGGTGCAGGGGGCTGAGACTGTCAGCAGCAGGTCCCCTGCCATTGTCCCCTCCCCCTCCAGCCCTAACGGCTGTGTATGAGACTTGAACTTCCTGTATTCATTGCCCTTCATCCTTGGAATCCATAGACTGGCCGCTGTTTTCCCGACCAAAATCCAATACCCTCATCGCATTATCTGAACTCTGCCATTCGTTAAGCTCACGATCACGCATTTCACCTATTTTCACTTAATTTCTCTAACATTTAAATGGAGATAGTTGATTATAACAGTCTCTAAGATCAATTATTCTAATTTTACTATGTGTGTGATGACAAAGTAAACTGAGTTAGAAGAGGGACGACAGATAACATAGCAACCAAGACACTGGGGACCCTGGCGTTAGACTCCCTGTATCTATGCCCCTGCTCCACCCCTGGCTAGTTGTGCAATCTCATAAAAAGTTTCTCATCTTCAGGGAGGTTCTGTATATTTATTGGTAAAAGGGTCACAAGTATTTGTTACTTACAACAATGTTGAATAAGTTAAGGGACAGATATTTAGTACAAAATATTCAATGTTTTTTATTCTTTTCACTCTATTTTTGTAGGCTGAGAAGGTACAGAATACAGTTTAAAAAAGATTATCATTTAAGTAACAAAATACGTACAATATGCAGTTTCAGAAGTCTTTGTCAGCTATCTGAAAACTCCAGCTCACGTGGAAGGTTTTATTCCCTGTGAGACTGGAGGGATAGATGAAGTGAACTCTATGTCATCATAATTATCTTCTGCATGATATTATTTGGAATAGATTTCTTGTATTGATTAATGTATTATGCTGACACAGGGAACTGATTTTGATTATCTTGAATTTGTGTTGTAAAGAACCTTACTAAGGTAAAATTGGAGACCTGCAAAGCGGTTTGGGGACCTTCGTCCTATAGGTACAGCCAATGCTCTTGTCATCTTGCAACTCAAAAATGTGGGTGCTCTTCCAGCTTCTGTACAAAGATGGCACCAACAAGGCCACATTTATGTCCCGACCAGAGAGACGAAGATTCAGCAACAACATAAAAATTCCCATGCTGCACAGATTCCTCCCATGCCTAAAGCCACTCGACACAAAGTGTTTAGAAACACACACACACACGATGGTAGTATGTAAAGAAGATTCATGTTATTTTGGTAAACCATATTATATTTTTTGATGTTTTTATATTTTGCTTGACATAATAGAAAAGAAATCATTTTACTTCAAACGATTCTATCTCTGTGGTCATGAGTAAACCACTTACCTTCTCTAAGAATCAGGTACAATTTTTTAAATGGGGGAAAATAATGCCTGCTGTCTCAGTCGAAAAAGACTGGTCATGTCGTAGTAATAGATGACCCAAAGTCTTAGTGCCTCGTAATGATAAATGTGTATTTCTCGCTCACTCTGCATGTCCATCACAGGACGTGGAGCAATGGGGCTGATCACTGTTGTTTCTCAGAGTCTCTGTCTGGGGAAGCAGCTGTGATCCTGAACATTATCAGTCACTTTCGAGATGAAAGAGGAGCATGACATGGATCCAAAGTGACATATGTCACTTCACTTCTTGATTTATTGGCCAGAAACTAATCATAGGTCCTCACCGATTCTTCAAGTAGGCAAGGAAATGTAATACTACCCAGAAGGAAGGAAAGAGAGCCAGAACACTCATGAGCAGTGAGCAGTCCTTGTAACGCGGCTGTCAGTCCTTTCCGACCATCTTCACGGGATATCGTGAAGATCTAATGAGCCAAGCATGTGGAAATGTTTTGCAAATTGTAAAAAAACAAACAAACAAACAAAAACAAAAAAAACTATAGCATATAAGCTATAGCAATATTATTTTTTTAAAAAACATAAGTATTGAAGAATTAGAAAGCAGAATATGGCACTCCAGATTAGACGTCATCTACTAGAAAAATATTTTCTGGGCTGGAAATAATGTTAAAGACAGAGTGCCATATATTCCTGTAGTCCTATATTTTTATCTTGAGATGGACAAATTCTCTTTCCACCTTGAGCAGTTAATAGGAATGTTCCTATTCTCATCCTTCAGATTAATTAGGACGTGCAGCTGCGACTACGTTTTCGTATCAATGGTTCCATCATGAGAGCTGCATGGTGTCGATGACAACAGCTGGCATTTTATCATTTGTTTCACTTTGCAATTTTTATTTTCTAATTGTGTACATTTTCTCACATATGTTACTATGAAGCTCACATAGAAAATTAAGGACAAATAATGAACAAAGGTTAAGACTCTCTAGTAGCTGGGTTTCCCGAGGTGACAAATGATATGAGATAATGAGGAAATTCAAGCGTCGTTCGAATTTTACTTCTTCTGGTGAATATCAGGAAAGTAGGCTGTTATTACACAGATATGGCACTATTACACCGAAAACCCCAAACCATCAAGTAGATTCTCCAACAATCTAAGATTTAAAAGATAATTTAGGAATCAGTCTTAATCTTCTATAATCTGCTATATATGCAAATGAAAGGAGAGGGAGAGAGAAAACAAACGATTCTTTCATATTCTCCATTTGTAATCTATGCAGCCTGCCCATATTTCATTTTTCTGACATCTGCTCCTTCTATTTACCACTTTTCCAGTTTTCTGAGCTAAACTGAGGTTGTTTTACTTTTCATTTTTTTTCTTTTTGTAAATGACAAAAATTTTCATTCAATCCCTAATAAGATTTGTTCTCCTTTTTCTGCTGTAGCTTGTGACAAGTCCCTCTTTTTGATTCTCAACTTGTCTTGCAAAAGTACCCAAGTAGTCTACATCTCATAATTTACAGGTTGTTATTTTAAATCAGTCAGCACATATGTATTAGACCCCTCCTTTATGCATATGCTGGCTGGTCCCTGAGAAGAGTAGAACAACAGACAACCATCACTTGGTCTTCTGGGTAAATCAAGTGTGTGATAATGGGCTTAGCTATAATAATAAAAGACAGGTGCCATTTTCTAGCATGTAAATGTAGTCTACATTAAGCAGTTCTTCTCTCTGTATTTCAATTAACTCTCACAAGGACTGGTGATAAAAGTATCATTAATCTTTCTGACTTCTATGTACGAGGATACTCATGTTTGAATTGCTTAAGAAAGTTATCCTCAATTACGTATTATAATATGACGAAAACTGGAAACCAGTTCTGTCTGACTCCAGATTCTACACAAAGCTCAGACCACGGGGATGAACATCCTTGGCCTAGGAACAAAAAGCATTCGTACATTCAGATTGAACAATGAGGTATTAAAGAATCGTCTAATTTAATAACACAGGAGGCATCACGATCGAGTTTATGATTGACGAGTATGTACTGAAAACAGTAAGTGATATCATTTGCCTAAACAGACCACAAGGATCACAGCCATGTGGAATATGCCGTACAGACTTTATTTATGAGAGTTTTATTTACTTTACCATAAGTAATCCCATCACCGAGGTGAATCAGACAAGTCTGCGGGAGCTATACTAGATTCAGAAAACCCTTTTTTCTCCATTATCTGCTATTCCACCTTGAGTGAGTTATTTTTGTTGTCTGAGCCTCTGTTTTCTTGTTCATAAACTAGAGGTAATGTAACCTTCCTTCCTTATTACAACGAATTGATGAGAAAGTGGTAACACCTAAACCGAGGTGAGGGCCTATGTATGAACAATCTGATTGCATGGCAAGGATTCGTAGGTGCCGCGGGCATTGTCCCTGTATCCACACTGTGTTAGCTTTTCCAGAGCGAGGAAGGTGGGTTCTGTGTTGTGGTATGGCTATTGTAAAACCCAGGAGATACTTGGCTCCCTCTGAGCTATTGTAACTGAGTAGAAAGATGGAGGAATGATGGACTGGCTGGCTGAATGACACAGAAAGATGGTTAGGTAGGTGACGTGAGGGGTGGCTCAGACACAAGAGCTGATTTCATAGTTTATATGTGTTTTGCTGCCTTCCTTCCTGTATCTATTCATTAAAAAGTATTTGTTCAGCTGAAGAAAACCATTCTGATAGATCGACTGACATATGTGACGTAATCCTTGCTTCAAAAACTTGCACAGAAAAATATATAATTAAGGTGTAAAGACACAAGAGTTTTGAGAGAGGCATGAATAAATATGTATAAAAATTTAAAAAGTTATAGGTTTTGTGATGGAATGGATAAATCAAGGAAAGCTTAGTGAAAGGTTATATTATAAGAGGAACACTTCATTTTTGAAGGTTTGAAGGAGAAGAGAGGGCAAAATCTTGTTGGTCCAAATCCACCTGTGCAGAAAGGAATACAAATATCAAACCACAGACACAAACCACAGGACGTTGTGGATCCTTGCTCAGATGTGCTCTTCATTGCTCTCCAGCTCCTGGAACGACCTCCCCTCTCGTGACAACAAGGTCTGGGCTCTGTGTAAAACCTTTCACTGATCACACAGTGTGCAATTAGCAGGTTTCTTACTCTCTTTTGGCCTCACCAGACGTGTCTATGGGATGAGAATGACAACGCTTACTCTGTGGTTCCAGTCTTACAGGGCAAGCTCAGGAGACATTTCTCTCATGAATGGATGGGTACCATAATGGAATTCAAGAACCACTGGGAGCATGTGTGTGTCTGGGGGAAGTAAATAAACTCTGAAGTCTTGTTTAGTCCTTTTTTTTTTTCCCCTGGTAAGTGTTACCTTTTAAAGTGTTGTTGTAGCAGCAATGAAATATTTTGATGTTTAGAAGAGAGGAATGGGAGGGAGAAAGTAGAGAAGCAGGCTGTGTGTGGCAACACAGTATCTGAGAGTTTAGCTGAGGGCGTCCTCAAAGTCATTACCTTACGTCGACCTCACACTGCCCTTTGCCAGGGAGCTCTGGATGTGAGAAACAGTATAGAACATTTTCTGATGACATGAGACAAAGGATCCACGTGGGGGTTTTATGATAAAAGACACATTTTCAGAACTATCACACTTTAATATTTTTAGCAATTGGATGCATGATCTACTATCCCCGAACTGAAATTACTCTCTCTATAAATAATCTGCAATTTGGAAGGATTTTGTGCAGATGCCTTGGTACCCTCCTAATTATGTGTGTGTGTGTGTGTGTGTGTGTGTGTGTGGCAGGGGGAAGGGAGCGGGTATATGCATGTGTATTTTTTTTTTAACATTTGCATTTTTTAATAATGTCACAATTTTGGCAAGTGAAGAGCTTGTGGTGGTTGGGGAACATGTCTTAGTATTCGCAGTTGGTTAGAAAGTAATGCCTTAGCCAACGAGGAACGCCTATTTAGTTTCTGAGCTGCCACGTTCGGATGGATGGCCATCACTTAAAAAGCACACTTGGCTAGTTGAGGAAATTATTGTGTTGGAGACTTCAGTCAATGGTCCAGTAGTCACTCTGCTTCTTTTATTCTAAATGATCCATCTCAAATAACTTTATGACACGGAGTTCTTTCTTACGTGATTTCTTCTAATAAAACAGGGCACCTACTGAGAATCATCACCCTGTTAGGTCTACAGCTCACACACTACCTTTTGGTGCTCTATGATGCTCCCCGCCTGCCCCCCACCCCCGCCCACCCCAGGCATTATGGAGAAACATGTGTCTCCCTCTACAAAGCCAGCTTTGGGCTCCAGCTGAAAAATCTTAGAATTCTACTCTGATAGTGTTCATGTCGGAATCAACTAGAAATCATCTTACGGTGCTGAGATCAGAAAATTGTAAAGAACGCTGACATGAATCTGGTTTAATGACTATGAATAAATAACCAGATCCCACAATAAAAGTGTTTTTTCCTTTTGAAAATATCGGTTAAACAATCTTCAAGAGAGATAAAATAAAAAATAGAATACCATAATCATGAAAATAAGACTATTTGGATCATTATTTAATATTTTAGTATTCTCCCTCATGTATATATTAACATTAGTATAACCTTTTATCCATATACATATGTATGCTTTATATATGTGTGCATGTATAAAGTTCTTAGGAAGAACAGAATTTGCATGAGACTACTAACTTGAAAGCTTGGCTTGTTAGTCCACTTGGCATTCATTTTACATCTAATTATCACGAACTTTAGATAGACGTAAGAAAATGTATGTCTGTGTAGTTAATTAACCAATCTCAAAAATCCTTAGTACATGAGAATTACATGTAATATATATCATAAATAAACAATGTTACGTATGTAAACTATATTACTTATAAACAACGTTAAATATATATATATATACACCTTACATGAGAAAATATACTTGATTTCTTGATTTAACACCTCCAGGGAGATTTGCATTTACATTAGTATATTGAATACTCTGAGGTATCCTGCAGTGAAGAAATTCTTTTAGTATTATTTAATCTGGAGCTGGAGTTACTCAAAATTATTTGACCCAGAGCTATTTTTCCATGGCTGTGTGTAACCGCATTAGGTTGTAGCAGAAAGTGTGTTCTGTTCTTAATTTGGGAAATGTTGAATTAGAAACTTTACATAAAATTTCTCATTTACTCTTATAACATCTCCATGGGTTATTTTAAGGAATGTCTGTTATTTTATATTTGCCAAGCAAAACTTTTTTTTTTTTTTCTGGCAAAACAAAACCTTAAGTTTTCTTCGGGAAAAAAAAATCACTCTTCCCTACCTCCAATATCAATTTTAAAGGCAGGCCTTCTGTAACTGAATGAGTGTCTCATTCATATAGTTATTCGTTTGTTTATTCATTCGGTAAAATGTATGGAGCTTTGTCTGAATGCCAGGTACTTTCCTAGGTATGTGAGACAAATTGACAAAAAAATTTCAGTGATAGAACGTACGAACAAGCAATGCATAGGTGAAATATAAAGACAATCGGATGGTGAAGAATGCTCTGGAGAAAAAATAAGTAAGGAGGGGTGGACTGAACCATAGCAGTGAGGAACCATGGCTTCGTTGCCTAGAATAATTAGTAGAGAGAAAAGGGAATGAACTCAGCATCCTGAGCTTCCTGTGATACCCAAACAAATAGGGTTAAAATAATAAAATTTTTTTTGAGATATCCTTTCAATAAATATGTATCGAGTGGCTACCATAAGCCAGACACAGATTAGATATTGCAGATATGGTAATAATAAAACCAAGAGATCTCTGCTCTGATGGATACGATGCTGTGCTAGAAAAGGTGGTCACATAGTATGGCACTGATGGCGGGAAGGTCTGAATATATCAGAAGCGGGTTATTGATCAGTCCGTCTTTCCTGGTGATTTCAGGGGGACGTGGCTATGCCCAGGCTGCGTGCTGTCTCCAGGCCTAGCATCCTTGACCAGCGTTTCACACAAATCGCACCATTCTGTCCTCAAAACCCTCTTGCTGGGCTCAGTGGTTTCTTCTTCTAGGCAGGCCTTCTTTCGCCTCAGAAGGGCTTCCCCAGCTTTTGGCAGGTTGCTGCAGCCCCTCTTCTGCCTATACAGCTGCTGGCCACACGTCTCGCTCTGCTCACTGCACAGAGTGAGGAAGGAGGACAAATTGGGCCAGAGATAGCCCCTAGATGTTACAGTTAATAGAGTTACAGTTAATAGAGGAGCGATGGTCCCTTCTTGGTGGGTAAAATGAAGATGTGAACTTCGAAGCGGGTGGATGCTTGTCCCAACTCCCTCTCCCCAAGTGGAGAACAAGCTTGTCTACAATCAGAGAGATGAAGCCAAATTCAGAGAGAAGCAATGAGAAGCGGAGGTGAGACAATCCTGCAGGCTTTCTGATCCTCGCCTTGCGTTGTTTACTAAGCTCGTTTCTCCTGATGTCCTGTGGCTTCAATACATACGCTTATAAAATCCATTACTACCTAGAAGGAGATTTTTTGGTTTCTCTCACTTACAACTAAAAATTCCTGACTAGTGCAAACATTAATGGGGAGCTCTCCTAGGCTCTAGCTGTGGGGACCATGGCTCGGCAAAGCTACCTGACCTGCCCAAAGTCTTCCCTTTTTATATATGTATAGCTACCTCCTAAGCCACCTGTGTAGCCTGAAATGATACCTCCTCAAAATAGGTATTACTGATCGTCCTATTTAAAACAGTACCCACTGTTCCCCATCTCTGCAACTCTCTTTTCGCCATTACTCTTCAGGACAATTACCCCGACCTACACTGAAATAATGTCATTGGTTTCTTTTTATTAATCATCTGTGGTCCCCTCTACATACACTAGAATATAAGCTCAGAACTCATATTGTCTTATTTACAACTATTTCCCCAGAACCTAGAATGCATATACATCAGTAAATATCTTTAAATAACTAATTTAACAAGCATATTAATTATTTAAATGGTAGAGTATTTTTTCCTAATCTGCTACGTTGTGTTTTTACATAATAATAATTGAAGATTTTTTTTTATTATTCACTTTGGTAATGATTGCTCATTCACTGTAATGAAGAGCATTCTGTTACATGAATGAAACATAATATATTTAAGTTCTTCTCTTTGGGGAGACCTTATAATCTTTTATTATTAAGAGGAAAAGTTAAAATGAATCTTATTTTTAAAGATTTGTAACCATATGTGAGTCTAATTATAAAATACATTGCTAAAAATATGAACTTCTGGGTCAAGAAATATGGCCATTTGATATTTGCTGTCACTGTGCCTTCTTATTGAGATTGCAAGTTTCTGCTATAACTAGCAATAAAGGACACTGCTCAAACCCTTGCCATTATACAATTTTATCACATGTCTATGCTCTTTCTCAATCTAATAGGTAAAAAATAATGTATCATTGCAGTTTTATTTTCGCATTTCTCTTATGAATGAGATTATCTTATGTTTTATGGCTGGCTGTGTTTGCGCTTCTGTGAAATTTTGTTTTACTGATTATTCTCACAAGCTGTTGGTGTTTTCTTATTAATTTTTTAAAACTAAATATTAGGGAAATAAGACCTTCACTTGCAATACGTGTTGCACACTTTTCATCCAAGTTTTTGTTTGAATTTTTATGTCATTTAATTTTTACCTTGCAAAATGTTTTATTATGTATATTGTCATTTAAAAAATGATGATGGTTTCTG
>CM053513.1:87096868-87150520 GCA_028627145.1 Eidolon dupreanum
CCCCCCAAGTGCCTTTAGCAGCACTTTCTCTTGGTCTGCATACTGGAGTGGTGAGGACACTTATCACTGGCTATGGTGGTAAAGTAAGAGGATTCTTTTAACCCAACTAAGGTTCTCACTGTGGTTTGGTTCGATGGCCAAACTCCCCTGAAGCCAGTCACCGGAGCTGGCAGTCCTCTCTCACACCCCTCCTCCTGGTCTCTCAGTTCCCCCCTCTACCTGCCTTCCCCAGGTCACTGCATGTCCACTTCTAAAAAGCAAAGTTTCAACAGAGTCACGACACATCTGCTTAAAACATCCAAAAACGGTTTTGAAAAAGAATCAACCCCCAGAGCAAATGCAATGTATGTATGAACAAATGCACAAATCTAATTAATATAAATGTGTTAGATGCATTATATATACTAAGTGTGTGTAAACAATTTGCATATTTAATATAAATATTGAAATAGTACACCTATATATACTGAGTAAACAAACATCCCACATTATAGCAGGGAGACTTTAAAAATAATTATGGAAATTACATAAATCTATATAATTGTGTGAGTGTATATATATTTGTTGGATTTTGTATTAGAGTAAACATATGTAACATACATGTGAATTTATAATCAGACAAACACACATATATTTATCTCAAGGCAGAGAAAACATGATCTTCTTGTTTTCTACCAGCTCTAGTTTGCTCTTGGGATGGATTAAGTTTTCTGCTGGCTCTTCACTGCAACTTTCAAACTATTGCACTAGCTATGTATATGAAAATAGCTTCTTTTTTAAGTACATGTACTTAAATTACATTAAATTACATTAAAGTACATTAAATTTTATCACCCATTACCCCCTTCTTCTTTATTGCTCTCATCAACTACTCGCCAGTCACTAACCCTTAATCAATGCTATCTTTCCATCTGGCTTGCAGCCTTCTCTACCACTAACGGGTACGTGCATCACTGGTGGTCTTCACCACTTCTGTGATATTATCCAGTACCCAGCGCTGTCATCTTGTAGACATTCCAGCTCCAATGACCTTGTACCTTCTCACTGTCATTTTCCAGTGCCCCTTCCCATAGGCTTCTACTGGATCTTGCCCCATCCCTGGCCGCTCAGCCTCTAAGATCTCTATTTTAAGTGCCCCATTCCCTAACAACCATCTTAGTCTCAGAAAGAAGCCACACTTTCTGAATAAGTGTATTTTCTCCTCTCCCAGAGCACTATTCCCCATATTATTTGTCTTCCTCTTAACATTTCCAGCATTCCTTATGCCCACATATAAGGGTAACCAATGACCAGAGCCAATATTGTGTAAAGCCAATTATTGAAGAATAATTTTATCTTCCCACCAGAAAGATTCTAGCTGCTTGCATGTAGAATCATAGTCTTATACTCCCATCCTATTAAAATATATGGACTTTCTCTTTCTCCAATGCTATCCTTTCTGCTCTCCCCTATTTAATGTGTTCACAGATAAATTTACTCATTCTGTTCTTTCTACCCTATGTTTTTTTTCTATGACTTCCTTAAAAAAATAAATCTTCATATTCCTCCACTATCTTCTTGTAGAGTTGAATCCCCTTGCTCATACTTTTAGTTGGCCTGAGTTGCTTACCAGATAGGATGTACCAGATCCTCAACCCAGACTCCCCGAGTCTGTGGTTGTTTTGTCAGGCTATGCTTGTTGCAATTGCCTATTCACTATGATGTCTAAGCATGGAAGCATCTAGTGATGACACTGGTCCAGTGAGTAGGTTACACTGAGTGAACTCAAATCACCTTTCTTGCACTTACATGATGAATAGCATGACTAATTTCTGCTTCTGCTATAAAACTTCTCCTCTATTGAGGCTTTGATGATAGTTCAGCATGGGGGTTAGTATGGCACATGCTTTACTCTATATTTTATTCAATCATTCGTTGTTGTTTTATAGATGAGACTCCTCTCTCTTCTTCCAGATGGCAAGGGCTTTTTGTCTTTTTAAGCCCTGAGTGTTATCTTAACTGACCAAATATTAAGCGCGTGTATGTAACTTTCATTTATAAAGTGAATTTCCAAATGAATATATTAGTCTCCCGTTAAGCCACTGTATGTGTCAGCAGCACTTGGATAAATGGACCCGGTCATATTGTTCATTTTCTCTGTCATTTGTAACTTGTGATTTTTTTTTTTTTTTGAAATCAATTTTGTCCCCATAGAACTTAGAGAGTCTTAATAGGACTCTCCTGCTGGCGACACTCATACAGTGGTTTACTTAAACATCCCATGACTGCCAGGGATGTGGCAAACTTTTCACATCTCCAAGAATCTCACCTTGCTGTTTGCCACTGAGCTTTGCGTCCTATTATTAGAAACATTTCCAAGTTAAACAAAAACAAAAATAAAAAAACAAACCTAGAAGATCCCTTCCACTCAGCAGGAATCCTGGGAGAGAGTTTCATTGATACCATCATGATAACCAAAGGTAAATTTCATAAAAAGTGTGTTTGTAAATACTTTGAAATAGCATATAAATGTAGTTTTGGCCCCAATTAAGTAACTGTGATGAAGATAAGATTTAATTTGTAGTATGATGTTAGCAACAAACAAACAAGCAAATCCTCCACACACATAAACATTGTGAAATAAGCTGATGATAATGGTTAGGGTGAGGATACCTGGCCCGAAGGTTTTGTTGACAGGGCTGGCAGAAGAAAAAGCACAGAGAGTGGCTCACCTGGGCGTTTGCACGTCAACAGGATGGTTGAGAAGAAAGGAAAGCGGTAATGGAGTAGTAAAGATGGAGGCCTTGGCCTCGTGGTTAGGAATCATGACAGACCTACTAAGGCATCCAGGGCTAACCGCTTTCCTATAATGGACCTATTTAACACATCTGTAGAAAAAGACCACACTACGTGAAGGTAAAGAAATGAAAATGATAGAGGCCGGCATTTTCTGAGGGCCTACTGAGTGCCATACACGTTTCACAGTTAGCCTTCAATTCTCACAACAGTCCTGCAAGGTAGCTATGATTAGTACCTATTTACAGATTGAAAACCAACAAAGAAAAAGAACAAAAATGTTTCTAGGTTTGCACAGCTAGTGTTTTCTAGATCTGGGATTTGCACGTGGTTTTATTAGGTCTTAAGGATCATGTTCCTTATTTTAGACCATATAACCATGAATATAACTCTCAGCATGAGAAAGCATAAAAAAAGAAGCTATATTATGCAGCAAAAGAATGTAGGAAAAAGGAACGATCGTCGCCAAGGAAGACATTAAAGAATGATATATTTTCTCATATAGCTTTCTTTCCTGGTTTCCCTTTATGTCTCTTCCTGCTGCGTTCTAACCTGTATACACCTCAGGCCTGAATGAACTTTCTCAAGCACAGATATGAGATCACTATTTTGCACTGAAATATCCCACCACTTAAGAAGATAGCAAGAGTTCCTTAGGGTAGCAGGCACATCCTCTCCCTCTGGTCTTACCTCATACCAGTCCCAGAATTATCTGCAATGATGCCTGTACAATCCCTCCTTCCACTCTAAGTCCGACTGGCGCTCCAACAGTTCCCATTAGCACACTGTGACCTGTGACCGTGTTCTCCCTGTCACGAGGCTTTGCCCTGTAGCATCTCCTCTGCGGGCCATGTGCTCTTCTGCATGCTTTGAAGGCTTAGATTCTAATGAAAAGTCCTTGCTCTTCTCTGTAGATACAAGAGCTGGGATCACTTAGAGATTGATGTGGCCACAGCTGGGGTTAGATGGAGAGTCTTTGGCTTCAAGGGGCTTGTGGGTTTGAATGCCCACAAAGCTGCTGGAAGTATCTCAGAAACGCAGCAGGATGGAAGACGTGTAGATGGATTTTATGATGTTGTTGAATACCTCAGACTACGGTGGTTAGTTACGGTGCATTGCTTATAATGGTGATATGTGATGATATATAATTGCTGTTAATTAATTTCATAAATCTATTAATTTGTATGTATGTTTTACAGCATAAACTATATTAGTGCATTTGTGTTTATATGATTTTATAGCTTATAGACATGAATAATACATGATTTTAATTCTAACCTTATTTTGGAACTAAAAACTCTTTTTCTCTAGGGAATATATTATAATAAAAGAGATTCTTCATATTTGAAGAGCAGTTTATATTTAACACATATTTTTAGGTCATTATATCATCTGATATTTAAAGCGCTGCTTAAAAATACCTAAGAAATTGAGGGTCAGAGAGGTTAAGTAATTTTTCTTAAACTACACAGCATCCAAGAAGACCCCAGATTAGAATATATGACAAAGAGTGTCATTTCTATCTCTATAGGTCATAATATATATATATTTTTTAAATCAAGTAGATGATTTAATTTAAAGTTCAAAGCTGTGGGCATTTTTTAATCTATTCCTGGAAGGAGGGGGTGGGGAGTGAAGTACCTCTTCTTGCCTATTAAATTGTGAAGTTATTTTCTTTGTTTCAGATAATATCAAGAGAAAATTCTCTTCACTGATAGCCTTTCTTCTTGTTGAAACTCCATTCTATGTTTATCAGACATCTTTTTGATTGCTATGCAGTTTAGTTTTAATATTCCTCTTAGTTATATTTATATTCCTAAAAGCCAAATTTATCAACAACTGCAAATAAAGTCACCATCATCATCACTCACAATATTATTTTCACAAAGTGTAAAATATAAGTGATGGCTCCGCTGAAGCATATTGATTGTATTTCTTTGGAAAATCATGAAACTTCCTCTGAGATACACTATTTGTCATAACTGTGTTTTTAGCCAAGAATAATGAATAACTGATAAAATGAAATATGGTAGGACATAATTGGCAAATGGAGAGCATTTTACAGAAATCACTCAAAGTATTTTGAATTTCATTTCTAGTCATGGTTTATTTAACACTAGCTGAGCACTCAGAGTCACGCGCCAAAGATTGATGATCTTTTAGAGCAATTCCTAAGTGTAATATTATGTCTTAAAGAATTATGCCACTTTCTTTGAGGGTGCTGAGAAAGATGTTAGAAGGCATCAGTAACAATTCAAGTATTACTAACCATCTGCATTTTGTAAATCAAGTAGACAGAGGGTTTCCCCATGCACCCCCTGAAGGAATGACATTATCCCAAAAGACATTTCCTAAAGTATTTGTATAACGGTATAGTTTGTTATTGAAAAGTAATGAATTTGTAAATAACCCTAGATGTCCCGAGAAAAATGAAATAGAAATAATACAAGGGTCTACACAGGGGAGAATTGCTTGGTGTTGCCATCAATGTTTCATTTGGCACTTTTTGAAGAATCATTTTTGCTCCCGAAAGGAAAGTCGTAAATGTTCTGTCTACTGAGTGTTGTTCTAAATAGTCCTCCTGTGTCCTAAAAAAATTTATGAGGTTTTCTCAGTACACATGTTGCCTCCGGGAAAGAATTTAGTCACTGAGACTCTTTGGATCTTAGAAACTTGAGATTTAGTTGATGTTTGTAATAAGTGCTTTTTATATACTTCTCATTTTCTTCTTTCTTGCTAGCTTCTGTCTTTTATCTTGTCTTCAGGCAGTGGGATATTGTGAAATTAGTATAATTTTAGGGTCAGATTGGAGTTGTATCTATGAGCTTTGAAGCTATAAACAAGTTATTTAGCTTCCCTGAGCCTCAGTTTCTTCATCTACAAAATGGGGAAACCTAGAAGCAATGTTTTGAAAAATGGTACAAAATAGAGCCTCACTAAAATAAACTACTGTTATTAAGCCTCTTGACCTTTTTGAATCAGAGATTCCTCTTTTACAAACTGAGAAAATATACAATTCTGAGCTTCCCTAGTTGTTGTTGCATCTGATCAAAAAAGGGAAAGAGTCTGAAATGTTTTGGTAAAATAGTTTTCTTATCTTTTTGGAGAAGGCAGTTTGTTTTAATGTATTGAAATTGGGATTTGGGCTTGAGTCCTGATGAAAAAGGATTCTATCTTTGAACAAACCATTTGGTCCCTTTGAGATGCTGTTTCTATCTTTGAAAATGATAATAACTCTCATTTATCTAGGTCGCTGTGAGACTCCCAGTGAGGTGGTGTATGCAGTTGTATCACTCTTAAGGATGAAAAGGGGCATGTTAATATTAGCTGTTAATATCACAATTACTAAGACCCAAATGAATTGCCATCCCTTCTCCTTTCATCTGTTTCTAGCACACACACACGCAAACTGTAAAACGAGGTAGAACAGGGCATGCAATAATTAAAACGAAGTTATGGTTAGGGGTGAGAGGGTCTCAAAGGAGGAGAAAATGCCAGTATGTAGTAGAAAAGGCTTATGGATGAGATGATGTTTGAACTGTGGGGTAAAGATTAAGTGGATTGAGTTTTGTGGGAAATGGAAGAGAGCCAAGCTGCGTTCATGAGGAAATTATGATGGAAGTATTGCAGGGAGGCAGTTGAGAGGAGAACGAAGAACATATTGGAAAAAGAACAACTTTCTTTTGACCATAACCTTGTGTATTGTTGGGAAATTGACAGGTCTAAGAGTGGGCAGTTCCAGGAAATTGGGCTTGACTCAAGCCATTATGGCAGAGCGAATACAAATTTGAAAGCCAGGGTGAGGGGCTGTCCGCTGTGCTTTAGCAAGACATGCTATTTTTATCCAAGTCATTGTGTGACCTTTGGAGACGCTAGTCCTGTATGAATCTGCCAATGACGGTTCCTTCACCGCACCCACACGGGGCATCTGCAGGGCCCTCCACTCCTCTCTTTACCCAGTTTCATCTGCACCCGGATTCCTCTCCTCTCCCACTTCCCACACACCATCTTGCCCCTGTGAAAAAGGAAGTGTACACCTACGATATTCTCTGGCTTCTTTCTGTTCCATCCACCAGTATGTCCTTGGCTACCTCACAGCCTTTAGGGATCGTCCTGATGCTCTGTCATGCCTTTTCAGGTCCTCTGAGAGATTCCACTGCAGGACAAGTGCCTGGTGCTGTCCCTGTGGCACCTGGGGACGACCTGGTTTGCATGCACACCTGTTTCCCCAGGTAGACTGTGAGCCACCTGGGGAAATCTACCATTGTCTTTTTGTTTGTTTGTTTGTTTTTGTTTGTTTGTTTGTTTGTTTGCTCCTTTTTTTGTAAGTCCACTTTACTTCACTTTAGCACCACCAGGCACAGTCTTACAGTTATGAGATGTATGTTGTTGATACTGAACATCAAAGAGTCAATTTTAAAATTAGAGCTAAGGTATCTATCCCCGTAAGGCCTAGAGAATTCATCTGTGGTATCCTTTAAATCAGCCTATGCTTTGTTACTGTAATTTTGATGCTATCTTCATTCATTAAGTACATATTTACCGAGAGGAAGTCAGATGATGCGAAAAATATCCTGAGATGAATATCAACAGACCTTAGTTCTTTCTCCAGCTAATCTATGACTTTAGACAACACTTCAAAATTTGTAGAGCTGAGTTCCCTAGCTTTGGATGGGGACATTGGTTGCATGCTCCCTACGGTTCCTTTCGACACTGGCATGTTATAATGTGCATTGTGCTAAGCGTGACAACATCTTCTTATGGCTATTAGAATAAAGATAAAAACTGTTGAACTTGGGAGGAACCTAATAACTACCCCCTCTTTCTGCCCACCAGGTTATAGACCAACTGACACACAGGAGCTGGATGGACATTAAAACACATAATCCACTTTATTTCTTATAGATATCAATTAGGAAATGCAGCCTGAACTTGAAGCCAGAATAGAAATTCTCATCGCCTCTCCCATAGGCTGAGCTCTGTTATAGACGAACATTCAAGAGGACTGTAGGAAGCTTAGCATAGCCCATGGGGAAAACGTGCTGAGCTCATGGGCAGGTTGCTATAGAGGAAAACAAAGGGTAGGAACACACACTGCCTTTACTTTTGATCAGTAGTGCAGCCAACACGTATCTAGCTTTCACACGTGCCAGTGCTTCCTTCCACGCTTCGGGGAGTAGTGAGCGGTGGGTAGCAAGGAGAGAGGAAGCATCTGCCCTGATATTTTCTGAAGCGATAGAATGATCGAGAGGCATTTCCATTTCTAGACAGAGAGAAACAGAAGATTAAGAACATCCTTCACCAACATCATCACCAACACACACACACACACACACACACACACACACACACACACACACACTGTCCATTCTACAGGATACATGCTGTGGAGTTTATTTTAACAGAAATGATCAAAAGTATGTTGTTCTTTAGAACTTAGAATCAAAAGATGTCAGCGAGATTTAGGAGCCGCTGATACACACTGGCTGCTTGGAGCATTTATCTTTCTGGTCTCATTCCCACCTCATGAAATTTTTATTATTAAAAAAATATTCTAACAGATTCAAAAGTATATTCATCAGTTCAGTTTTGAAACTCATATATCTTCTGGTAGAAATGTTGACTGAACATGATTCAAAGGCAGAAAATCAAGTATTACAGTAACCAATCCTTCAATGTCCCCTCTCTTTCTCTGAACAAAAAAGTAAATGAAAACAACAATAACAACAAAAACAATGGGTACGTCTCTCTTTACTTTCCCGGATGACATCTTTACATGTTTTGTCACATCCTCCTCCTTTGCCACACCCTGTCCTTCATGACCATGTCTGCCCATAAGTTTTCAAAGCCAAAGCAACATTTTCAACCTTCTCAGTCATTGATGCAAATGACTCACACTTCAACTGTGATGTCTTCCTTGACCTCTGAACTAAGTATAAAGAAGTTTCTCTCCCTCTTTCTCTCTTCCTCTTACTTCCTCTCCTTCCTCGTCTCCTTCTCCCTCTCTACTGTTGTGTATCCCATAATGATCTGTTTGAAGACTTGTTACACTGCATTTTAATTTTATTTCATTTGTCTCTCAGTTCCCTAGTCTGTACAATGCTCAAGATCAGACATGTATTATATACATAAGGTCCCAATAAATCTTTTTGTAATGAATGAATAATTGATGCTATTTTGTCAAATGAATGAATAATAGATGTTTTAAAAGAAATTCTACAGATGCTATTAAATACTTTGGTTTTATGGACAATTTTCTGAATCCATATAGAGTAAGGTTGAAATTTTTGAGAAGAAACTGAGGCAAAGCTCTGAATCCAAGAGTTTGATTTATGAAGTCATCCCAGAAATCATGGGAGGGAAGTAAAGTGAGATAGGAAAGGGAAGAAAGTCAATAAAGTTTGTGTGAATTAACTATTATCACTGTGGGTCATCAGGCTTCAATCTTGCTAGAAACCTCTGGAAATCTGCAAAGAACAAACCTCAAGATTTATGCCCTGCCCTCCCTTCAAGAAGCAAGGAAGCTGACATTTTTACGTGCCCAGCTCCTGTTAGTAATCAGTTGAATGCTGCTTTTATTCTACACTGCTAATTCGCTGGCACTTCCAGTCTCTTTTTCTGGGTGCTAAGTCTGTTCTGTGTGGCCAGATTAAAGCCCTCAGACAACATTCCCAGGTACCTGAAGCAGATAGTCCCCAAGTCAGTAATACACAGCGACACTGAGTACAGAGAAGATGAGTGTCATAGCTTAACAACCTCTTCAGGGACAGACAACCGTGTATCCAGAAAATATACCAAAAATATATAAGGACAAGTGCAGGTGATGGAGTTCTTATGTAATTTGCCCTTAAGTGGCTGATTGATCTTATTTTATTTCCCCACAACAAGGGCTCGTGTTCTAACATTACCAATGTCAAGTTTGACATGAGCAGCACACTATCCATAACAGACTTAGTAAAGGAAATCCTGAGAATCGTACCCATGAGTAGCCTCCACGCTGACCGCCATGAATGGACGTGTCATATAGGTGCTGGGTGGATGAGAAGGGAGGCTGGCCACCCTTGATTGGGTGAGTTCATCCCATTAACTGCTTGTTCAGGGCTTCTGCTGGAGTAGGTCATCTTTCTCATGGGCATCGACCTGAGACAAACACACCTACACGTTTGGGCCCCAATTTCATAGGTCTGTCCTTAAGCATCTTTCTGATGATTTTCTGATTTCGTTATCTTCAACTTTTGGTCTTTTCCAGGCTAAGTCATTTACCACTGCTCAGGTGTCTTTGTGTGTCTTCTCACCTGTGACCTCTCTTCCCATCAAGCCGATTAACAGATATAGCTAAACGTCTGCCCACAAAGGAGTAATGATCATCAGCACTGTATTTCGCGGATGTCCTGGATTAGAGTTATACAATAGAGATTTTCTATTCCCTGCTCATACTGATGCATGCAGCTGACTGATCTATAAGCCAGTTTCAGGTTATTCTAAAGTCAGCTGATCGTAGGGACACAAGTGTGAGCTGAAGAGAGGCATTGGTCCTAAGAGTTCCGTGACATAAGGATCTGAGGCACCTATTTGTATCAATTATTTGCACCTTCCCGCTTTGCTCACGCCTGATTTCCAAAGTACCATTTCCTTAGTGTGACGGATTGATGCTGAGCTGTTTGTGCTGTCCTGATAATACTCAACTCATCACGGAGACACCGTATAGTATGAAGGATAACGTACGTGAGCTCACACATGAGTATGCCCATCGCATAGTTGCTGGATGTCCCACGTTGGCTACAGAGCTTCTACTAAGGTTCAGTGGTTTTCCAAAAGTGAATAGTGAGCCTAGTGAGTCATCTAATAAATGAGCCAGAATGTATTGCTAAAAATGGTACACACTGTCTTTAAAACCCGAAGTGGCCATCCAAATACCGTCCTGGTTTTTAGTGGTTGATGGCACAAGGTGAAATATCCTAAAATGTATTTTGGAAGAAATATTTTAGTATTACCCAAATTCTCAGACTTCTAAAAACTTCACAGATATGTCAGGCCCCTCAAATTTTATAAGGTTCAATATCCTATCCTCTGATACATAACTTCCTTTTCAGCGTTTCCAGAATGCTTGCCATTTCATGGTCACCAGGACAAATTAAGGCATTGTCATCAGTTTGGTGCAGGGGCATAAAAACTACAATATCCAAGCTAAATGCAGCTTGTCATCTGTCTTCATATACACAGTTTTATCAAGACACAGTCACACCTCTAATTTACATAATGTCCAGACTGTTCAATGGCAGAGTTTAAAAGTTGTGACAAAGACTATATGGTCTGCAAGGCCTGAGATATTTCCCACTTGACCCTTTACGGTACAAGTTTGCTGAACTCTGGTGTAATGAGATAGTGTAATGCATGGTGACATGTCAGATAATCAAGGCTCCTTCGATCTCCATTGAGACCGAGTAGGAGGTTAACATGGTCTTGAGACGTGGCCGGGAAAGTGTCTGCTGTCTTTCCAAGTGAAAATGTCTCAGTGACGAAAGGCATCTGATCCGCCTTCCTGATAAGCATTGAAAAATATAGTTTTCCCAGATCAATAGCTATATACCAAGTGTGAATAGAGAACGGTGGTTTCCTCTAGAGAAGATACAACTACAACAGAGAGACTGTTACCGGGGCTACCGTGTCGCTGTATTTATGAAAGATTGCCATCATCTGTCAAGATCCATCTTTTCTTTCTCTTTTTAATGTACCATATCAGTAAACTAAGCAGGGATGGAATGAGGCCCACCAGTGCTATGTCTTTTAAGTTTTAGAGGGTGGCAGTATCTCTGCTTCTTCCTACTGGATGTACTATTATCCGTGATTTACTGGGAACGGGGGATGTGGATTGTTTCATAAGCTTCCACTTGGCCCTTTATAGTGTAATAGTTCTTCATCCACAGGTGAGGAGAGAAGATGATGATTCTGCCAGCTGCTAGTTATATCCATATGGATTATGCTCTCCGAGTCTGGGGAAATGACATGGTAATTATACAATCTGAAACTGAAATGGGGCATATTTCAGACATAGCCTAAGGGAGGGTATGCTTATTCTTCTGTTACTGGTGGTGTTTCAGATCCTATATCCAATAGCCCCCTCAACATCTAGGTAATTCTTTTCTCTCAATGAAGAGTCACTTTTACAAACAATTGTATATTGCTTTGGGAAGACATAGCTACTATATGCTATTGTTGTCATATTGAAATGTCCTTCCTTGAATAGACATGATCTTCCAGTCAATAGACTCTGGAGTCCAACAACAAGCTTAGGCCTGGAAATTTGGTAACAAAGAGTGATTGTCCAATGGGTCAGTTGATATCAGATTTCTTCTCGTCTGTTCTAAATTTAATATATATGTACATATATATGTATTACATATATATGTACACATATGTATTAAAATATATCTAAAGATATATTTATCTATCTATATTTATATATATATGTATATAAATATAGATAAATATATCTTTAGATATATTTATATATATATAAAGATAGATAGATAGATAGATCGATCGATCTTTATTGTCATTGACAGTTCAGCTAATTTGCCACTTGAAATGCCATCACGAAGATCCCTGGTTACATTCCTGGACTTGCTACCTGTCTACTTTACCTCAAATAATTTGGGGCCAATTTACCTGTAATAAATATACATACTACTTGGTCTCAGCTACCCTAAATTCCTTTCATTCCCATCTGTGTAGCAAAACCATTCTAGCATCCCTCTTTCATTTATTTGTAGATGATCATTGTTTCTAAGCCTCAAAGACTGATTCAAAGAGTATACTAACACAGACTTAAGAAATTGTTGCAAAAGAATCAAATTCTAAATCACTGTGGAGTGTCCCCATATCAATAAACTCTCCTCCATCCAGCCATACATTCTGTTGTAGCCCCCAGATCTATCCCCAGACATGTTCTACTGATTCCTGATGATATGTACCACCTACCTCTTTTCAGGATGTACCCTTTCATTCTTGGGCCCACACTAAGTATTGCTTTAAAAAAATGAAGAGAGGAACAGACTTTGAGAGGGGCAAGTATCATGTTGGTTGGCATTCATCTCAGGCAATGCCCTTGCATAGTCTTTATGCAACGAGAGATTTCTCTTCTTTAATAAGTAGTAGAAGGCCACTCTATAGCCCAGAAGATTTAGGGAAATCATAGGATTCAAGGTTCTCGAACACATCTGCTCACTGTTTCCATCCCAGATCTTAGAGTTTTATTATTTTTCTACCATGGATGTAACTTTACTGTGGAAAAGTTGCTGGAGCTATGAATTCAGCCTTCTGAAATCTTTATAATCAAATTTTGGGCCTGATATTCAGCAAAGTCTATCCAATAGGCGAAATTGAGAGTCTTTTTAAACATTTCATGGGGGCATACTCCCTTGAACAATGTTCCCTGGGTTAAGAGTTGGCTAACTTGAGACCGGCGTTTTCTTCTTTCGAAATTCTACGACAGTCGTTATCAACCAGAACATTTAAGTTATCCATTGTTCCATAACCAAGCACATCTTCTCACCTCTCCATCTCATCACCATATAGAGTGGCTGACAGTCTTATCAACCTGATGCATCATGCACTACAATGCTGTGTTGTCATTGGCCAGTTAGCGATCTAATCCCAAAACCCTGTTCCTTTGGTCTATAAACCTACTTTTAGTTCCAATTATCATAGCTGTGTTTACTTCGAGGCAGATCCTGACACAAGGATTTGAGTGCAATAGTTTGTTTTGAAAGGCTGACACAGTAGGAAATGGAGAAGTGAATCAGGGAAGGGAAGGGTCTCGATATCATGTGTGCTACTGAACAGATACAGCGCCAAGTGTAGCTTGATCTCATGGGAGCCCTTTGGGAGATCGCGTGAAAATGCTTTATTGTTAGACACATGCTACGTGGCAAGTACTGAGCTGAATGTGAATAAAATGGGCAATAAAATGCCTCACACTTCAGGGAGCAACCTGGGGCACAGAGCTTAATAAAGATACCTGACATGTGAGTCTATGAACAAAGGATTAAAATAAGTACAAATACTATTCCAGAGATAAGATCGAAGGAGAAAACACCTTTTAAAAAACTCACTTTTAAATATCAAATAGTACATGACATTAAAAAAAAATAACATAAAGGGCCTTAAAATGCAAAATATGTTTCCTACTTTATACTTCCCCATTAATGACCTTACTCTGCTATTAATAATTATGTATTTCCTTTTTATGGCAGTTATTACAGAAATGTACATTGCCTTTCCAAATACTGCTTTAGTAAGAGCTATTTGTGCTCTATCACCTAGCTCCTATTCTTTGTCTCAATTTCTAACAACTAAATTTTTGTTTATTACTTATATTCAGTTGCCTTTTTAATTTTAAATAAATATACATTAATATTGTATATGATTTTAGATAGCATCTCTTGGAATGAGGATAAGAATGGCCCTACCTGTCCCTTGGAGAAAGTCTTTCAGTGACAGTTTGACTTTCAGGATTAATATATATATATGTGTGTACTGACAAACCAGTCTCTCATTCTATGTAACACCAAGTGAATGAATGAAAAAACAAAAAAACAAACAAACAATGACAGCAACAAACAATGGCAATAAAATATGTAGAACAAATTAGCAACACAAAACAAAGATAGAAAATTAATTTCACACCCAGTAAATATTCTCAGGCAGCCACGAGGTATTTCTTTTAATCTTTTCCTTGACTTTTCACCTTCTGTTGAATGATTTTGATGTTTTTAGTGTGTATCTTGAACTATTTTCTTTGGCTCTTAATCCTGGATATTAACTGCACAGAGGATTTATTCTAACCTATTGGGCAAGGTTCATAACTTCAGAAACTGATTTTCAAGTTACAATGACTATAACATATTTTAGATGTAAGCCCCAAAGCCTAAAAAAAAAAAGCTGAGACAGGAGAACTGAAGAAACTTGGAAGAATGGGAAAATCCCTGGACCAGGAGTCTGGACACCTAGATTCAGGCTTCTGCCACTTCACTGATTAAAATTAATCTCAAAATTAAAAATGAGTGCCTAGTCCATGCTATCTTTGTGTTAAGTGCTGAGACAAGAGTAGGAAATGAGGCAAAATTTTATGATCTTGAAAGAGAAAGTTATGTAAATATCAAGTATGCTAAATAGAGCAGAGAACTAGAGAGGAAATGTACAAGGCAACCCCATGGATGGAGGCCTCATGCCAGTTCTGATAGACCAAGAGATTTTCTGGAGGCAGAAGTGTTTTTGTGAAGTCTGAAAGAGAGGGATTTTTGAGGAGAATTATAGTGGTTTCTGTGAAAACAGCATTTTGGATAGAGATTGTTAATTCTGCCCTAATGGTAAGATAGAGCATAATGAGTTCAAAAGCATTAAAAATAATTTGGTATATTCATCAACATTTTATATCTAAAAGGCCAGGTAGTAAATATTTTAGTCTTTGCGAGTCACCAATCTCTGTATCAATTACTGGCGTTAAAGCAGGAAGACAGAGTTAGACAATCAGTAGATAAATGGGCATTGCTAAGGCCTGATACAACTTTATTAACAAAAACCCATCAGTAGGCAGTAGTTTGAAAACTCTGATCTAGACTGTAGAGGGCAGGGGTTTTTGAGAAAGTTAGAGCTGCTGCAACAAGCAGGGGCAGTCTGTGAATAACCTTAAATTGGGGGTGTGTTAAGTCTTCCTTTGTCATTAATGAGTAGCCATCGAAGGCTACATGCAAGATAAAGAGATCATCAGAACGTAATTTTTTCTTCCTCTTTCTAGTTGTAAAGTCTTGAGTAGAGTGAGGAGGTGAAATATAGGGCAGATAAACCAATTAGGCAGATGTTGCAGTAACCAGGGCAGATAAGAATGAGCTGAACTAAGCAACAACAGTGAGAACACAGAGATGAGGATACCTAGGAGATGTTTAAGAAGTGACTGGTCAACGAGTAGGGCGGATGCTGATGGGGAAGAGAGAAATCAAGGATAATGCCAAACACTTATATAATTTATGAAGTAATCCCCCAATTAGTCTAGTCCCCACCTGGCACCATACATAGTTATTAAATATTATCAGCTATATTCCCTACGCTGTACTTTACATCCCATGACTATTCTGTGACTACCAATTTGTACTTAATCCATGCACCATTTTAACTCAGCCCCCTAATCCCCCTTCTGTCTGGCAACCATTAGCTTGAATGTTAATTATAATTTTAAAATAATAATAGTAATAATAATAATAATGTGCAAAAAATTAATAATGATAGGATTCTGGTTTGGAAAACTGGGAGGCAGTCTCACTCAGAACAGGGACTTAAAGGGAGGCTGAGTTTGAAGGTAAAGATAATGAGTTTGGTTTTGAATATGTTGACTTAAGCATGCCCATGTTTCACCCAAATGGGGATTTCTAATATGGAAGTTTGTCAGATAAAACACAGGACAGTGAAATACATTTGAACTTCAGATAAAAAAATAAATAACTTCAGATAAAAATAAATAATACAAACATGTACAAAATATTTCATAAAACACTCGTCCTAAATAATTCTTTAGTTTTCACCTGAAGTTTGATTTAGCTGGGTATCCTGGATTCTTACTTGCCTAGTCTGGTAAACGGACAAGTAAATAGTTGATACAATTATCATCGGAAAAGAGAGATTAAGATGTGACATACAAGTTGGCAGTCATCCACGTATAGCTGATTGTGGAACTTCTGCTGTTAACCAACTCTCTGACCCTGGCCAAGTTCATCTCCCCTCACATTTGCATAATGTGGAGACCTTATTAATTAATTTCCTTTAGCCTTTTCTGTTTTAAGATAATATGTAACTATGAGTATACCTTGTTGAATATATTTATTTGTTATTGGTGCACTGTTAGCTACTGTGAACAAAATTTACTGTAATTTCATGAAGTTTGCTGCCATATTACATTTTTAGGGAAGAGCAAATTATCATTCACATTCAAAAGTGTCTCTGGCTCTGTTATTTTCAATCTTTTATAAAAAATTATGTCAGCCATTCCGATGTAGAAATATTTATTTCTCGAATACCACCTTCTTTTATCCATTCACTTTGGTCACAGTATGCTATACTTGGATTATAAATTTTGATTTATACTCAAGTCACACAGAGGGGATATTGATTCACTGGAACATCTTTGATGTATTACATGTCTGAATGCTACAGTTGCAAACAAACAGCAACATTATTTCTCTTTATTTTTATTCTCAAGGGAACTTCACATTTGGGAAATAATCACGTTTGGTTCCCAGATAGGTCTTAGATGCCATTCTAAATGGCTGGTCAGCAGAAAATAAGAAACTCTTCTAAATGCCAGCATAACAATGTTTTAAGAATGATTATAAAATAAATTCAATGATGTTTTGATAATTTAACAATACCAATAACTAGGACCAACCACCCGGTGAAGCATTCGTCATTGTTCTCACAATCTACAGGTGGTGAAACCAATGCTCGGGATGATTGAAGGGTTTAGCGACGTTGTTCTCCCTCTGAACGAAAGAACTGACCTTAAACACAGGCGTTCTGCTCTCAAATCTTACCGTCTCTTCCTTGTACCATGCTGTCCTTGATTTCATAGGCTTTCGTTACAAATAACTGGCGTTGTTTTCAAGGCAATTATAAAGAAAATGATGTAGAGAATATTAGAGAAATCTAGAAAAGATTTAAAAAGAGGAGGGTCAGGTTGACCGTTATCCACTCCATCAACTGAGCAATCGGAAGGTACACTTTAAATTGTATTAAGAGTAAATACTAAGCACTAAATAAAATGTAGCTACAATTAGGAAAAAAAATGTATTAAGAGAATAAATCTGGTGTTAAATGTTCTCATGAAAACAAAACAACAAAGGGATACAAGGAGACACTGGGAGGTGCCGGACGTGTCTCACCTTGATTGTCATTATGGTGTCACTGGTATATACATATGTCCAAACTCATCAGGTTGTACATATTAAATATGTACAGTCCTATATGTACAATATACATATGATGTATTGTACGTATTAAATATTAAATATGTACAGTATATCAATTATATTTCAATAGAGCTGTGACAAAATAAAATAAAATAAAATAAAATAAAATAAAATAAAATAAAATAAAATAAAGGACAAATTTATATCTGTCAAAGATTTGGATGATCTGAAGACTTAAAACTTTAGGAAAGGCTGGATACAAAAACCACCTGATAGCATATGTAATTAAAACATCTATAGCACTATATTCTGTTATGGTATTGATGAATTCAGGTGCGGGCAATTGGAATATCGAGAGGTTTAGAAAACTAGCCACGGAAACAACACTTGAAGGAGTTTTAGACAGTTACGCTGGAGAAGAGGACATGGGTAAGACTGAGTGCCGTGTAGAAAGAAAAAGACTTGTTCTTTCTGACCTCAAATTACAGAGATCAACAGACTGTAAAGGGGTGAGGAAGCAGAGAGAAGGAAGAAGAGGAGTGAGGAGGCCAATTAACCTCTAGTAAGCACTTCCGGTGCACCAAAAGTTTGGACATGTAACCTCCATGCTTCCAGTGATTTACTCCAAGTCCTGAGTCGACGACTTCATAGACGTTCTACTGCACTCAGTATGCATTTACCTCCTAATCATGTTTCCACTAAAAACTGCAAAAAAAAAAAAAAGAGAGAGAGAGAGAGAGAGAGAGAGAGAGAGAGAGAGAGACTGTCCTGAAAAGTCATAGACCCCAGTATAGATATTTGGAGAGAAGGTCTTTAAAGAGGTTATTAAGTTACCTGAGTCCATTAGGGTGGAGCTCTAATCCAATATGATGTGTGTCTTTATCGGAAGAGGAAGAGATACCTGTGAACACGAGGATGACCACGTGAGGACAAAGCAAGGAGAAAGTGGTCATCTAGAAGTTGAGGAGAGACAAATCTTCTCTCTCAGACCTCAGAGGCAACCAACCCTGCCCACACCTTGATCTTGGACCTCCAGCCTCCAGGAATGTGAGAAAATACATTTCTGTTGTTTAAGCAAAATAAATAAATAAATACATACATACATACATACATACATACATACACACACACACACACAGATATTTTTTATATGTATATATATATATATATATATATATATATATATATATATACACACACACATACACTATAGGTATCAGTCGGTATAGCCAGAACACTGGTCTATACTGCTCCCAAAATTTGTTTATATAAGCAGGAGTTCAACAGGTTACTCTAGACATAAAGACATTTATTTTTTTTTTTTCAAAATAAAAGATAATTTGATTTAAAAAATTGTATCTTACTCTTGAACTTTAATCAGTAAAGATCCCTGAAGAGGCACACTTGTTATAACATGTGGTCATAGTCAGATAGAGACCACACTGGAGGGAAAAGGGGAATACCTATTTCTGAAACCCCCTCCGTAACACACCACTTTTGAGCTTCGAAGCAGGTGTTTGATCTCTTGAAAATTGAGTTTAATCATCTCCAAAGTGGAATTAATAATACTTAGTTTGCATTTTTAAGTATTGTACTAAAGTATGTGGATGTAATTAGGACAGGACGTTGGAAAGCCTAATGCCATAGTCTGAACGTATTAGAAGATAATTTCCTTGAACATAGGCTTCGATGTAACAAGAATCTCTTCTCCTTTTTATCGCTCGCTCCCCAGTGTTCGGAACAGTGACTGGCTCATAAAGCATATTCAACTATCGTGCTTGGGTTTAATTAAGTAATTAATAACTTGATACTCAAAAATTAATTTACGCTGTCCTCTAATTATCGCGTACATTTTTATTCATAGTAATGCATAGGGAAGCGTGGTCCCCACTCCATTTTCAAATGGCTGAGAAATGCGCCAGCAAAACGACCAGTTGAGAAAGGAAATTGTGATTGGACCAGAGCACTGGAAAAGCCTTGGGACTCAGCGAGCCTTCTCCAGGGTCACCCCCTATCCTGGTTTGCCCAGAAGAGTTCTGATGTGAGCTTATTGTCCACACATAATTATTATCGAAACTTCCTTTATTTTCAATGGTGTCTGAGTTTGAATAATAAATCATATGAGACACTAGTCCTATTACCTGTTACAGAAGAAAGAAGCCTTGCCAAGGGACAGGGATCTGAGGGGACCACGGCGTGGCCCAGTTTGTTGTTGAACAACCAAATCCTAGAAAGTGTACATCCTCATAATTCTTTTCCACCCATCCATTATTCTCCAAAAGCATACTAACAAAGACTGACTCCATTTTCTTTGTCTCTAAATGAAATTTCTGTGAATATTTGAAGACCACTATGTATTCTCATTAGCTCTTTTGATTCCTATATACGATGTTCCTTGTTATTTACTTTTTTTCTGGTAATTCCGATTTCTCGTTTTGATGGGCACACTCCCTGGATGAACCCTAAGTCACGAATCGGAGCTCAGAATCTCAGGGTTTCTTGCTCTCCTCTGTCATCATCCATCTTGTATCTTTGTTTTTTTTTCCTCTCTGTTTCTCTTTCTCTGTCTTGCTCTGTTCTGCTTTTGTCCCTCTCCTGTCCCTGGATAAAAAACGGCCAACTCTCTTGTTTCTGCTCTTTCAATCTGCTGTGATCTTGAACCTCATCGCCACTCTAGCTCTATGTCTTTTTCTCTTCAGCTAGATCTCTGGTTCTTTTTCTGCTTTCTTTTTCCATCACTGTTTCTGTCTTCCGATTCCTCTCTTGTCTCTTTCTCTTTCTCCTACTTTTTTGCGTCTCTGAGCCAGATGCGTATCATGAGGCATGGTTCTGTGATGAACACAGGGCCACCCTTTGCCACTGTCACTGAATAACTGACAGTCATGAGTAATACGAGTGGCAAGGTCAAGCTGTCAAAAACTGGACTCTGAAATGTCAAATGTAAGGGTAACAGGACCTGTTTTTTATCCATATTCTGCTTCCATTTTCCTGCAGATCACATTGTGTTTTAAAGTTCTGTGAAACAATATTACAGATTTTCCTCATATCATCACACCTAACATTCAGTAGAGCTGATCCCTGAAAAAAAATAATAAGGTTTCGGTGAGATTCTAACTGTGAAATTAACCCAAATAGAAAAAGTTTGCATTCTGAAGAAGCCCAGAGGAATAAGGAGCATTAAATTGCAAAGACAGAATTGACCTGCCACATAAATAGACAATGTTTGGATGCTGAGAGTATAAATCTGAAGTGTCAAAATGCAGTCTTTTTTGGCACTTAAAGAGTTCCTCATTAAATCTGTGATTAATTGAATAGACCTGTTCAAGTTCTCATTGAAACAGGAAACTTAGGACTATATATGAACTTCTACAAAGGTCTCGTCACTAGATTTTAAAAGGAATTATTACAGGCAAACTTCAGAGATATTGCACGTGTGACTCCAGACCACGGCAATAGACTGAGTCATAATCTTTTTGCTGGTGTGACACACAAAAAAGCAAAGCACAATAAAATGAGGTATGCTGCTATGAATTTTAGTGCTCAGTATGTCATTGGCACTGTGCTAGGCATAGTCAAACATTTTTTAAAACTTTTAACTTTAAGATCATTTTAATCTTAGAAAAAGTTTCAAAAATAGTACAGAGAATTCCCATATTGCAGTGATTCTCAAGTGGGGGTGATTTTATGTCTTCTCTCCCAAGGATATCTGTCAATGTCTGGGGACATTATTGGTTGTCATAACCAAGAGGCGTCTAGTGGGTAGGGGCCAAAAACGCTATGGTGTACAGGGCAGCACCCCCCGACAAAGTGCTACCTACCCCCAAATGTAAATTATTCTGAGGCTGAGGAACCCTACTGGATGTCCTCCATCCAGATACCCCAACTTTAACTTCTTACACAATCACAGCACAGCAATGAAAAAGAAAACAGGCAATTAACATTGACGCATTACCATCGTCTAACCTATAGATCATTTTCAAAATTTTCCAAAGATCCTACTGATATTCCTTTTCTTATACAGAATCCATCCTGAGATCCTGCCTCCTTAGTCTCCATTAATCCTTCATGAACTTGACACTTTGGAGGACTGTTGGCCAGCCGTTTAAAAATTTCCCCTAAGTTTTGAAGAATGTATTTTTATTTTAAAGTTCAGGTTGTGTGTATTTAGTAGGGATACCACAGATGTGATGTGTCCTTCTTAGTGAATCGCGGCAAGAGACAGATGTTGGTTTGTGTTGAGACAGATGTTGGTCTATGCCGTTAGCTTTGATCATGTGATAAAGTGATGTCTTTCAGGTTTCTTCACTGTAATGTTACTGTTTTCCCATTTATAATTAATAAGCGTCCCATGAGAGTAACTTTTAAGTTATGTTAATATCCCGTTTTTCATCACATGTTTATCCATTAATTTCAGCACTACTTTTAGCAATAATGATCTTCGCCTAAAAAAAAAAAAAAAAAAAAAAGTTTTACTTTGGAATTTGTCCAATGGTGTTTTTCTATTTCCATCACTTAAGAACAGCTTTCCATTATCCTCAAAGTAATTGTTTATTCAGTTCTTCATTGATTTCAGCATAGACACAAACTATTCTCTTTTTTCCTGTGGTTATATTCCATTTCTATCATCATCATTATCATCATCATCATTGTTATTGTTATTGTTTTCTCACCATGTACCATATCTGGCCGTTAAGAGCCCTTTCAAGTTGTGTTTTACCCGTTTTTGAAATGTCTTAAGCAAATTTTGGGCACTTCCTTCCTGGTACTATAGGATATTCCAGGCTCATCTTTCACTTTCTCTGCCCCAACCCTGGAGTCAGCCATTTCTCTGAGTCCCGGTTCCTTTTATTTGATAATTATCCTCATAAACTGAGCTTTGGCGGAGAGTGTGCTTGCTGGTACCGGGTTCTCATTGCTTCTAGTTCCGCTCAGGGCACAGAGTCAGGAAACACAGATATGCATACACACATCTATATTTCTCTATCTGTGTATATATTTTAAAACATATATTTAATACATATTTCAATTTCAACACAACATCAAAAGTACCACCCATTTCTCTTTCTTTATTTGGAATTTTTTTTCCTAACAGTGAGAATTCTGGCTGTCACTATTTGCAATATATCTATTGATTAGCTCTATCATTAAATACAAATAATTTTAGAAATGCTAACAGACATCAATGTGTAGATATGCCTACTAACAAAATGTGTGTGTACAGTTTTTTTGGTCTTTAACCTCACAGTATGCAATAAAAAAAGTTCTGTTCTGCTTGCCTTTATTGTTTTCCTCTTCTCTTTTAGTATTGTTAGGCTATTTATCTGTACTACAATTATGTATTTGCGTCTACCGGCATTCCATTTTGGGTTCTCTCTTCATTATTGCTAATGTAGACATCTTTAAAAAGTTAGAAACATATTAAAAGTTAGAATTATACAAAAAGCTATATCCAGAGAAATGTTACACCAATCCCATTCTCCCATCCTCCCACCCTCCCCCCTCTGTTTCCTCTCACGTCTGTAGATAAGCAATCTTATTGATTTCTACTTTATCCTTCCTGTGTTTCTTTTCACGTGAATGGGCAGTTAAATGTATGTTTTCTGATATTCACTTATGTTTTACATGAGAGCATGATATAGCTACTCTCTTTCTCTAGACGCATTGTTTTACTTAATTCTTGAAAAAGTCCTTTGAAATATTAGAAGTCAAGTTATTTGAGAAGCCCTAAAGCTGATTTATTGAGAGCTTCTTATAATTGTTCTTGTTCAATCTCTTGCATGCAACAGGTTCACATCCTCTTTTGAATTAAATTTAATGTTAAAAGTTGTATTTTTCCAGGATGTTCATTACAATTGTTTATCTACTTTCTTTAAAATCTTGATTGGCTTTCTGGCACACAAAATAAAATAAGAACTCATTAACCTAACATAAAAGGCTCTTTAGGTTTTGACTAATTATCTGTCCTCATCACTTGCCACTTTCCTTTCCAATCTCAGTCCTCGAATATTTCTTGCGTATGCTATAAGCCAAAAGTCAAACTGGGCTGCAGTATAAAATTTTCCAAACACATCGATTTCCGCCATGCCCAGTGAATTTTTACAGGCTGATTAGTCAAGGATCTGATGGGAAAAATCCTCTAGACATTTAAGACAGGTAAATGTCACCTCCTATGTGACAATTATACTCTCTCCCCAAGAACAAATTAGGTTTGTTCTTCTTGGTCCTGCAGCTGAAACCTCTATATATTTTCATTGGTCACTCTGTATTTTAAATTTCTGTTTCTCTTCCCTGAGAGTAATCTCTTTGAAAGCAGGGTCCAAATCACAGTCCTCTCGTGAAGATCTGAGAGATTACATTATATCTGACAGCTTTTAGGCGACTAGTGAATTATTTATTAAATGTAATACCAATACAGATGAGTGCTTTTAGTGATTAAAAACACATTTAAAGGGATTCCAAAATTTAGATCTAAGGATACCTTTTAATAAAGCCCTGTTTATTTTCAATAAAAGGCTATTTATAAACTCATTCCTACTATACAAGTCATTCTATGTTTTAAATACCAAGAAAATTTATGGGTTCTATTTGTTTTCCAGTACAAATTTATTTTGCAATATTAATGTAATTATAGTTTTCCTTTCAAATAAATAGCATTTATTTTTTAAGATTCTGCTTTAAGATGATCTAGTGGTAATTAGTTTTATTCCTAAGTAGCATGTGTTCTGCCCATTTCGGGTAGCAACTCCCAATATTCACGGGATAAGGACGCTTTTATCCACTTGGTGTTTTGTTTTGCTTGTGGAACTGACGCCGTCCCCACATGCAGAAGTGCATATGTAGCCCAGGCATGTTCAGTAAGATGGTGGCGCATCCCTTCTCACTGTGACCCAAACAGAGTTGATAAGAATCAATTTAGCACAATGTTTTTGTTGAAATGCTAAGAAAATGAAATTCTCTCATGGTGATGGGGGTGCTGTGAGGAATGATTGTAAACCTGGACCATCTGGCAGATCTTTTGTCCCTATAAGTGTGGAAACTTCACAGAGGAAACAAGAGCCAGCAATGAAAGAATCAAGACAGATCCCTCCTGTCATTACTTGAGCACTCGAAGCCAGCTCTACCAGTGGACGTTTTATTTTTAAAGTCCCCTCATAGGCAGAAGCAACTGGCAAAGTCTTTGGGAAAGACAGAGAGAGAAATCTAAGGAGAAAACTGCAGAAAGCTGGGATTGGCATGTTGGTTTTGTTTTTGTTTTCTGCAGAGGGTCAGACGGTAAATATTTTAGGTTTTGTGAGTTACATGATCTGTGTGACAACCACTTGGTTCTGTTGTCGTTGTGTAAAAATAGCCACAGATGGAAATGCGTGTAGCTGTGTTCCAATAATATTTTATTTATGGACATTGAAATTTGAATTTCATATAATTCTCATGCATGCTAAATATTATTCTTCTTTGGATCCTAACGCCTTAAAAATAGAAAAGAAATGTTCTTAGCGCATAGGTCATATAATTAGAAGCAGTAGGAAGTATTTGGTTTGTGGGCCAGTTTGCCAACTCTAAGTTGAGCCCAGTGAAATGAGCCAAGAATATTATGGCAATTTCACTGCCTAGAGTGAGGCTTTAGGTAAAGACTGAACTGTGCAAGTATCGCCTAAATATGAGAACCACGATTTATAGCAAAGATTTTATTAAGCCAAGAGTCACATGGAAATAACATAAATATTAATTAGAAGAGGAACAAATGGTCTCAAAAGTTCCACACTGGAGGAAGGCATTGAATAAGAAGTTTGTGTCACAGAAAAGAGTTGAGGACTGAAAAGAAAGAATTTAAGGTTAGAAGAAAATGGTAAACATGAGTCCAAATTTCCAAGAGCTTCCGAGTATGGAATAGACAGGTTGTATCTCTCACTGACTTCGATTAAAGACCATGTCAATATTAAGTCATCAGCTGCCATGCGTGCAATATTACCTGTGTCATTTGATGGCAAAGTGATCTGGAAACAGCCTGGGACCAAATCACTATAAAGGCTCATTCTCTCAGTTTTCAGGAGAGGTCAGAAGAAACTAACAATTACCTGTTTAGATGCTTCCCCTGACCCAGGTGTTAATGTTTCTGGGATGGGGGAGGGGGAAGGGGAGAAGGACATGAGGGTGTAACAACAGAGATAACAGTAGTGATGAGAATCACGCCCACATTTCCTGAGTTCTTCATCTCTAGGGACAGTGTGTGCTAGGAAATTTACCCGCATCCTATTAGTAAACCACTATCATGCACTGTAAGGGTAAGTATTGCTAAGATTCTCATTAGTTAGTTTTTAGGTAATGAAATGAAAACTTAAAAAGGTCAAGTCATTTTCCTAAGGTCACACAGCTAGTAAGTGAAGAAGAGGCTTTAATAAAGTTTAAGTTTGAGTCCTGGCAGAGAAGGGGAGTTAATCGATCATTTTTATGATTCAGAGAAGTCATAAAAGAAAAAGGCTGGTTTCGGGTTTTTTAGGGAAATGTAGCAGAGCGTCAGGTGCCAGCAGGGGTATCACAGAAAAGGAGAACACTGTTTTTGGAAGAGAAAAGACCCTTTGCAAACAGCAAGACCCATGCTTGCGAAGTGTAAGGTTTGGGATGGTGGGAAAATAGGTCCCAGGCTGGCAGCAGCAACGGAACAAGCAAGAGAAGAGAGTGAAGGTCCTTTTCTGCCTTATTCCAAAGGTGAGGTTTCACTGCACAGGTCATAGGAGGCTCTTGAAGGGTTTGGGGCTGGAAAAGGCTGAGGTCAGATTCAGGTTTTGCAATGTTCACTTGCTCTGACTGTGCAGAGAACAGCTTGGAAAGGAGTGAGACCAGCTTTATCTTCACACACCAGAAGCAGTTCTGTGTAGAAAAAGCATCTCCAAGTGCATTCGACAAAGTTCCATTCATACGGTGCTTGTCTGAAGTATGCCGGGCTGAGTAACGATACAGCGAGCTAAAAAAAAAAATGCATTTGCCTCACAGATGAGCATAAGGGAACATAAGGTGTGAGACTTTGTATCCCTGAGAAAAAGAGGAAGCTACGCTCTTTCACTTCTACACATCAACCAGCTTCGGAGATGCGAACTTCCCTTCGAAAATTGCAGAAGAAACAATCATACAACTTCTAATGAAAAGAAAGCCATTGTCTCAGTTGGATTCTAGGTTATTTTAATGCTTCAGAGTTCAAGAAGATTTACTTCCCCATGTCACAACCATTGTGAAAATCAAATAGCTTCTTATCTATTTATTTCAATTTTGATAATTAATCTTCTTAATCTTCTTCCCGAGGAGGGCTCAGTAGAATTGGGGTGCTCCTTGGAAATGAAAACCATGAAAATCTGGCTTCAAATATAAAACTAGGACCACTTTACAAATCTTGTTCATGTAATAAAATAATGAGATGAGGCTACACACATGCGTGTACACACCACACACACATATACATACTATAATTAGTCTTCAAGGACCTATTAGGAACCCTTTATAAGTGTCTGTGTGTACACACAAACACACACATACACACCACTTAAGAAGGACTTATTTATTAATTTAAAAACATATTTCAACACCTACCATGGGACAGGAAATGTGCTAGGTATCTGATACATTGTCGCTAGTATAAGAAACCTGGTTTCTGCTTCCATGGAGTTTAGTGGCACTGTACACTTTACTTGAGAGGTTAGCCCTTAATTCCTCTCTGGTGAGCAGGGTTGGGTCACATGTTACCCTGGAGTACCTCTTAGCCTCTAGCTCCAAGCCTAGACTAGAAGGGACTGAAACATCTGCCCTGTGCTCTCCTTCCCTTAGATCTTATCTGGGAGATAAACAAACTTTCTACTTTGCCTGAGTTAGGAACCAGTTATAAGAAAAGTTGAAGTCAGGCAGATGGGGATCAAAATGGCAACTTTGTTGCCAAGGAGGATGCTGATGGGGAAGAGTGCTCAGGTATGTTAAACAGTGTTTGAAATGCAAAACTCCACATTTAGAAAGGCTCTCACATTCCATCACGGGCAATGCTGGTCAATATCAGCACTGCACCTCCCTCCCTAAATCTCATCAGCGCCTCCAGCCACGCTCCAAAAACAGTGTGAGGATAATCACTAAGCTGGTCTTGGCTTAGGGTAGAGAGAGTACATGCTCCTTCAGTCAGATACGGAAGAGGGAAGTGGGAAAAAAAAGGCAGAATTGTATAGTCCCGATTCAAGCTCCTCAGCTCTCCAGAAAGGAGTGAGTACATGAGCAAACAGTCCTAAAATATTGCTTAATTGATATCCTTTTATATGGAGACGTAAAATGAGACAAGGGATGAACATTACCTGGTTAAACATAACACAGCATAACATATATAATTTGCTTAATATGTTTATGGATATGGGTTACAAATACATTATTGAGGATTTTTTTTTTTTTACTAGTATTCATATGAGATGTGGGGCTGTAGTTATCTTTTCTTGTGATGTGTTTCTCTGGTTTTGGTGTCAAGGTAATGAGTCAAGAAGTGTTTCCTATCCTTTTTTTTAATTATTATTATTTTTGAAAAGCTTGTATAGGATCAGTATTAATTTTTCTCTAAATGTCTAGTTGAATTTATCACCAAAGCCATCTGGTCCTGGTCTTTTCTTTGTGGGAAGTTATTGAATTACTAATATAATCTCTTTCCTTGTGATAGGTGCCCTAGATATTATATTTAATTTTGAGTTGGTTTTAATAGTTTGTATCTAGGTGGAAGTGACCACAGGTGTCAAAGCTGAAGGGTGTCAAGACCATGGATAGGGCTAACATGGCGAGAGACTAGTGAGTGGGGAGCGGGCCAGAATAATAATAAAATCCATGCCCAGAAGGCAAGTGGGAGCCTGACAGGAGGCCATCATAGGTCAAGTGGATGAGATGAAATTGAATTCTAAGTGCACTAGGAATATATTGAAGGGTGACAAGCACAGTATGAAAGGTCCTCTTGAGTTTTTTAAGTTTTGAAAACAGCAGTGATGGTTGCCCATTATTGTGAATGCAACTAATGACACGGAATTGTACACTTAAAATGATTGAAATGGCAAATTTCACATCATGTAAATTTTAACCAAAATTTTAGAAAGATGGGGAAAACACATCTGTGGTTGGAAGATGGGGACAAATTTTAAAGATGTGGAGGAGTCTCAAGGGAAGCAGGCAAGATGGGGAAGCATGCACGTTAAGCCCGCACTAGAGAGTGAGACCCAGGGAAATTCTCAGATGCCAAAAATCGAAAGCCATTCTGAAGCAGAGCTGAGAGAGAAGCATCCCTCTTAGCACGCGATTAAGGAAAAGAACAAACGAATCAAAATCAGACTCACAAATAGAGTGGACAATTTGGTGACAGACAGAGGAGAGGGGGATTTGGGAGGCCGGGAGAATGGGGTGAAGGGCTAAAGAAGTACAAATTAGTAGTTGATAGATGGTCACAGGGATGGGGAGCACGGCATAGGGAATGCAGTCAGCATTACTCTAATAGCTAGGTGGAGAGTCAGGGGAGGGAGGGAGCAATTGGGGGGATTGTTTTATGAACTATATTGATGTCTAACCAATGTACTGTATACTTGAAACTAATTAAAATACATAAATTTTAAAAAGAAAGGAAGGCATTTATTTCCAAATCCATTCTCCTCTACTTTCTCATTGCTCAATCGTGATGGTTAAATAAGCTTTGTTTTCATTCCAAACTCTCAGATATAAATTTTTTTCCAACCATACATGAAACTTCCCATCAACAATTAAAAATATTAACAAAGATTTTATTATGACAGTGCAATCATGCCACAAATAGCAACGATTACAGTACATGCATTAAAAGAGTCATAATGTCCGAAATAGGCAGAAAAGATAATTAAGATGTTTTCCCAGTTAAATAGTAGTTCTTCCATGATTGACAACATTGCTATTAAATGGATACATTTAAAATTTTTAGATTAAAAAAAAACCACTACTGAGAATGAATCAAAAAGAGGATTTTCAAAAAAAAAATTTGTAAATCAGGAAAAGAGACCTATTTCATGAGCTTCATGTCAGCCTCATTGCTCATTTTGCAAACTCTTATGGTAAGTAAAAAGACTTCTCTGATACTTAAAGACTCATAATAAAAGAAATACAATAATAAGTATAATCAGAGGGAAAGTATATCAGAATTGAAGTATTTTTGACAATGCTATAATCACATAGGGCAATTAAATGCATTTGTCCAGAGAGAATGAATTCCAATGACTAAGGTTTAGGCATTTTAGTGTTACAAAAGGAGCTCACCAACTCCCCGATCAGTTACAATGGAATTGTCTTCAATTTGAAATAATAATTTCCATAATTGGAGCATGACAATAGGAGGAGGGCAATGTGGTATTAGAATAATTTTGATATGAGATTATGATGTCTCCATAGTGGGAAAATATGTTTGCTATCTAATCTCTGAATGCCTAGAAGAAGTTTGAGCACTTGCATAGATCAGAATAATGATCAACTTCACGGAATGGTTTTATTTTATGCAGAAAACTATGTCAGCAACCTTAATTTTGGAATATTTCTTTCAACAACATCTATCTGTTCATGGTTGTCCAAGTCTGTGGAATGCTTTGTGCTTCAGAAAGATAAATGAGCTGACACTTTCTAATGATGAAGAAAGGGGGACGATAGTTTTGAAGCACTGTAGAGTTGGTTATACCACTTATTAATGCTGTGACCTTCTCACATCCCTGCAAATTTATTCACTATAAATTTCATTAACTGTAAAAATGGACATACAGTTTATCTCATGTGGCTCTTATGAGAATTAAGCAGGATAATCCATATAAAGTGCTTAGCACAGATACCAGAGCGTGATATGTGGGCCCTTTGAGGTAACCCACTTCTCCATCTCTTGGTCTCAACAAGTTCACATTGGTGATGGCAATGAAAATTTTCAAGAATCGGTGAACTTAGTGAATATATACTGCATTGCATGCACACTCATGCACTGTTTATTTATTAATCTATCCAATATATATTTCTGAACCTTTTCCATGTGCTAGACCAGGGTCTAGATATTGCAAAAATGGCACCAAAAATAAAAATATAGCCTATTTTATGGAATTTACATTCTAGTGTGCAAGACAGTGAGCTATAACACTCAGTAATAATAGCATACTTTTTTTTTATTGTACTTAACATGTTCCAAGGACTTATCTGCATTAAAACTTATTTAATTTTGAAAACAACTCTATCCAAGAGGCATTGTTATTTTTATTCCCATTTTACATTTGAGGAAACTGAGGCAGAGAAGTATCAAATACCCACGTTAGTTTGTGGCAGAGCTGTGATTCAAATCTAGGTAGATTGTTTTACAAACACTGTCTTACTGTTGTTTCTTTTTAACACGTAAGGAATCAGATTGGGTGTTTAGCTGTATGGAGCTAGGACATTAGGCTGCTGTCTCGCATACATGGTAAGCCATTGGATGCTCTCCAAGTATAATGGGAGGCTGCTGGAAGGTTTTAAGCAAGACAAGAATGAAAGCATCTTTATCTTTTACAAATTCAAACTAACTGTTATGTGAGTGGAAAGATCCAGGGAGAATGGGTGAGGAACTATGAAAAGAGTGAGGATTTGATTTTACAAGTCCTGGTGGAAAATGACGAGGGCTCGCAAGTGTTGGTGGCATTGGAGACGGTGAGAATGTGTTGATAGGGGAGACCCATTTGGGTGTGTGGCCTCCAGAACTTGCTGATGGGAAGAAAGAGAAGGCTTAAAAATGATTCCTGTGTTTTTGTCTTGGGCAACTACGCAGAAGGTGGTGGTATGGCCGGTGGTGGGCAAGTGACTGGGGTGGTATGAGATACAAGAGTTTTGTTTTGGAATTGGTGAATCTGACACGCTTGTCTGAGATGCACTTAGGTACACAAATCTAGAGCTTGGTGAAAAGTTAGAGACAAAAATTTGAATGTATCGTTATATAATAATTTTCAAAAATATCAAATTAAGTAAGCTTTTATAGTGAGAAAGTTTAGAGGAAGAAACAAGGAGAAAATTTGGAGCCAGACTCTGAAGGATTTGAAGTACTTAAGGATTTAATTAAAGAGAGTGAAGCCTGTAAAGGAACAGAAGCCAAAAGAAGAGTACGTGTCATTTAATGGTCCTAATAGTCACGCTGACAAGTAGTGTTATTATCACCACATTTATAGATAAGTAAAGGGAGGCTGCAAGTGGTAAATAACTTGCCCAGTGCCACACATAGTAGAGATAAGACCCTCATTTTAGAGCACACTTTTTTCTCTTTTATATAATAAATATATCCATAGATACATGAATACTTAGAGATGCTATGTAAATGAATATATATGAACATAATATACCATATTTATGTAGTATAATTTACTATTAATATAATATATTCATGTACTAAGTATATTCATATGTATATATACATATATATATCTCCTTCCTATTAACTCTACAAACAGTGCTAGTAATAGCATTCCAATCAAGGCCTATGTAAAGCATTTGCAGATGCTAATGAGGGCATTAATATTGATTCCTTTCCCTAAAAATCATACAAAAGGGTAATATTTTTCTTGGAGCTTGATAAATAATTAGAAGTTCCTTGGAGTGACAGACACAGCGGGAAGATGTGGCAGGCACCGTAGGACAGAGAAATCAGCAGAAGTATAATGAGCAAAGCCATCGTGGCGAGAAGCGTATCGCATTAGTTTTGTGTGTCTATGTGTATGTGTGTGTGTTTTACTTAATTTTTTTCTTGGGAAATGACTCATTTTCTAGTGTATGTTATGTATAGAAGCAGAAAGGCAGTGGCTATAGAAACAATTTGAAAGAAAAGTTACATCGGATTTTTTTTTTCAGTGACACAAATGAATTTTCACTTTAATCTGAAAGCATAATAGAGAAACAGAAGGCTTATAAACTGGATTCGCCTGTTAGAGTAATCCATGGGGAGACTATTTTTGACTCCTAGAGTAGATAAGCCATTTTCGTTGGTCAGCATCTTTTCTTTGGGGAAAAACCTTGCTCCACTCAATCAGTGGTTCTGATGAAGCTGTTGACCACCAGACCTTGCCTTGCTTTATCCAGATGATGGGTAACGGACTCAGATTGGGACATTTACAGTTCCCCAACCTACTGGGTCCTGTGATCAACGGAGGGCCATTCCATGTCCCTTACTTGTATATTATGTATCCGCCATGCACATGAAACTCTTTTCACTGGAGCTGCAGAGTTGGGACCACGAGAAGTTAACACTCCCAGTGGTGGGATTGCAATCGTCCGAAAGAGAAAGTCTGCGAGACACACGCCTGTGGCCTTATTCTGGACCTAACCATTCCTAGGACACTTTTCTCACCAGACTCCACCGTTAAATAAATGGGTGAACTCCTTCTATCCTCAAATATATTTCAGCCCTGTCTCTAGACTGTTGGGGAAAATCTGGGAATGCACATTAGCTGGTTGTGTCAACAATCTGGGTACGAAATGAGGAGGCAATAATCACGATGATAAAAATCGTGATGCCAAAGGAACGTATTTGAGACATTTTGGAGGAAACTGGTGTTTAATTTAACAGAAAGAATATGGGGGTGTTTGGAATAACTCTCGTTTAAAAATAAATGGTTGTCGATGTGACTATTCATATGTGATCACGCCACCATGTCATGGTAGGACAGAGATGGAAAAGACAGAAAAGGAAAGAGGTTATTTAAAGGCTTAAAAGTGCTCATGGAATTTGAGGCATTTGTAGGAGAAGGTAGAGGTCTAAACAGTAAAAAAGCAGAAACAATGGTCTTGGGGTTCAAAACCATGTCTGAGTTAAGGTGTAGATTTTCAGGATTGTTAGCATATTTACCACATGTGAGCTATAAAAGCTGGTAAACGTTTTTAGAGAAAGAAACAAACAAGAATGAGAGGAAGGAGTCATACGACGTTACTGTATGGCTTTGAAAATGGTGGGAGGCAGTTTTATATACTGGCTCATTGTGGTTTCTGAACAAATGAAAGACTGGGCTAGGTGCATTGTTAAGCGTGCTATGTTTGCAATACCTTTACTCCTCCTAAAATGCTCTGAGGCGGGCCTCCATTTCTTTCTGCATTTTACAAGTCAGGGAAGTGAAAGATCACCAGCGGTTTAAAATGTATGAAATTCTAGAGTTTTATGATCATGTATCCAATTCTCTTTGTGTGTCTGTGTGTTTAATTAAAAAAAAAAAAAAAACTAATCAAGTGATGCTTATACCAAAAATTCTTAATTATATCTCTACATTTTAAAATTATGCAATTGTCTTAAGGTCATTTTCTTTATACATAATCAGCTGCATAAAGTCCTGAAGAGGCCCTTTTGCTGACCCAGTGTCAAGTGAAATCAGGCAATAACAGGCATTAATCTTAACTATATATACAGCCATTATGATTTACTGGCAGTGTTGTTTCTTATTTGGTACACTTAGAAGTGAGTCAAGTTCACTTCCTCAGACTATTCAAAACAAAGCATTAGTTAAAATAGTTTTTGCTAAAAACATAAATATCTAGTAGAGGTACAGCAATAATTCATTTTGAAATAGTTTAAAGAATACTATTGGTGACTATAATTATTTAAGTTACTGGGGAAGAAACAGACTCATTGAAAACCCACATCTGGCATTAGATAAATGAATTGCATAGGTGGGGAGTTCAGTTTATTGTTTTTATTGCTTCTGTTTAAATACATTTATATATTCTAGAGAATATAACCATACATGATTAAAAAATAAATCAATAAACAGCAGCAGCATCTAATTTAGTCTGAAAATATCACAGTAATATACTCTGTTCACAGTGTAAGCTTTAAAAAATACTTTTGTTTTCATTTATTTTTCTCATCCTAGGAAGGCTTACTTTAGAAACAATTAATTGAATTAATTTAGTTATACAATGTAACTAAGCAAAAGCACTTGAAATTATAAATAACCAAGTCGATAACAATTAGCTATTTAATGATGAACGGTTAAGTATTTTAATACTGGGCATGAACTCATTCATCCTTCTAACTCTTCTCAGAAAACTCATTAGGAATCAGTTTCACTATTTAATTTCACTTCTTAGTTGGTGTCAGTAGAGGTAAAATATGCCGGAGGCTTAGATTTGACTGGAGACGGAAATCGCCTTATTCACCGTCAAGTATTTGACTCTCACCAGCTGTGTTACTTTGACCAATTCATTGCCATTTTATTGACTTCAGTTTCTTAAAGTGAAAACTTGGGATATGAAGCCTTCCCTCATCTTCCTCATACTTTTAATACAGGAACCAAAGGAGATAAGGAAGGCCATCATTCACATGTGTCTAAAACTTCCACATCTTTAGTCTTCATGCCTTTTGAGGAGGCCACACAGAAATTTCTAGGAGGGAGTCTAGCTGGTCCCTGGGGCAAGGTCTCATCAAATGACTCCATAGAGTGAATGTCACATTCTGAAAGTCTGCTCTCCTGCTTTCCAGGTCTAAAAATCTGCTACTTTGGCACTGTCTAGTCAGTTAGGAACTACTCGTATGCAGAAGAGACTGATAAATAAGTGACATGACAAAACTTTATACTAGTTAGCCTTTGAGAGACAGCCGTTATTTAGGCTTCTCCACTATGAGATGTCTTGGAAGCCATATAACTCATGGGAGAGCTACTTCTTGTTTACAGAATTAGTACGAAGCAATGGTTTCAAGGGTCATTTCAGAGGCACCCCTTCCAGATTGCTGGGGTGTTTGAGTCCAGCCTAAACAAAACTTAAAAACAACCTCGACACCTAAAACAAAGTACATAAGACACGTACGCACATGCCTGTTCTTCGCCTTCATTTCATAAGCTCCAAACAGAACTTTCCCCTTTCGTTAAGATTATTTTCTTAGAAAATGCCTTTCTGTTATCACTTTGGCCACTCTAATTAAAACAAAATGTTTTCTAAATTCACCTTCACTTCAGCAATCTTCTGAGTTAATTCTATGTAGATGATTCACGTAATCATTAAGTTAAGAAGTAAAATTTAATTTGATTTCAAGTTACATGGAAACATACCACTTTAAAACAAATATTCATTCACAACTAATATGCATTTACTATTTTTATTATTCCTGCTATTTATTTACTGTACTTACTCCATTCCATGTTAAATAGTTTATAAAGTTTTTGAATTAAATATTTAAAGATTTCAAGAAGAAAAAACTGAAGCTTAGAAAAGTCGATCATTTTTTCAAGGTTAGATAGCTAGGAAGCCATGAAATTGAGCAGAGCCCAACTTTTTAACCATTGCGTTATTTAAAAATAATTAAATCTCAATGTCATTTGATAATATATCCGAGAGTCCTTTATAACTATGGGTTGATATATAAATGATCATTTCATATTTTCATGGTAAAAATAAAATAAGATCGATTGATTTGAAATCACTTACATAGTATATATTATTTGCTCCAAACACTTGTATCAAAGGATATGTTTGATTTTCTTGTCCCTTTGTTTAATATATTCGTTGACAATCGCCTTCTTGGATGGGTAGTACGGTCAGCGGGCGGAGTAGCGTTTTGAGGTGAGATTAACTTGTCTCATGGCTCCAGTACTTAACTTGCTGTGTGAACTTTGATACATTTTGTAACCCACATGCTTCAACATCAGCAAAATGGAAAGTTTACTATTCATTCACATACTTTCATTGCTAGGCACTGCAGTCCAGAAGAAGACAAAAAATTAAAATAAAATAAAATATAGCTTGTAGGTCTCATGGAGAGAATAATTTAATGAGGTAGACATGTAATAATTTAATATGATTATATTGTTAGAAGGGACCAGAGCGCAGGCGGAGCTGAGCTGGTGAGCTGGCTCTCTGGACAGAAAAAAAAATGCCCAGTTTGTCTCATTTGCTGATTCCTGTGTTATAAACACTGCTACCATGGGCGATTTCAAACTACCAATGAAGTCACAAAATCCTTGGGTGTTTTGGAATCGGTTCTCATGATTGTGTAGAAGCAAATTCCCACGCCACTGAGCGTTCATGCAGAAGGGTTGTCTTATTAAGAAACTTCTAAGGACATCAAGAGTTTCAACTGAGTTAATACATGTAAATTGCCTAATAAATTTTTTTTTTCTGCAGAACAAATTTCTATAGTTGTCAGTGCCTTTTTATTCCACGAGTCTACTTAAGATGTTGCTTACCTCTGTTTAATCGATTTAAGATCTATACAAGGGTCAAAGGCTAGAACATTTTTCTATGTATGTTGGGAATTTTTTTTACAGAACTATAGTTTAAATTACATAGTGAACATTTGTATTTGTGCATAGGAGTCAGAATATGTAAGAAATAGAAGTTAAAGATTTTTAAAAGTCCCAGGAGCAAAGAATAATATGCATGCTGTGATCAGTAGATAGGATAAAATGGCCATCAAAAGGCCATTAATTTTCTCCTAGCATTCATGGTCATCTCTTGAGAGCAAATAAAATAAACATTTTTTTCAAAACTTTTTGTTGAAATTTTTATTTATGTTTTGCCCTCTTAACTTTTTTTTCATTTCTCTTTTCCAATATCCTTTTCAAATTCATTATAATGTCATTCTTCATATTCTCCTCAGACTTCCATTAAACTCTTGGTTTTCATTTTTTTATTAATCTTAAATCATTGCTATTTCTTCTTTTTCTTCATCATGTTACTTCTACTAATTTAGTTGTATTTGGCTGGATGCAATTTTCTAGTTTCTGCTTCAACTTTAGTTTGAAGACAGTTAACTGAAGTATAATTTGTACAGAAGAAAATACATAGATCTCACGCTTGCAGCTCGATGAATACTGACAAATGTATACATCCACATAACAATCACCCCAATTAACATAAAGAACATATCTATCACCCCAATTTTTCCCTCATGTTTCTTATCAGATGATCCTGTCCCCAAAGGCAACTATTGTCCTGATATCTATCACCATAGATTAGTTTAATCTATTAAATTCCACACAGATATAATCATGGAGCATATATTCTTTTGTGCCTGACTTTAAACTTTAATATTAAGTTTTTGAGATCATTTATTTTGTTGCTTTTTATCAATGGTTTATTCTTTATAATCACTGAGTAATATATCATTATATGACTATATCATAGTTTGTTTATGTGTTGTTTTTTAATGTACATTTGTGTTTTTTTCAGTTTGGGCTATTTATGAATAATGGTTTTATGCATATACTTGCTTAAGTCTTATCTAGAATATACATTTATATTTTGGAGGACATAAATATCTTGGGATAAAACTAATAGATTAGAGGCTAGATGTATAAATAATGATATAAGAAACTGACAAGCCATTTTCCAAATTGGCGATGACATTTTAATTCCTGGAAGCAATATACGAGAGTTTCAGTTACTTCCCGCCCTTACCCCATTTGGTGTTTTCTGTTTTCTGTCTTTTTAATTTTAGTCATTCTAGTGGGTGCACACTGATATCTTGTTACAGTTTTAAATTGCAATTTCCCGAAGACTGGTGGTGTTAACTCTGTTTTCATGTGTTTATTAACCTGCATATAACCTCTTTTGTGACATTTCATTTCTCCTATATTTTTAATGAGTTCCTTGAATTTTTATTATTGATTTGTAGAAACTCTTTATAAATTCTGGTTACAAGTTCTTTGCTAGATATATGCATTGTGAATACTTTTTATCATTCTTTCACGTGCCTTTTTCATTTAACCACAAAGTCTTTCAAAGAGTAGAAATTTTTATGTTCAATTGGGTCTAAAGGGTAGGAGAGTAAATAAAAAAAATTGTGTATCCATATATATATACACATATATGTATGCATATGATAGCTAGGTAATACAGAGATAGATAAATGATTGATTGATAGATGATTGATAGGTAGGTAGGTAGATAGATAGATAGATAGATAGATAGATAGACAGACAGACAGAGCTTCATGTCCTAAGAAATCTGTACCTACGGAGATATTATAGGTATCAGTTGGCACTTCTCTGGAGGAGAGAATTCAATGGAATTAGGATTACAAAAGATGATTAGACACTAACATCTATTCAAAAGGATAGAATCGAGATTAAGCAAAGGAAGCCATCAATCCAAGATGCAGATTTGATAATCTGCCAGTTCCACAGGGAGCTCCAAAGTTTGCAGGCTGCAGGAGTCCCATGTTGGGCAGACAAGGGTCCATAATCTTGCTCCCATTGCCCTCGGGGCCCACCCTAAGCAGAGTGTCATCTCGAAGGGTGATTTGGATGTTACAAGCTGCACAGGTACAGGCTGTTCCAAGTCTGTCGTAGCCTACACCTTGTGTAGTGTGGATCCGCTGCTTTATAATAAAGATTTGTGCAGATGCCCCTTCTGTGTTCCCATAGGCCTCATTTCCTGAGAGGAGACAGAATCTGAAGGTTAGGGGGACACGGTGCAGCCCTGTACAGTTTCTTCAGTTGATTTTGGGCTGTAATTGATACTCGTTAACCTCTCCCACTGCCGTTATGAATTCACCTTTGCTAATCTCCGTGGTTACTTGGTGGTGTGACACACACTCTCATTTCTGGAGATGACTAAGTCCTTGGTTATGACATTCATCTCAGGCCAGGTTTTTCGTACATGTCCATTCACAGATGGTGCCCCCTCTTCTTACCTGCTGGACCCTGGACACAAGGGATCCAAAGTGTCCATTGAAGCTGTAGCTTTTAGTTGAGTGGAACTCTTGCTGGGTTTCCACTTCATTGTGTTTAAAACTCAAGCCCAGGTTCGGATGCTGTCCATTGCAGGCACCTACTTAAGTAAGTGACATATATACATACATATACGAATCTTTTTTATCAGCTCAAACAGGAACTTCATGCAGCTGTGAGTAGAGAGGCGAGTGTTGGTACCGCCATGGTGGGTAATAGGGGGACCCATTAAACACGATGACATGTTCATGGAGCTTGCTCGTGTCCTCTGGCTCGGTTATTATGTACCATTTCCATCTTATGATTGATGGCTGCAGGGCACACACAGCATTTTGACTTAGCATATCTGATAGGACAAAACACTTAATGAGCAGTTTTGAATGCATCATACCATAATCACGTGTTCCATCTTCTCCAGGGCCCAGCAGCATGCCAAGGACTACACATGAAAAGGTGTGCTATCATCAAAGCATAAAGCATGGCTTCACTTTAGAATACCCGAGCCTCCATTGTCATTCTCACAAAGGGACTTACCATAGATTCCATGTCCATGAGGCTCTGTCCTGTTTCTTTGTTTCCATACTGTGTCTTTTACCACCACCCAAATCTCCAGGATTCCAGGGTCTTCTGCATCTTGTGGCCGCAGCTGCAGGGCTGCTTGCCTCACAGTGTGAACTTTCTACAGAGCCATTTCCTGCGTTAGGCGCCACTCAAATCAGGCAGCCATTCACATCACCTGATGTATGGGACATAGCAGTATTCCTCCAGATTCAGAAGGTATTGCACTTTTTATTTCTGTTTGTTTGGGGGAGTGATTTAGGAAACAGTAAAACTGTAATATGACCTTAACACTTTATAGGGGAGAGATTATCCTGGAGCATCCTGGTTACCAGCCTCTTAAAAATTTTACCAAAATGGCAGATCTTTGAAACTTCATGGGGTTTGCCTCCTCTCCTCTAGAGAATGTATATCTTTTCAAAGGCCTCCAGCATGCTTGCCACTTCTTGCTTATCCAAAATGAGGTTATTGACATAATGGATCGATGTGATATTCTGTAGGATTCCCAAATGGTCCACACTTCTTTGCAGTAGATTATGGAAAGGTAGCATAGCTCTAAGGCAAAACCATGAAAATATATTGTTGTCTGTTTTATGTGAATATGATCTGTTTCTAATTCCCTTTTTGACTTGAATTTAAAAGAATGCATTTGCTAAATCAATAGCCAAAGGCCGAGTACCTGAGGACCAATAATTCTGATAGCATGACAGTTTCAAGTGAGCCTACTAATTGGTTGAGTTGGCTATTGTCCTTAGTCATTCTGTAGGACTCATCTGGTTGCTCTAAGTGCCAAGACAGAAAATTATTTGGAGATAAATGATCACTCTACTTTGCACTATTTAGATCTTTAGTGGAGGCATTAATCTCTGCCACTCCACCTCTTTGTCTCCTATTTAGTATGTGATGTATGGTAATGCTCTGATTTACTGTCTTGACTTGGGAGAATTTCCACAGTCTTGTGGTAATAGCTCTTACCCTTTAAGCTAAAGACATAAGGCCAAATATGTCAACAATGATTATATATTCAGGGACTTGGGGTATGACCAAGGGGCTGAGGACCCAGTGGACTGACTGCAAGCTGGATTTAGTCAAGTCTTCATTTATTATGTGGGCCCCATAATCCCCTGACTCCAACAGAATGGTCATGATGATGCTGTAGTTCTTTGGATGACAATGGTCCATCTGCACACTGTATCTAATAGTCCTTGAAAGATATGGCCATTTGCTTTTATCCAGCGAGCTGTCACCTAAGTGTTTACGTAGTTTCTTGGGGCAACAACTGGCAGAATTACTGCATTACATACTTCGCTGTGATGTTTCAAGATTCTTCCTCTAAGTGAAGTCGTTGCTTCTTTAATCAATAAATTATAGGTCCAAGAATTTGACAATGACTTATGATATTTTATTGTGGCAAATTTCCCTCAGCCCCTGCTCATCTATTTATATTTTCTTTTGAAAAAATAAACTTCTGTATCTATCATCTATCTATCTATCTATCTATCTATCTATCTATCTGTCTGTCTGATTGTCTGTCTATCTATCTATCATCTATCTATCTATCTATCTATCTATCTATCTATCTATCTATCTATCTGATTGTCTATCTATCTATCTATCTATCTATCTAGCTAGCTAGCTAGCTAGCTAGCTATCTAATCTATCTATCTATTATCTATCTACATACATACCTACCTATGTTCCTACCATCTAACTATAAATCATCTGGCAGTACCCTAATGCCTGTCATCTCTTTGCCACTAGAAATGCCATGCTCTACTAACCATTTTCATAGCACTGTAGATCAAACCCCCTGGGCTACTACTACAAAGCCTTTGCCAGCACATCTAGGATCTCTGCAGCAGAGTTCATCTGCTAGAGAAGTCTCTCTTTGGATGGAAATAACTAAGACTTGCATCACAGTGTTGTTCAGTCATTGTCATGTGTCATCCCAAGAAGAACGGGTTATTACCCCAAAACCTGTGATGATCGTTAGAAACTAACAGCTGTAGGTTATCTTTTAACTGTATTCCCCAGAGCGAGTATATTGAAATAAAATTTATTTTTGCATATGGACCTCATTTCCTATAAATGTGATCAGTTGACTTATATTTTCTTATTTTTTCAGTGAGTGAAGGATACTTGAAAATTTTCTATGGGTGTGATTAGGTTATTTATCAATAGAGATAGTTTTATTCTTTCTTTTAAATATTTATGGTGTGTCTTTTCTTTGTTCTTTTTTTGTGTTTGTTGCTTTGGGTTTTGTTCTTATTTTTTCCTTTTTTCTCTTCTTTTCTCTTCTCTCCCCCCTTCTCTCCCTTCCTCTCTACTTCTCTCTCTCTCCCTCTCTCTCTCTCTCTCTAACTTCTTCACTCCTTTCCTACCTCTTTTTCTTTCTATGTTTAGTTCAAAGAATTTTAACAATTGTACAAACACATATAACCACTACTCAATACAAGATACAGAAAATTTCCATCAACTCAGAAAGTTTCCTCACTCCTTTTTTAGTAAAATCAACAAATTTTCATACTTATTTTTGTTTGACATATTTTAGTTCACATAATATTTTTGAGATTCCTTCATATTGTTGCATGTGTCAAGAGTTGTTCATAATTATTGGTAAATATGAATGAAATACAACAATTTTTTAATGTATTTTCCTATAGGTGGACAATTGGGTTGTTTTCAATTTGGGGCTGTTATAAATAAGGCAGTTGTAAAATACTCATATAAATATATTTGTGATCTCAAGATTTTAATTATTTTGTGTAAATACCAAATAGTGACATTTCTGGGTCACAGGGTACATCTTTGGAAAATTTTATAAGAAATCACCAGATTTCTAAAGTAGTTACGACTTTTTGACTCTGACCAGCCATGTGTGAGCATTCTAGTTGTCTCTCCCTCTTCATAACGTTTGTTGTTTTTGGTCTTTTTAAATTTCAGCCAGTCTGGTGGTTATGTAGAGGTCTCTTACTGTAGTTTTAAATTTACATTTCCTTATTGACTCAAGATGTTGAAAACCTTTGCATGTGTTATTCTTTTGAGAAGTGCCTGTTTCAAATATTTTGCCTTTTTTTTTTCCATTAGATTATTGTAGTCGCATTGTATAGTTGAGGATGGGCTCCCACCCACTAAATTTGGTTTGGATTTTCAGACCAATGATGCCACACATGCACCAGGAGGTTATGAGAATGTTTAAGACATAGTGAGGCTTTCTAGGAAGGACCATATAGGGTAAGAAGGTCAGCTTGGGGGTTTTATTGTGGGCCTGGAGCTGTGACTTCCTTGCATAATTCAAACTACTTGCAAAGGGACCTTCTTGTCAGCATGGCCAGTTTGGGAGGCAGCAGAAGAGGAAGAGGAAGAGGGTGGGGAGGGCTTGAAAACATTCTGTCAAATATCAAAAATGGAATCGGACTCTTTGTTAGACTTGCCTATTTTTATTGACGACTCGAGGGAAATATTTATATGTTATGGATACCTGTGTCTTGTCAGATGTATCTGTTGTGAACACGTTCCCAGCCTGTGGTTTGTCTATTCATTTTTTAATTTCATAGAAAATAATTTTAATTTCGATGAAGTTTAATACAACATTTTTTTCTTTTACGTTCATGCTCTTTGTGATCTGCCCCAAGTCCTCGCCCCATACACTGTCATGAAGATATTTATCTATGTTTTTTTCCTAGAAGTTTTTTGACTTGGGTTTTAGGTCAGATCAATGATTCATTTTGAATTATTATTTCCTGAATCAAGTGAGGTAGGATTTGAGGTTTTTGTTTTTGTTGTTGTTTTTAATGCAGATTTCCTCTTGTTCCAGAAGCAGATTGTTTCACAAAGCTTTTATTTTTCCTATTGAAAGAGCTTGGCATCTTGGTTAAAATCGATGGGTTGCATATGTGTGTGTCAGTCAGAGCTCTCTGCCCTGCTCCCCTCTTTTGTTAGTGTTTTTAAGAGGATGCCGCATTGTCTTCAGGACCGCGGTTTTACAGTGTTAAAATCAGAAAGTGAAAGTCCTCTAACGTTTTTCTTTCTTTCAAGACTGTTTCGGCTAGGCTCGGCCCTTTAAATTTTCACATAAGTTTGAGAATTAGCTTGTCTATTCCTTCAAAGGGGCCCGACTCAGTTTTGATAAGGACTTTATCGACTTTATGAATCAATTTTATGAAAACACAGCTTAAAAACATTGTCTCCAGTTCATGAATATAGTACGGGCAGTCCTCGCTCTACACGGCACTGACATACATAGATTTCAGTTACCATGGTTTTGAAGATCTGGATTAAAAAAAAAAAAAAAGGTGAAATGAAGTATTCAAAGATACGGTCTATGGAACTTTGGTCCCCAAAATATTAAAAAAATATTTTCTTTTCCCTTGTAGAAATGCTATCCGTTACTTTGCTATGCTAGAGTCTGTGTGGTCTTTCATTTGAGCAGGTTTGTCCCCTGAGACTTCACAAGCGAAGGGTGGGAGGGCAGTGGAAGAAAGTGCTGAAGCCTCCCCATGGTCACCTAGGCAGCCAGCTTCTCCCTCTCCCCTGTTCCTAGGTCCAGACTGTCTGTCCACTTCACTCATCACAGTGACCACAGGACTGACACGATCGAGTTAGACACATGTTCTCCCTTGTAACGTTGGAGTTCTGTCCCTAAGTGCCACGCCAGGGCTTGGTGGCTGCCTCACTTACCGGGAGCTGACCCTCTGCTTGCTGAGGCCTCACTGCATTGAGCACAGACAGCCCCAGGCCTCCCTCCCAAGGGAAACTCCGCCCTCTGCCACTGACTCCGTGTGCTGCTGCCTCATCAGGCTTTTTCAGATAAGCAGCTACGGATTCACAAAAACATCCTTTCCCTGATAGTAATATCAGTGCATATATGTTGAATATAAATGCACAACGTAAAAATAATTAAAATCACCCATAATCCCCCAAAGCAGAGAGAGAGCTAGTATACAATGGTTTATAATTTTTCCATATTATACATGCATACAAACATATAATAGTGCGTATGTCGATTTTGAAAATTGCATTGTTTCTACTTACTGCTTAAACCACATGAAATCACTCTCCTTTAAAAAATACAAATGCTAAGGATAAAACTAACTTCTCTATTAAGAACCACCTTTTCTAAGGTCACACAGTGTCCAGGGCAGACCGTTTCCTGTGACTAACCAGGTGGAGACATAAAGGCACCAGGCATTTGGCCCAATGCAGGGTAATTCAGAGGGGCAGACTGCGATGGGTCAGCCGAGCATCCCGGCATGCACTTGGGCCCCCAGCGCTGTCCCGGTGTCTGCTTCCAACCTGCCGTGGGCCCCTTGACTTTGACCTTCACAAACGCACAGATGCACATACAGTCCTTCTCCCCACGTGAAAAATGTGTGGCATTTGTCAGGGCTGAGCATTCGTGCCCCTCAAACCGATGTCACATGTGGAAACCCTAATCCCCCACATGGTGGCATCAGGAGGCTGGGCCTTTGGCAAGTGATTGGGTTATGAGAGCGGGGTCCCCATGAGAGGAAGTGGCACCTTTATAAAAGAGACCCCAGAGAGCACTCTTGTTCCTTCTGCCACGTGAGGCCACAGTGAGAAGGCAGCTGTCTGCAACCTAGGAAGAGGACCTTCACCAGACCCCAAATTGGTGGGCACATTAACCTAGGATTTGCCATCTTCAAAACTGTGACAAGTAAATGTTTGTTGTTTAGTCACCCAGCCTATGATAATTTTGTATAGCAGCCAGAAATAAGAAAGTACCCTCTTAAAATTTTTACATAAATTTATATTGTCTGGATTTATTATTGAGCAATTTTCATTTTTCTTTTCTTCTCTGAAGCATATTTAGAGATTTATTCATGTCTGTGTATGTAGATCCACCTCATCATATCAAGTGCTGTTCAATTCCATACTCATTTAGTCTTGATATAGGACAGTTTATTTAGCTGTTTCTGTATCAACAGACTCTAAGTCATTTCCATTTTTTACATATTTACCAACAATACTGAAAGGAATACCTTTGCATATGACTCTTTCTGCAGAGATGTGACTGTATCCCTTGGTAGGCCATGAAGAATGAAATTATTGGGTCAAAATATGAATTTTATTGTTGTCATATGTCCTCCAGCCTGGTTGTACTAATTTCGACTCTTCAGCAGTAAATATAAGTAACATGGTCCCTGTATACTCTAGCCCACACTTGATGTGTTCAAGCTCATTTTGACATTTTCATCTTGTAAATTTTCTGCTAATGTCTTCTTTTAAGTGTTTATTGAAATGCATTTATCTTTTAATATTTTCTTTTCCCTCTTTTATTTCACTGCCATCATCTAAACTTTAAAACTTACATAATGCTTTCACCTCTATAATCTCATTTTATCCACACAACAGTTCTAAAAAATAGGCAGAATAGCAATTTTTGTTAATAAAGTTTGAGAGAAAAGATTTCAACATAAATGTTCAGCTGTAACATAATAACATGTAAATACATTTAGAAGTGAAGTCCTGTAGTGTTTATATATACTTAATATTTTAACATTTTGTTTTGCTAGTTCCTTAAAAAAAATTTCTTATTTCTTAACCTTCCTGTATCCACTGCTCAGTGGGAAAAAAAATATCTTAATTCAAGGGCAATCGGGAAAGTTTCTTCATTTGAAATATTGGGCAGCTTTCCCACTGAGAAAATGGTCTTTTTTTTTTTTTTTTTTTTTTACATATGCTATTAATTGTCTTCACAGATTTCTAATTTCAGAACCAAGACCATCCACCTTGTTATTGCTTAAAACAGTATAATATCTCTCCAAAAGTAATCTAGCAACTCTGAGACTTTAATTAAAGTTTCATTCTTTTCCTGCTGCAACAAAAATAGAATTTTCTTAGATAAAATATACATATAAACGTGACCCTGAAATTAGCATATCAAGGTGTGTAATGCAAATTTTAATGAGTTATTTCAAGGAACCAAATAGAAAAAAATGTGACAATGGTTTGTGAAACATAATTTATGGCACCGTACTTAATTTTTAAACTAATTAGTCTTCTGGAAAGTTTAGTACTATCTTAAATAAAGGGTGATTAACACCTGATGGAATATACAAATACGGGCACACCAAGTCCCATCTTTTCAGGGACATTTTTGCCAATATTTGTAGGCACTTCCACTCCTCTGTTTTTAAAATCATCATCTTTTTTTTCTTTGCTTTGTTGAATTACTCATCTGAATACCCGTGTCTTTATTAGTGCCTTCTTACTTCTTATTCTTGTGTTTCTAAGATTTTTAAAGTCGAGTTCATTTACTGTATGCCACCGCAATGTCAATCTAAGAACATCAGAAGCCTCTGCTCCACCATCAGAACAACCATGGATTGTACCATGCTCCCCATACCATATTACCTTCACAGCAATATCTAGACTGGTGTTTGACCAAACAGCTGGGTATCATAGCCCAGCCACATTGATAAATAAATTTAACCATAACACTGTGCAATAATAACTCAAGACAATATTCCAGGGCAAAAGGAAAAGAATGAAAAATAAAACAAACAAAAGTAAAGAAAAAACACAACACCAAAACAAAGTCACACAAACACAGACAACTAATACTATAATTATTTTAACTGGCACTTTTCATACTTAAAATTTAAGTCAGGAATTAATGTGTCTATTTGCATGTCATTTCTTTTCTTTTTAATTTCTTTAAATACAAAAGATAGTATGGTTCCCATTTTTTCAGTGCAAGGCACAGAAGCTCAAACAGGTTAAAAAAATTATCCATGATCACAGTCAATAAAAGGTCTTAAATGTGTACCACCTGAAGGTAATAAAAAGAATAGTTGAGTTTTGATATGGCAAGAAGTCTTGACTGAGGAAAGTTCACTCCTTAAACTTAAGAAAGGAGAACAGGAATGATAAGGACGTTTGTAAAGGGTTACTTACATTGGGTTGTGGGCTGGTTACAGAGGGAAGAGAGATATGAAGAGAGACTGATTCAAGCGAAAAAAGAATAGGCATTAATAAATTTGAAGAGGTGACAAATTGCCGTGATGAGCACCCCGAAACAGGTAAACTGGGATTATAGGGTGGAAGCTGCGGAATCATGGAGTGAGTAGCATGCCATTATTAATGCTGTGAGATCCAAGTATGTAACAATAGAGTAGGGAACTGAAGAGGCTTGAAAGAAAAAGTTTTGGAAAGAGATAAAGGAACTGACAGGCCAGGTGATATATGAATTACCATCTATATATTGACATTTGTATTCTATATTCACTGCTAACAAAGGAATGATGATCAGGATAGTGGTGGGGAGGAAGATTATAGAGCCCACAGACAATGTCCTCAACAAATGAAAGAAATGACTACACTTCCTACATAACCACATCTAGATGCTGCAGCTCGGGGTGTAATCCTATGGGACAACCTTCAAAAAAACTGGAGGTGGATCATGGGCAAGGAAGGGAGAGGAATATTTATGGAGTAGCAATGGCCCAGAAGTACTGAAGCATAAGATCATGCCAGAGTAAAGAGCCGTGGTTCGAAGTAATTCTGTCATGAAGCGCATTGTGCCAGTGAGAGATGAAGCCTAAAATACATGAGGCCAGAAGTGTTCAAAGTCCAAATAACCATGACCAAAATCTGTGAGGCAGGAAAACCCAGGAGCCTGGAGCCTTTGTCATGGCAAGATTGGGATGCCCAGCTTTGTACTGGAAGATATTTTCATGGTGCCTGAGTAGATTCTCCAAGAGCAAGTAAGCTAACTAATGTCAGGTTCCTCCCTGTCCAATACTATTTCATGCTCATGTGGTGGGATTATGCTCAGTTACAACTTTCTACACGTTTCTGACTTTGGGAGCAAAGATTTGAAATAAATAGAAGTTTGAACAAAAAATGATAGCCGTGTGACATGCACCAAGGGGTCATCGTTCTCTTCTTCCAATTTTACAAAATGGGCAATTTCTGTTTTAAATAACATGACAGTAATGCCATTCACTGCCAACTATCTGTCATTTTGATGGCAAACACCATCACACTTTTGGATCACAGATATTAGAGAACCATATGAAAAAAAAAATGTGTTGACATTTTTCACTCATAATAACAGGATTGATTGTTTCCATCTTTAAATTATCTAAAAATATATGTGAGAAAAATGTGCAGGGATTGAATCACAAATAACAGTGGCTGAGGAGAAGGTGGTAAAACTTTGGAAAACAACTACCCACAAGAATGGTAATTCTTGTGTGAGTAGCAAAATAAACTTATTGGATAGTTTGGAAGCAAACATGAAGAGATTAAATGATCTTCCTGGATTATACATTATAATACATTTGATATATAACAACCAAAGTAAGGATTGGTTTGATGTGATATACAGACACATACATCGTCTACTTACTTCTTCACATCTTAGAGTTATTTCCAGTTCTCGTGATTTATTTAGAATTATAGAACTCTAGCACTGGTAAGATTCTTAAGGATTATCTACATCCAGTTCATCATTTTATTGAGAAGTAAACTGAGGAGAAGCACATTTAATAATTGTCAAAATTCAGAAGTCATGCCTTTTCGTAGGCTAGGCATGGTCCATTATTTAGTTCTCTTAAAACAAGAGTTCAATTTGGAATTTCAGGACACTAAGAAACCTGTAGACTTGTAAGAGGATTATTACGCTGTTCTTTTGTTTCCTACACAGATATTCACACAATCTTTTCACAACTCTATTTATGATATAAATTATTTTTTTCTAGAACTAAGCATAGATGGACATTGCGCCATTAATATTCATTTGCTTCTTATAGTAAATTCAGTACATGTGAAAATAGCTCCTTCTGGATTCTAATTTACCTTCTTTCCTGGGAAACATATAAGAGAAGAGGTAGCAGGACAAATTACAACGCGTGACACTGCAGTTGATCTTCAGGCTGTAACTAATACTCATTTTTTATTTCTTCTGTCACATGTTCTACTTGCTCGGTGAGCACCTCTGTTGCTCTAGTGACATATCTGGTGGGGCACCCACACCCTTACCCTTGAGGGGTCTGAATTCTTGGTGATCATGTCTATCACATATCTTGGGGATGTACTTGTCCATTTATCAGTAACACTGGTCCTGAGACCACCAAGAGACACTTCAGGTTGTCACTTGAGTGCTGACATATTCTTGATGTTGAAGAAAGTCACCATCTTTACAGTTAGGATCATTTAGCTTTGGGGTCAATCAGCTCTGCCAGGATGATCATATCTTTCTTTGCATATTTGTCTCAGCATGAAGAACCTGATATAATCAAGTGAAAATCACTACTTGAAGTTCAATGCGGCTCCTACAGTATAACAAGATGAAAACACTTCCCTTATAAAAACCACGACTTCAAAATTCGTTGAGCCCAAATATGAAATGAGAGGGCATGTATGTTCTCTGATTAGGTGAATAGGAGTGATGGTGAGTTGGGTTTCTCCTACTTCTACTTTTAGTCACTGAAGTGGTTTTATTCTACCTGTGAAAGAATTGCATAACAGTAATTGATTTAGGATGCAGGTCCTAACTTCATGAATGGTACCCTATTTCCAACCTAGCATCTACCACCGCATTTTCACAGAGTCCTTGAGGTGGTGTGGTATGTAATAGGAGCAGTCAGGAATGCATCCGTGAGTTACTGGTGGTCAATACTCCCAAGAACCGGGGGATGGATGTGTCAGACCAGAAGAGACACTTAAGGCACAGAACACATAAGTGATTATTGATGCAGTTGGTTGTTATTGAGTATAGCATGATTACAAAGTAACCCAGAGGACCATTATGAATTTTCTAGACAAATATTTTACTGAGGATCTACTATATAATATGTAAGAGTTCACTATGAGGTTAGAGAAGCTAGAGAAAAAAAGATCACTTACTAAAATAAGTGCCAGGAAAGGTATCAAAAATGAAGAACATGGGCTATTGTGAGGTCTGAATAAGATGTCACTTATGAACGTGCCTATAATAGTATTTTGTTTACACTAGATAGTTAAATTTGTTGAATCTTTATGGCCTATATTTAGAATGTTGAAGGAAGAATAGCTATCCCAATAATTTTGGTAAATGAATGATTTCTCTGCATTTGAGGATCAGCCTCTTTGCTTGAGTGTCCAGATTTAAAAAGGAGTATAGTTGGGGGAGACAAACCAATCAAAATAATTTAATTAAACCTGGGATCAGTGAAGTGGTCATTGTAACACCTGGATCACTTTTATAGATAATTATGTCTGTGTAGAGTTATGAATTTTTTTTTGTAGAGCAGATAGCAGAGTAAGTTCCTGAGAGTGTGGGTAGGAAGAGATTGAAGAAAGATTATAAAGAGTACAGTGAGTTTCACACTAGACGTAGAGGGTGATCAGGGGAGTTGATGACCTGGATGACAGATGCCATGAACAATTTGAAAAGTGTCAGGGAGCTTAGTTGGTGCAGCAAACCTAGCATATTTTCGATCATAGTTGATCAAAGTAGTCTCCATTCCCTTAGATAGGATAAAGCAGCAGACAATTTGCATGCTGCAAATTACACTCAAATTCAAGTTGGGGGCAACAGTGTGGTTCCAGGTTGTCTACATGTATGGAAGCCAGAGGCAAGGCACACTCCTGAGGAGAGGTTAACAAATCAAATGCCCACAGGGGCCAGACAGATAGGGTAAATGAGTGACCTAGAGCAGTGAGTGACAAGGAGTGATAAAGACAATGATATGATGGAAGCATGAGCTTGCCCTGTGTGAAGAGATCCGCTGGAACTCGACCTCAGCCAACTGTACTTTTGTGAGAAGTGGGCCAAGATTGCAAGATCTCAGACATTTTCCATGACATTTGTGTAACACTTATTTACGTGCATGTAAATTCCAGGTATTTAAGTGTTGGAACTAAATAAACTTTAAAAACCTGGCTGGGCCAAATAAGATGAATCTGAAAGTCAGATGTTACCTGTAGGCCTTCACTTTGCAACTCTTGAGAATAAAAATTTGTCAAAATCCTAACATAGAGGGTATAGCTTCAGAGAAGGGCTCCTGTGTCTTTCAGGAATGTAAGTATGAAATGGGAAACTGAGGCACCATTCCAGGAATCTGGGTTGGAGTGTCATTGCAGATGTGAGGATAAATCTAGAGTTCAGTGGGCAAGATGGTGCCCCAATATTCACCACATTTGTGTGACAGGCTACATGCCTTTTCATTTTTGGGATCTTCCAGATTGAGAGGCCTACATCCTCTCCATGGAGGACAAAAAATAAGACCTATGTTATAGTCTAAGACGTCTGTGCAATCGCTCTTAGGTCCTTTTGCTCATTTTCCTTTACTTTTGGTTTCCTACTTCTGATCCTAGATTTAAAAATCTGCTTCTGGCCACTCTGGTTTGTGGATGCTTTTGAATTTCCTGTTGCTTTTGTTGTCATTTTTTCTTCATTGATCTCTTGTTGATGCTCATCTCTGTAGTTTGGGGTCACCTGTGTACTCCAGCTGGAAGTATATGGGCCCCATGGAATTCCAGGGATGAAGCTTGCTTCCTGGGCACCAATAAGGGAAGATAATTGAAAAGGCAAGACTTATTGACTCCTTAAACTGTCAGGATTGCCTCAGGAATTCTGTGTGCCTGAGAATCTTGCCCCAGGCAAGTAGACATAGTATATTATAGAGCCGCACAGGTTTGGAAATATAACTTGTGTTGCTTCACATTGGGTGCTCCCTGGATGAAATTTGATACTGGCCCCCATATGCAAAGGGAAAGGAGAGACCCAAGCAAGGGGCTGTCCACTCCAGATTGGTAGGTGGCAGGTTTAACAAGCAGGGAGCTTATGCACGAGGCTCATCTTGAGCAGCCATGAGACCAGTAGATCTCCACACTGCCCGCCCAGATCTCCAAGTTCACACAGAGGCCTTAACTGGATATAGCCAACGTATTCAGTCCAGATGGTCTCAAGAACACCTCACTCACTCTCTCAAGGCCATGTCCTTGAAATGGCTCTGGCTATGGGGACAGTGGGCAGAGGGTACATTCCAAGGACAGAGGAGGGGGTGAGGAGCCTCTGCTTGCCAGGGTCCAGCCCACAGGTCACCCGGAGGGCACATCCTCTCAATAACCTCCTCCAACTGGGTACGCTGTTTATTTTTTCTTAGATTCAATACACCTGTGGTCATGCATAATGATACAACAGACTTCACAGAGTTCTTAAAAGGCTTAAATACAGATCACCTTTAAAATGCTAAAGAGAGTTGATTGGCGTGTAACATGGTCCATGCACCATAACTCTGCATCTTCCTCTCTGTCCTCCCAACTGCGCACCAAAGAAGACAGAGAATGCTCAGGGAATTTTCTGACATTCATTTCTCTCCCAGCTAATTTTTTGTAAACATGTGCATGTGTTTTTTTTTTTCTTTGTAGAAGATACCTCTGATGCTTTTCAATTGTGCTTGATAATTTTCATGTATCATCTATTATGCAATCTACCCTCCTTCCCTTTCCTCCGAGAAAATAAAATAAATGAAAAGGCAAATGCAAAAACTACTTTAGTAAACGCTAGGAAAGGCTATCAAAAATGACATATTACATAGGAGTATGACTCAGGGTCTTTCATAAAATAATTTAGCATCCAGCACTTCCCGATGATAAGTAGTGTAATAGAACCTCTGAAACTCTCATCTCCACTTCAGGAAAGGCCACAGAATAGAGAGAATGTTCACATTTGT
>CM053513.1:87151020-87218887 GCA_028627145.1 Eidolon dupreanum
GTGATGTTTGGAATATTTTAGGCATGCAGATTCTGTAATCAGGTTCTAGAATTCAAGTACCAACTCCCTCACCTTTTGGCTAGATGACCTTATTTCATTGGACAAGTCAGATTTCATTTATTTATTTAACTTATTTTTAGGTAATATGATTTGATCTCATAAGCAGCACCCACTGTTCTAGACATCAGCTCACATCGCCCCTTTTAATACCCATAACGATCACGGTAGATGGCTTTGGGACTTCGATTCTGCAGAGCTGGGAACTTGGGCACAGAAAGCCTACGTAACCTATTCGATCAAGTTCACACAGCCAGAGAGCAGGGCCAGGATTCGTGCCCAACAGTCCCTCTCTACGTCTCCACCCTTAATCACTGGGTGAGATTTAACCTCTAATCTCCAATTCCTCCCTGTTTAAATGCGATTTAATGAGAATATACATGAAAAGACCTGGCACATGCTATGTTTTTAAAAAATTTTCTGTTACTATTATTATTTGTTAGATTTTATTAGTCGCTTTTGTACAAGACTTGTAACAACAAATCCTTGTTATATAAGTGTTGTTCGTCCTTATTTCAGATGGAAAAACAAACTTATTGGATTAGATTTATTTACTCAGACACATCAAAGGAGCTTGAGACTTACAGCCTTTGACTCTCTACCCACTAATTTTCTCAGTATTCACTCCTCCATTGGATTCTGCTATAAACGTTTACTATTTATAATTTATCTGATTTTCACCAGTTCAGTTTTACATGACGACTATTTAATTATATTTTAATTTCCCATACATCAAATTTTATTGTCATGTGGGTAATAACTCTTGATAGCACCCGACATAATACATCTACGAAAACATTAATTTTTCTAACATCTCGTCTTAAGTTCTTTTTTTTATTTTGAAAAAAATTGTATGTATATTGCACAAACTGGGTGGATAAAAAAAAATCTTTTTTCTTTTAATTAGAAGAGGAAGGGGATACAACTGGGCACAGAAAACCTGAGAGTCTTCCCTAGAATAACACAAGGTTTTGTTGTTGTTGGAATAGCTTTTAGCTGTGATAACTTTTGCTGGACACCCACATGCAATAAAAAAGCGAAAAGGATGGTTTTCCACTTTGAAACTTAGTTTCCATAATGTGCACATTGACTAAGTTTGAGTTGATGCACCCTTCAGGAACTTTCTCCAAGAATAGCACTCATTTTTCCAGCAGCTTGCCCATCGTCATATCTCTCCCTGCAGGCAGCCCATATCCAACTGGTCACTGAAAAAGTATAAAACAGACTCCTTTTTCTCCATGTGAGGAAATGCTAAAGGGCCATACCAGCTCCTCAGTTCTTGGTGGGTTCTAGAATTAGCTGAGGTCTTTTTTCATCTTAGAGAGAATCGAGACTAGTGAACAACTTCTCAGTTCTGTGTTCTTCCTTTTCCCACAAGCCTGGGGCCAGAAGGTACTCCCCAGGAAAATCTCTGAACACAGATATCTATCTCAGAACTATAGGTCAAGTTTCCTAGAGAACTTGACCTAAAACACCCAGATTTTCAAGAATAGGAATATGCTTCATTCCTTACCTTAATGTAATCTGATACTGGAACATTTCGATAATTCCTGGACTTTGTTGAGGCCATGTTGACTGTGATTAGGGCTCTTTGATTCTGCCATGCCTATTCTGCCATGATCTTTCAATACCTTCAGCCTTGTCATGTGTCATAACTGACCCATAACAATAAATGCAGATCTTTTCAACTGTTCTCGCCAGTATGTCATTCCCTTATCTCTGGTTCTGGCATCATTTCTTCACTCCATTAGTTCGATCTTCACCTTTGCCCTCTCTCATATGTGGCACCATTTCCAACATTCTTGGCATTTGAATTCTGTATTCTATACTTGATTTTGGGCTTTGTATGCATTTCTAGAGAGAAATAATTAATGCCTGTTGTTTCTGATGAGCTCTCTCACTCTGGTTTTCTCCTGGAATTAAAAGCTTGACCCCTCAGAGAGAAATGCATATATTCTCATATGTCAGGATAAATTTCACCCTTTGAATTTATTCATCGCTTCTCAAATTATATTGCACAGAACTAGAATCTCATAACTTGTTAAAGGTGTTCTTCAAGAAATGAATAAAAAAGAACTTTTTGAAAGTCATTTGGTCATATGGCCTATATAAACTCTCCTTTAATGATTGACATTTTCCTTTACATTTTAAAGGCTCACGTAATTTCTGCAATCGAGACATTCTTTTTGCTAACCTTTATTTCCCTTAGGTATTTCCCAAATTTGAATTGATCACACGATGCTTTTTGTTTCTCTGTTTTGTACAATAGCTGGCAGCTTTTCATGAAGCTAGTAGTTTTTCTTTGAATAAGTTTGGGAAACACAAGCCTAGTTCAACCTCCGACCCAGTTTAGGATCCCTTTCTATACCTGGGGTTGATTCTCTGATAAAGGGAGAACTTTACTACATTTATATTTCACTTGACTTTTGCTTTTCACTTCAGATATTTGGGTTAACTTCTTACCTACAGGTAGAGGGCATGAACATGCATACAAAGACAGTATCATACATCATCTCTTTCCTGTGCTCCAGGAGAGACAGCTCTAGTTGAAGGGAATTTAATGAATAGAGGCCAGGCTGACCCTCTAGCCTAGTCATAAATACCTCTAGGTATTAAAAAACATGACTGTCAGAAGGCGGACAATTTCACTGCTCGACTATTCTAATTATTATGGATTATCTTCATGATAATCTCTATACACCTCTTTTGGATAGAAAACTAGTTTTATTATTATTTTTTTAAAATAATGTTCCATGCTACAGAGATTTCAAGTCTCCCAACTTACCTTACTCAAGACTTCTTGTCTCCAGATGAAACATAAATGAATTATTTAATGTTCCATGTATGGCATGTTCTTCAGAATCCTCTGAGTGCGTCTTCCTCATATGGACATGTACTAGTTTACCACCTGAATTCATATCTCCAACTTTTAGCTACTCCTTGATACCATATTTCTACAACAACGTTTAGCTGTTTGGGCAGTTAGAGAAAGGTGCCCCAAAATGGAATCGAATATCACTTCATTGTTGATTCAGAGGAATGAGAGAAATTTGAGTTTTCTTCCTAGGCTTTCTTTTTAAGTAAAAGATTAGGTGAGAAAATAGATAGGACTCCTATTTTTAGTCTTGACTATAATTAAAAGACCTTTTGTGCTGTGATGGTTGCATTCTTTTGTGATTTATATACCAGCTCACCAGCTGACATATGTGTCATTTAAAAAATGGAAGCCAGAGGATTGGGGATTACTAAACAGTATTAGGTCTTCCTTGGGAAATGGAAAGTCAACACTTATTTTGCTTTACTTTCCCAACTTATAGAATTACTGTAGTTCTTGCCAATATTTGACATTTTAAGCTTCACATAAATTACCCATAGGCACAAAGCTACTTCACACAGATTTTCTTCTGTAAACAAAATGTCATCAAGAGGCAATCACACTACTGAAAATCACTACCTTTTCAATGACCTACTGTGGCTGAGATCCTATATTGGGAGTAGGTCTAGTTTGATAATGAAAAACCTTGAATATGACTTATCAGTGACTATAAACAAATGCTACCAAATCATGTTTTCAATAAATATCAAAATAAGGCAATAAGAAGCCAAATCAGAGAATAATTTAGAAGTAGTAGACCTATTAGCAAAGCAAGATAATGAGAGTCAGTTTAATTACATCATTGATTTTCCTTTTAAGTCAGTGTTTCTTTCCTTTTTCCTAAAGAGAAAGTTAAACAGGTTGTAATGTTAAAATCTAACTTGCCATCTTGTGCCTATTCCAGTCCATAATTACTCTACTTGTCGACTGCCCACTGGGCAGCTCTCGTTGACTCCATTTCATTTTGTTTGGGGTGGAAGAAGGAAATGAGAGAGAAAAGAAATGAATGTGTTCATGATTCTCTCTCTTCTGGAAGAGTTGAGCAGTATCTCATCCAAGGTGATGTCATCGTTTTGATCTTTCCATTATCTGATTGAATGGAAGTGAGGGGAAATGTGCATTTCTATTTCTTTCTTTAATCCAAACATTATATTAGGTGGGAAGTTCAGGGTAGAAGACTCTCTTGGCTCTGCTGGCTCTTTCATAAAAGTATGTGACACTTCAGGAATCTCAAGAATTTACTGAAATCCCAAAAGAGTTGAAAACCATAGTTGAATTAGGCATAAGAATACTGGCATCTTGAAAAGTTGAAGACGAAACAGAAAAGCCATGGGGACCATCTATGCTACTCTTTTTGAAATGAAAAACAAACACCAAACAATTAAAAATATATAAACATATAAGGAGCTAACTTTTAAAAGAAAAATAGTAGTCATAATTTATAAATATTTAATAAAGTGCTAACTTTTAAAGTAAATTCTCTAGAGAATGAGGACAAGCCCATCATCCATCTATGAATTTTGAAACATTAGATTAAACATTTGCAAGAGATTCACTCCCTTGGAAATATAAATAATAATGTGTATTTCCAAGGGTAAAATTAGATATGATGCATATTAGTTATGGACATTTTCTGCCCATCACCATAGTCTTAATTTTAAACCAGCAAAGCGTTAGAAAACTTGGCTTTGATGGTTTTATTTATTCTGAGTTTCAATTCCCCCATATGGTAAGAATCATCAGCAACTACTTGAACAACGACAAAATAACAAATCAAAATCCAAATGAAACCAAACCAAAACAAACCAAAACGAAACAAAACAGAGCACAAAACCTTCCAACGCCTTCACATATCGTTCTATGATTTGTGTCCAGCAGGAAAGCTAGCAGGGGCCGACATGAGGAATTTAACTTACTTAGCCCCTACACAAAGAGTCTACCCTGGGACAGTCATTAATTCAAACCTTTTATACATATTGACTCACTTATTCCTTAATATGACCTCAGCACCAGATAATATTGTTATTCCTACTTTCTGAAGGAAACCGATGCACAGAGAAATTAATTATGTGACTCTAGTTTGCACAGCTGACAGGTGGTGGAACTGTCCTTGACCTACTCAGTCAGGCTCTGTAGACTCTTCTTTCAGACCTTTGTGTTGTGCGAGTTTTCATAAGGTATTAATTAAATACAAGCGATGAACCTTCTATTTCTTGTCTTACTATTTAATAAGAAAATTTAATGTAGTTTAAACTAAATACATTCTATCATTTCTTATCTAGAATCCAGCACATGGTAGTAGTCGGTAAATAGAAAATCTCTTCCTTGTTTCCTATTTTTTCTTTTTGTTATTTTTCAATCTGTCTTTGTATGTACCCAGGAGAATGTACTCTCTCACATATTCAATGAGGTTATTTTAATGCTTATAGGGTCCTAATAAATATTATGAATCAAACTTTATTACCTGAATGTTTTGGAGACTAAAGTTTGTGATAGAACATGGAAAATCTGTGAGCACAATTTTGGCAAGTGCAGAATCACTTTATCTTCCTCATTCCTACTAACCCCTTGTCTCTCCATGGTAAGAGAATTATGGGATGGATACTGGGGAAAATGTAAATATATATATTAAAACAGTCAATATTAACACAGACGAGAAAAGATTCTATCTTTTGTTGATATTCCACTAAAGATCTTGTAGGATCTAAAGTATTTTCCATTGATGGATAGAAACTACAGACTAGAGGTCGCCTTGCCAGAGGAAAGCAGGTGCAAGGAGTGGAGAATGTTATGGAGGAGAACAGTGCAAGAGACAAGAGAACACCCATCCAAGAAGGGCTCTGTATGAATTCAAAGGATACACCATGTGCTAAACTTTGGACACGAATGTGACCTTGTAATTGCAAGTATATTTTAGGAACAGCGCTTGCAACTTCACAACCATTCTGCCTGGTGTGGGTGAGCTAAGGGATTGATTTTCTTGAAGATCGTCTTAAGTCCTGGGTTAAGGGGAAGCAGCTGTGTTGGAGAGGGGATGTTTTCGTTATGCTTACCAAACTTTTGCTGTAAAAGTCAAATCAATTAACCAAAAACAGCTCCACTGCCTATGTGGTTGTTTTACGCTCAGCTACATAGATCCAGGAACTCTGAGATTTCCTCTGAGCATGATCAAAAGGGCGAGCCATCTTCTGGCCTTGCTTGTTCCTTTCCTTAGATCTAGAAATAGGTGATTCTAAAGCTCGAATTCACTTTAAAATTGAATGTTGCCTGGAAATGCCATGTTTTTAGTCTCCTCCCTTGTACCCACTGACCTGAGGATGAATCGTCTTTAATGTGGTAGGCTGCCGCCTGCAAATTTGACTTCTGTTACCCCAATGAAGACAATTAAGCAAAACTCATAATGCTGTAATTGAAATGTTAACAGATAATTACCCGTGTAATTATTCCAAGTCATTTTATTATCATTATAGGAGGATAAAAGTCACTGGTATAATTTAATATCAAATATTACTCAGTTACTGAGATACATTTAATGTTAATGCATCTGTGTTTTAACAACTCAGGAATTTTCATTTTAGCTGAAGACAAAGATAGTGCTGACCCTGGGCATGGGAACCAGCCTAGAAGTCAGAGATGTCACTGCTGTCACTTTCTAGGGTTGTGCCCATCTCACTGATTCTCAATAGTAACTTCTAAAATTGTTGGGTTTTGCCCCAGGCCACTGCCGGCAGGTGGCACATGGGTAAGAGCAAGCTGTTGTTGATACACAGCAGGACGGAGAGGTGATGAAGTCTTCAATCTCCTTTATGTCATTAGCGTGCCTTCCTCACTCATAGGCCAGCTCTGTGGGTGCTCTATGCTTCCTGGCAGACTGTGAGCCTCCTGTCGGCTCTGTTTCACTGCTCTGTCACTAGTCACGCCTTACTGACTTACTAGTTATTTCAAATTTCATAAACTACTTTTGTTTAAATTTTAATTTTAAATTTTAATTTAATTAACCTCAGTTGAAATAAGAGAAATATTTGGTTGGTATTTTTCTCTTCCATAGTTTATTCCTCCTTTGATTGAAAACTAAGTCTGACATGTTTTGTTTTGTTTTGTTTTGTTTTGTTTTGTTTTGCATCAAGATGTCCCAGTTCTTACAGTTTTGGGGAGATCTTCAGCACAGAATTCAGCATTGAATTATTTATCTGAGAATGACATTTATCCATTTATTTGTGTCATAGAAAAATGCTGTTCACATAAAATACAGGTGTTTCCAAAGACAGTGTAGAGTGATGTTTTATCAATGGTTTATTTAATAGATGGGGTATCAAGTTCAGATATATTCAAGGTTTGTGTTACTTCAAGTGATATTTATTGTTTCTGACCATGTTACTCACCGGTTCAAATAATTTATTTTGGAACTCATCATTCTTCAATCCCTATTAACTGGAAAAGGCAAATCGTAATAGTTAATTTTATAAAATTGAAAATAAAAAATATTTTTGGAAATCAATTTTCAACTTTATAATTTTGAGTATATAGCTCAAGCTACTATTTGGACCTCTGAAAATGCCATAAACACAGGAGCACGCCAGGTCATTCTTTCTGTATTGAATTTCCAAAGAACTCAAATCCACTAGAAAAGAATAAAAAATGCCCTTATGTTTAATTATTTCCAAATTCCCTTGAAGATAAACACTCAGAGTTCACATGGTTCTACTGTCAAACAAAGATGCCTAAACGTTGGTGGGCTAGAAGTAGGTTTTTTTTTCATTGTTTTTGTTTTTGTTTTCAGGGTCGAAATAAGCAAGTAAATTTTTTCAACAGATCAAAGATTGCTCAGCGCATTGTATTGCTTAGTTGCCCAGCTATACGATGCATGCCAGATGAAATGTATATCCAATTTATCAAGCAAAGCTTTAGCTCTCGATGGCTAAAACCATTGGAACATTTTCAGTTCACAGTTTTCATTGTCATGTGACTGATAGAAACCATATAAAACTCTTCAGTACAGGTGATTATTTGTCAATGATGGAATGGATGGGTTTAAACTGGGGGCCTCTTTGAAATTGTCAAACATGGTTTGTTTGTTTAATACAAAGCTGTCATCAACCAACAGATTATAAACCAGTTCAGACTTGTCTATCTTCAAATTTTTAACACCTAAGAAGAAGCAATACTAGAGTACGTGCTTATTACAGGTCCTATGCATATGAGTCTGTCAGTCACATATAAATTGTCCTTCATAAAAATAGCTAGTGCCCTGTGGGTTTTCCCATTTTCTTCAACATGCTAAACAATTTTATTTCTGCTTCAGTTTAGGACCCTTAATTTCTGAGTTCGCAGAAGAAACTTTTATAAACTTGCCTTTGGTAAATGATTTTGATACATCACTTTTACACTTAACACATTTTGCAACAGCATTGCTTCCTCTACTGTCATCAAAAAACAAACCCAGTGAACATTTTAGTCTTTTTTTGTCCAGGTTATTAAGTTGTTCTTGTTGTAACTATTGCATGGTTCTTAGTATGTTCCATTTATTAGTGACACCTTAATTTTTATGCACTGACAAAGACACATTTTGTTTGCATGTTAAACATATAGAAATTCTTTTCATTTCCAAAGGAGATACACACTTTCTCGTATTTTCCTTGAAATGTGAGGCTTTCATCATCCATCTTTAATTTCTCCTCTGTAGATAAGGATACAGGTGCAAAAATGTTTCTCTTTCTTCTTAAATTTTCTGTAAAAACAGAGATAGCATGATGATGAATTGCAACTGACATAGCCTTCAGTGTTTGAAATACAAGAGAACTGTGAGGACGGTGACATGGAGGGGAAAAAATGTCTGTTGGCTCCAGGAGATTGTTGCCACTTCGTAGATATCACCAGCTGTTGAGTAAAGGTAACATAGAAGAATATAACCATATTTTTATACAATCTCTTGTAAATGTTGAAAATAAATCATTCTAACTCCGTGCACATGGAAGTAACCCCTTATTTGGTAACTAATCTGTGACTTTTATAAACAATTATGAGACACATCAATTTTTTACTTAACTTTTCTCTCAAATTTTATTGTCGAGTACAAGTGACCAATGATTCTTATAAATAAAACTCAGAAAAAATACATGGAAACATCATTCCCAAGCTAGATCGATTTAAGCAAGCCCTTTCACCCTCATAGTAATTTGTACATATGTCTTTTTTATTAGGAGTAAAATACTACAATTACATTTTTATGCACATGTCCTCTTCAATAGAAATAGGATATGCGTGGGATGACATCTTTTGGGGAATTGTGTCCCCAACGCAGAGTATGGTAAATATCTAATGCGATGAATGAACAAACAAATGAATTGGCAAAAGCAATCAGCTTGAAAGATTAATGTGTTTTCTGGTTGCTATTTCTTTTCTTACCTTCCTTTCTGTTGAGATAAATTAGCTGTTGATAGATTAATGAGGTGTTCTTAAAAAAATAACTATCACAGATTCTTCCAGATTTGCATAGCCACGTACTGATTCATGATACAAATTGGATGAACCTTGAAAACATTAAGTAGTTGAAGAAGCCAAACACATACAGCCATTGGATTGTGACTCCATTTACATGAAATGTCCAGAACTGATGAATCCAGAGATACAATGTAGGTTGTGGTCAACACAGTATATTGGGAGAGAGGAATAAAGTTGGACTGCTAATAATGCATGTGGGTGTCCTTTTGAGGTTATAAAAATGTTCTGGAATTATATAGTGGTGACATTTATGTATCTTTGTGAATGTACTAAAAACCACTGAATTGTATACTTAAAAATAATAAGTATTATAATTTTCAAAGAGGGAAGTATACCTGAATTAGTAATGCCAAATGACTGAGATTGCAAGTTTCTTGGAAGCACGTACACAAAATATACAAAGATGCCAAGAGACAAAATGCGTCGAGCATAAAAGCGTGAATGTTGTTCATTGGTGTTTCAGTGTGTAATGAATATTGCACACTTACTGTGTTCCAGGATGTTTCTTAAAGTGCTTTACCTGAACGTTTTCCCCCAAATCCTCATAAAATTCTGGGAGGATTTAGTAAAATTTCTAATTTTTGAAATAGAAAAAACAAAGTTTTGTTGATTAAGAAATCAGTCCGAAGTCTCCTATTATTGTCACCAGATTTGAATTGAGATCTGTCTGACTCCAAAGTTCAAAACATTCCACTGAAGTAGAAACTGTCATTAATTAAATGATTAATTAACTGATATATCATCTACTCAATAAGTAAATAAATACAGAAATAGAAATAGAAATAGAAATAGAAATAGAAATAGAAATAATAGAAATAGAAATATAGAAATATATATATTTAATTTCTACCAGGGTCACTTTTCAAAGCAGGCCATTCAACGGTAAAATATCAGGAAAAATCAATGCAACATTCCTGTGGAGGCGGGGAAACAACCAGGAGGTAAATTAATTATGGTGAGAACTCTGAGGAAATAAAATACAGGGACATGCTGGAGAGAGACTGAGTAGGCAGAAGGGCCCTCTGGAGACAGCCTTCTGTAAACTATGAGCTGAATGATTAACAAACCAGCTCTTCACAAACCTGGATAAAGAGAGTATCAGACATTGGGAGCAGCTAGTGCAAAAGCCTCAAGGCAGGAATGAGCTTGGATAGAAAGAAGGCAGATATTTCTAGAATGTAAGGATGGAGGTAGAGTAGCAGGATGTGGGATCTGAACACCAGGCAGGGGCCTGAAGCTTTGGAAAACTGAGCCACGGGCCAGAGGAGGATGAGGACGGCAGTCCTGGTGACATTGATGGTAGTGACGAGGATGGCGATGATGATTCTCACTCAACCAGAAACAAACGAAATCCATGTTTACGCCTGGTATATGTGCTAGCATTTTGCTTAGTGTTTCATATACATTGTTCTCACTTATCATTCTCAAAAAGCATGGCGAAGGGAGAGTCATCTCCATTTTGCATAAGAGGAGCCGAGGCTGAGGCTCAGAGATGTTAGCTAACTATGCCAGCAACACACAGCTAACTAGAGAAGGGATTTGAATCTCTGTGATTCCTTTACCACAACTGCGAGCCCCAGCTGTCTTCCAAGAGAAAATTCCATGGCAGAACACTATGTATATAGCATTCCACGATGCTTTCTTAGTTAAATGAATTAGATAAAAGGATAAAAGTTTATTTTGACCACCAAGTGTTCCTTGCGTGTGCTCTACTCCCACTGCAATTGGCAATAAATCTTGAAGATTCGATGTTCGTTATTTATATCTCTGGGGCTCTAAGAATATCAACATCGTGACTTCACAAAGAACCCCCACTTCTCGAGTTGTCATTCTAGGTCACCACCCTTGAGGATATTTTAAGTGTGCACCTTATGTTCTAGGGACAAAATATCCCAATCTCACTGCAAAAAAAAAAAAAAAAAAAAGCCAGCTTGTACGACTCGAAGGCTTGTGGCAGCTTTAGACTGTCAATTATTAAGCAGGTTGCTCTAAATAAGCAGTCAAGATCTTGTTATTTTGACACACAGTTACAGAAAAGAGCTGGCAGCCCCAGGAGCATAAAATGAAATGTCAAAGAGTCCAGGGATATGTCGTTGTCCACGAAAAGCCATCAGTTACTGCCTAGGAAAACATCAGATTTACATTTACTCCACCAAGCAGTAAACAGTATTGACAAGCGAAATGTTTCTTGCATTCTGTCCCGTGGGTGAGTTTTAAGAAAGACAAATGATATGTTTTCTAAGAGGTTCAACTATGGGTCAGGGTGGTGAGGAAAAGCTGCAGAGGTGTCGTGAAGGAAGGTTTTATAGAAACCCTTCCCATCTGAGAGTGACGCGAACAAGAGAAATTCCTATTATACCCGTTCTCATACAGAGTTTGAGCCCCACTAATTATTGCTGGAAAACCGAGGCTGAGTAAGAGAGAGCTTGCCCAAGGCATCATTGCTAGCCAGCAGCAGAACCAGGATTGTAGCATAGGCAGCCTGCTTCTGGAAACTACAGAAACATTCTCCATTTGAGGAAGAAACCATATATATGTATTTCTGGGGGAAAAACCATTCTAGTCATACTTGTTGGCCAAGTTGAATATCACATCCAATGAAATGCCTTCCTGAGACCCTAAGGCATAATTAATTACTAAACTAATTTTATTTTAAAAACTCAACTCAGAGTGCTCTGAAGTACTTTAACATTTATTCCACTGTGTAAAAATTATTCGTTTGTGTATTTATCCACACATCCCACTTTAGTCCCTGCTAGAATACAAACTCACGAGATGCAGTGGTTTCTATTTTATAGCCTTCATCTCTAGCAAGAACCTGAAAAGGAGTAAATAAGCAAATGATTCAATAAGTTAATAACTCGAGCTGGAAATAATCAAGGAAATAATACATCATAGGCTTCGCCAACCTTTGCAATAGAGTTTTGACTTCGATACTCTTTTCAATTCTTTGAAATAAAATTGTTCAACCTTTTGCTGGTCCTGGAGCAAAAGACCAGTTTAGCATCATTCATCTTCCAGGTAAGTTTAGAGGTATGTTTCAGGTGTTATGATTTATGGTACATCTTTCAGCAAAATAAGGGAGAGGAATAGTGACCTTTTTCTCAGATTTTCAAAACAGCTTATTCTAAGATTGGAAAGGGTAGGTTGATTGTAAGTAATCTTGTTTGTTCTCCATTGAGAAAGTTTGAATATTTATTTCTTTTTCTTGGAGAAACTGCAATTTATCTCTATAGGTGTCCACATGTCTGCAAAGTAAACAGGCAAGGATTTTTCAGGAGGATTTTGGCCCACGGCAGCCAATACGGTGGTAGGTTAGCCTTTCATTGATTGCCTGATAGACCAGGATGTGTGAGAGAGACACACTAAGCGAACAGTCCAAACCTCAGTCTGGAAATAAAATCATTTTGTGCCTGTGGAAAGGATTAAGAAAACAGTCTGTCTCCCTCCTGTTAACATAAACTCTCACTCCATCGTCATTCCTTGATGGCATTAAGTTTTCCAGTGACATCTGGTCAATCGAGCTACTGCAGTCCTACTGACTCCTTAACAGGCTATTGATTGGAAGGTTAGCAGAGCAGAAGTAGTAATAAGATAAGATTAAAATATGAAGCCAAGGTCTATATCTTCCAGTCATATATTCTGAATAGACTCAGAGCTCCTAAAATTCAGGTTCAGTTAACATTTAATGATGATTGATGTTCCAGACACCGTCCTAGGCTATGCATACAGTTACTGAATTCTTACCTGAAAGGCAAATAGTATTGCTTCTATTTTACAAATGCAGAAATTGGGACTCAGAGAGATGAAGTGGTCAAAACAGTGTATAATTCAGTTTTCTGGACTTTTACTCTATCAGTCTTTCTATTAGTCAAGGATGATTAATACCAGTTAATAGCTATGATCTTCATACTGATTATCATGACATTTTTAAGCTTATTATTATGGTTGTATGTTAAAAGTGATTTTTCTCCCCATGGATCAATAGTTGAACAGCACATACCTCTATGTGAAAAAGGAATATGAATAATATTTTCAGTTCTGATCCCTGTAATCATATCTCACAAATAGCCTTCAAGACCTTTTTTTTTATGTATTTGTAGCTATCTGGTTCAAGCCAGTCATCGTTTGATGAATACTTCACTAATCAATCTTCTAATTAAGTTGTCCATTTCTGTTTTTCTGCCCTTCCAATTAATTTTCTCTTCTATAGCTAGAGGTAATATTTTGAAAATGCTATTTTGATCACTTTATTGTCTTTAAAACAAATCAACAAGTATTTAATATGTCCCCCAAATCTTCTCTTAACCCCGTAACCTCACCTGAAGCCATTCCCCCACTCCTTTTTATTGGCTATTGAATAAGCATCTCAAAGAAAACATGTTCAGAACAAGATCCTTGACAACTCTTCCAGCTCTTTAGTGCTCCATAGTAAACAGTTGCAAATGTCAGGGACTTAAAACAATCACAACATTTATTTTGTCCTCTGAAGAGGGCTTGGCAGGTGCAGCTTACCTCAGCTCTGCTGGGTACGAGCTAAAGTCAGCTCAAGTTTATTCACTTATCTGTAGAATGGTCGATGGTGGCTGTGGACTGAGACGTTAGCTGGGGATGTCACGTCTGTAAGTGACCTCTGTATGAGCAATGGGCCTCTCGCGATAGGTGAGCTGGGTTCTGAGAATGGGAAGTTGTCCTCTAAATCATGGCCTGGCCTTTAAACATGCTACTCGTTGAGGCAACCACAAAGCCCTGCAAATTTCAAAAGGAGGAAAACCAGACTCCATTTTTTGAAAGGAAAAATGGCAACGTTCTAGAAGAGTATGTGGGACTGGAGACATCTCTGTGGCCCTTTTAGTTCATGGAGGTAAGGTGCATGTGTGAACGTGTCTACCTCTATTTTTCTCTCTATAGCTAGCTAGGTAGATGCATACATGGATCTTTGAGATGCCTGTGTCATGAGCACACACACACAGATATGGAGATAGTGATTTACAAATACATTGATATCTATTATCTCTATTATTGAAATCCATAAATCCTCAAGTTGACACTAATATTTTTAATGCAATGATTCCTATCCAACATCGCGGGTTTATTCTACTTTTCTTTCTTTTCATATTTATAACTCCCTACTTTGACACCGAACCTCCCTCTTTCCTTAATATACTCATTTATTTGATCAATTTCCCTCTAGGCAACCAATCTGTCATTTTCATCGCTACGGCCATCTCTCATTGTCACCGCTACAGCTTTGCCTGCGTGGGCCCTTTATTTTACCTTCCACAGTGCTCGAGGCTGCCCATCTGCAGATGGTCCCCTCATCTCACGAGACCTCACACCATGAGGGTGCCCTCTTTATCCCTCTCAAGTTTGGAATTCTCACACCAGCTTCCCTGGAGACATCTCTGTTCTCACCCTGCTTGGGCTCTGTGCTCCTGAGATGGGGTGCCCACACACGTAGATGCCCTCCTCACCTCACTGGGCCCTGGTCCTCCACGCCCGGCTTCCAGCTCTTCAACCTCTCACCTAGCCTGAATATTCTCCTCATCCGACACGTGCTCCAGTGCCCAACAAGGACACTCCTCCACATGGGCAGCCTCATCGCCCTACTTCTTGGGTCCTGAAACCCTAAGCTGAGCCATCCGTAGGCATGAATGCCTTCCTCTCCCAGTGCACCTCCCTACTGTGACTGGCCATGCCACACACAGACACTCTCCTCAGCTGGTTGTGTTTGGACATCCCACTTACAGCTGCTCTTCCAGGGGAAGGATGATCTTGTGTGGCATTACCCACTTGCTTTAGGACTAAATTGTTCAGGAAGTTGAAGGGAAAGAGTTGTCCCTCGGGTCCTTTGGAAAGCAGATGCTGAAAAGGAGTTGGGAGTGCAGGATATTTATTATGGAATAGCATCTGAGAAGTGATGGGATGGGAATTAGATTACTCCCAGTCCTTCTGGCAAAGAGAGTCAGATGGTGCCGACTGTAAAACTGAGGCAGAGTGAACTAAGTGGAGACCCCTGGAGCCAAGATTGCCCTTGGTCTTCGCTCTTGTTTGACAAGAAAAGTGTGACCTCAACTCAAACTCTGAGGCAGAACTGAAGGAGTTACAGCGGGGCAGTGATGGTGAAGCAGAGTACTCATAACCCTTCAACAAATTCTTTCTTAAAGATGGATGTGCATCAGCCACAAGCAGGGGAAGAGAAAAGAAAGGGAAGAGTTTCTATCAACTTTTAATAGGTGCTAAATAAATACCAACATAAACACACAGATGCCTCCTGAATAGCTCAGTCCCATAACCCACAAAAATTCTAAATCGATATTATTGGTTCTCAGACATCATTGTCTGTGAACATCACCCTGGGTGATTGGCAAAAATATAGACCTCAGTCATTACACCATAAATCTAGAACCAGAACCCCTGAGAACGGGTCTCAGAAACGAGAATTTTTAACAATTAACTTAAGCCTCTCAAAACATTTTTAATTCTGCCTTTGGGTCCCTCATCCACTCAACAAATATTTCCTATAAGTCCATTTTTAGCACCTCGGTGTGCTCAGTGATCTTACACTTCAGCCCATAACTCTGGGGACTATGCCTATGGTTTTACTGAGTGCCACTCATTGTCCTTCTACTGTAAATCTATTTTGCTCCGAGGCCCACTTTTAGAGGCCAAGATTCCTTACTGTGTTATTGAAAAATGTAGGTCGAACTGTAAAGAACAGTTGTTTTCAGCAAAGTCACAGAGTTGGGCCCAATGTGATAGATATTCTTAGGTGTTTCATGCTATAATACTTTGAACATTAAAGTTTTTTTTTAGTAGGATTCTTTATGAATCTGGCCTGCCTTGCCAACATCAAGCATTAGGCATCAGGAATGTGTAAAAGAGGAACCATGGGCAAAAACCAACATATTCTGGTATTTTTTTAAGTGACATTTCAACCAGTCTGTTTTAACCTTCTTCCAGGTCTTTTGATTTTTTGTTGTTGTTGTTGTTGTTGTTGTTGTTGTTGTTGTTTTTTTAATTGCTGACCCATTGACTCAGAACCTTTACTCTGTATCTCTTAAGTTTTTCCTTGCTTTAAAACATGCTTCCTCATCTTTCACCCCAACGTTGTATTTTTTTTTCAACATGGTTTGGTTATTTTCTCTGTTTTTACATATAAACACACACAACTGATAATTAGTGCCCCCACCGTCTCTTGGAGACCCACAGGCAACTATTATAACAGGAAAACCTTCTTGTGCTAAGCAACTTGCTAGATACGTTGATCTTTATTATTATTATTATTATTATTATTATTATTATTATTAGAGCCTTTGCTCCAAATTTTTGTTGCTATGTAAAGAAACACCTCAAATGTAGAGGTTTATGATAATTACCATCATTTATTTTTTTCATGCATTTGCAGTTTAGGCTTAGAAAGCACGTTTATCTCTGCTCCTTGCGCCATTAGCTTGGGACACACACAGCTAGGTATTACTCAATGGCTGGACTTTGCAATCATATTAAGGCCCATTTGCTTTCATGTCTGATGGTTGATGCAGCTGTTACAATGGAGCCATTGGCGAGAATACTTCTGTATGTGGTTTCTTCACAGCATGAAAGCCATATTGTAAGAGTGGGTGTCCCAGAAGGTAGGAAATTCAAGCTGACCATTTTTTAAGGCCTGGGTCCAAGAATTAGCCATTTTCATTGTCAATTTTTTATGGACCAAGTTGGAGAGGCCAGATTTAAGAGAACGGGACAAATAGAACTCACATCTCAATGGGAAGGACATCAAAGAGTTTTGGAGTCATTTTTAACACTGCCACATCAAACACATTGTAATTAAGATTTGAGGTTGTGAGAATTTTAACCTTACTTATAAGATGAGTCATCTTCAAGCCAGTGTATTCCAAAAAAAGTTATTTCAGATTTTAATGATGAGCAATAGGTAGCAAGTAAAAAGTATTTTAAAGAAAAGACAGAGGAGGTATATTTGACTGGTTCTTACAATGTTGTTATTCTAGAAATAATATTCAAGAGGGGAGGAATGTTCTTTTGGGATTCTCTGGCAATAGAGAAGAAAGATTATTATCAATTACAGTTTGTTAGACTTTTCAAAGCACTCCCATGGACAATGCCCCATATGTTTCTAGCAATATTCACCAGGGAAATTAGTACTGCTATTATTATTCATATACTAAAGACAAATTTTGAATTTTTGATATTAGAGGATATGTTCGGTATTTCATAGCTAGTAAGGAGAGTAACAAAATTAAAATCCATTTCCCTCAAGTTCCATGCCAAAGCAAAGTTTATTAATAAACAAATTTTGAATTTCATATTAAGGCAGAAGACTTCAACTTGAATTGACAAACTGAAGCAGATACATTATGAGGCATACAGAACCCCAGTGATTCCAATTAAATTGAAGGTATAGGAAGCTTATGGTAAAAATAACAAAAAAAAAAATTCCTGATCTCACTGGGGAGGCTGATCCTGACAAGAGAAGGTAGTTTCACAGTAGCCAAAATGCTTGTCAAGGTCAAAAGCAATTTGGTTGGCAAAGACTGTTACCAGCATGGCTCATTCTGTTTGGTAGGGTTCAGTAGCAGTGTTAGTGAGGTTGACAAGTTATGTCCTACGACTGGCATATGTTAGTGTGGGAATGCCAAGAAATGTGTCCATTCATGAAAGGACAGTATCTTGGGGGAATACAGGCTCTAGTCAGTCCCAATAGTGGGGAGAAGGACATAATTTGGGCAGCATAGAAAGTCCAATTTAAAGTATTGAACTTCCAAATATTTACCTGGTTCTCAAAGAGTGTTTTATAAGAAGTGGATATCAAAGAGGAAATTTATGAGTGTTGCCATTTATTAAACATCTACATTGTGCTGGGTGTTGCCCACACTCAGGATTGCCATAGGATTTCTCCCAACTTCTTTCATTGCCGTCTTCTGCCATTTCATTCTTGGGGAAGTTGTATCTGATATATGTCAAGGGTTGAGATAAGGCACTACAATAGACAATGGCGTAGACTAAAATAGGGGAGGAATAGAATAGTCCAAAGGTTTGTTCCTTCTCTGAGATTTGTCTTGTCGGATCAGACTTCCAGGGGAGTTCTGCAGGGCCGAGAAGATACCCGTATCTTTGGGAAGTTGAATAAAATCAGTGTAGGAAGAAAAGAAAGGAACTATGGAATGGGCAGCATGAGATTGGTTTTCATTTATGTATCAAGAAAGATTTTTTAAAGTCTTAAGACTTGTTTATGATACCACTAAGTTCTCAAGTGTAGACAATTAGGAAAAAAAAAAACATTATAGAAGAAGATAGTAAAAAGATAATTTATTTACCTGCCATTTCTTTTACTATTAGAGGGAGATGGCTACATTGAAATTTGATGTCTTAGCTTTACCAGGACGGGCACCCATCCTTCTCTGGGCGTTCCCTTATAGGAGATCATTTAATCTCATTAACACTCCTGCAAAGCCATTGTATTAGTTTTCTGTAGCTGCTGCAACAAGTTTTCATAAACTTGGTGCCTTAAAACAACATACATTTATTCTCTCACAGTCCTGGAGGTCAGAAGCCCAAAACCAGTTTCACTGAGTGGAAATGAAGATGTTAACAGAGCTATGCTCCATCCTAAAGCTTTTTAGGGTAATCTATGTTTTTGTCTTTTTAAGATTCAAGAACAGCATTTTTTTGCATTCTTTGACTCTTGGATCCTTCTCCATCTTCAAAGGCAGCAGCATAATGTCTTGCTTCAGTGATCTCACTGCCTTCTCTCATAGTAAAATTTTCTATTTCCCTCTTGTAAGACATGATCGAAGGCTGCCTAGATAATTCATGAGAAGTACCCTTCTTAAGATTTTTCACTTTATCATATCTGCGCTTTTTTTTTTTTTTTTTTTTTTTGCAATATAATAGTCACAGGTTTCCAGGATTAAAACTGAGACACCTTGGGAGGCCATTATTAGGTTAGCAAAGCCACATTTCCCTGAGTCTTGGATAAAGCCACACGAAAGTCGAGATAGGATTACAATTCGGCTACTCCATTTTCTTAGTCTAAGCAAATTCACCACGATTCCTAGACTTGGGAGTCCTGCAAACACCATGGTCCTGGAGGGCACAGAGCTCACCCAGGGGCATGATATCAGGCAAGGATGACAGCAAGTTTACTGACATAGCCCTTCACGTAAAGGAAACAAAGGCAAGAACTGATACCCATCCTCCTCCATCATTAAGTATACATGGAGTGAGACGCAAGTAATTTAACTCCTCTGAGACTCCCTTTCCTCATCTTCCAAATGGAAAAATTACATGGACTCAATAATGTCATAAGGTTATTAGAAAGATTGGATGAAAAGGAGGAAGATAAACTATTTAAATAGTGACACAATTAGCTGCAATCTCTGAGATTATAAATCTCTCTTCAAACAGTACTAAGGGGAGTAGAATTTTTATTTTTCTGATATAGACACATCACCCTTTGATTCTTTGTCTTCCGGGAACTGTGTGAAATACTGAAGCTAAACATTATTAGTAAATAGCAAGAAACAGGTTTTGTCCTTCGAAACATTCTAGCAAAAAAATGTTTGCCTTATAAATATCGAAAACAAAAGAATTAAAACATCCCTTAGGAAGAAAACTGATTTTTTAATGCAACAGCTGGACTATTACATTGACCCCTTTCCAATCTGATTTTATTTTCCTGTCCTTTTGGTTCATCCATGGTGATGTATTGCTCTTTATATGACCATAGCATAATTCCGCAGACCACAGGAAAATTTCAGTGGCCAAATGCACTCTGAATAATGGTTACTTAACTGACATAAATCTGTGTGTGACTCCAGCATCATAAAGCAACAGGATTGAAACTGGCCCCGGGAGTCGCCGCGGGGACATGTGGTAAAGCAGAGGGGTCACCTGGACTAGGAGCCTGGAAAACCACTTTCTACTGCGTTTTGACAATCTTGCTCCCTTCTATTTCTGTGTTGTCTCTGTCACTCTTTCATACATTTTCATTCCCAATATGTAAGGAGATGCTTAATTATCTCTCGTTTGGACATTGGTTGTGAGATCTTAACTAGTTAACTGTCTGTCAGCAGTGTAATCTAGCTGTGTGCTTCTGGATAATTTCCTTTGTTAATATTCTAATTCCAACCCATTTCTTGTCTCTTACCAATCTTCCCCTCCCTTCACCTCAATAACCTGAAGTTTTACTCATGCTATATAATCCTTGAGAGTTTTTAACACTCATTTTGTTGTCTCTTTTTCTTTGTGTTTTTTCCCTGCAACAGGCCTGTCCAAATCATGCCAGTCAATGGGATACAGAGCATAAACTGGGTGAATAAGCAACAGAAATACATTTCTTATAGTTCTAGATACTGGGAAGTCCAAGATCAAGTGCTGGCAAAGTAGATTTCATTCTGAGGCATCTTCTCTTGTCTTGAAGACAGCTACCATCTTGCTATGCATCCAAATAACTTCCTCTTTGGTTTGGGGGGTGGTCAGAGAGAGAGGAAGCAAGCTCTCTGATGTCTCTCTTATAAGGACATTAATCCCGTCTTCATAAAGGTGCCTCCCTCATGACTTCACATAAACCTAATTATCTCCCGAGGGCCCCATATTTGAATGCTACCACATTCGTGGTTAGGGTTGCAACATATAAATTTTGGAGGGACACAATTCAGTTCATAGCAAATACCATGTCATAAAAATAACTATAAACTTCAGTTCCTTAGTCTCTTCTTCTCACCCCGCCTTAAAATATCCCATTAATTAATTCCTAGAATTATTTAATTCTTAGAATATAATATAAAATTGAGATTTTTTGCAGTATCCCATCACAGTTGCTCCTCACACCCCATTTGCAAGCCTTTGGTGTCTAGAATTAACCTTCCTGCTTATGTCATACAGCTACAGGGAGTATATACACACACTCACTCTGTTATAACTTCTAAAACCCACCCATCCTAGTACCTGACCTTACTAACACACTTGGCCCACTTATAATGGCCACCCCTGTCTCGTATTTCTGTTAGCAAGCAAGCTCCCTTCTAGGACTAAAAATCTACCCTGAGTTTCTGACAACTTGAGATGACTTACCTCAGCATGAGTCTTGCCAGTTTCCTCTTGGGAGGCCACAGTTTTATGTCCCCCAACCACAGACTGGGGCCCTGTTCTAAAAGAAACCCCAGGAAATTGTTACACAAGCCAATCAACATCAAGCAAAGGCAAATAAATTTCACTCTCCTAGCACCCAAACTTGAGAATTTATCTTTCGGTTGATCTCCTTCAAAATTCAGCCTCTGTTCAGGTCTGTCCTCCCAAGCCTGATATTCATTTTTTTTTTTTTTTAAATTCCTTTTTGGCCAATGTCACTGAGGGCCAAGCATGCCAGGAATTTGGGGTCATACAAGTGATGACACATTTTGGTATTGTCCTACCTCATTTCTACTTTTTCTGCTCTTAACTTTTTTCCCAATCATTTGTTGGAAACTTTTAAAGAATAGTTAAAACCTCCTTAGGATATTAATCTTTTAAATTACACAAGAAAAAGAGTGGACTAGCGAGATTTAAGAAAATTAGAAAAATACTAATTTTTGGAAATTAAGCATATAATTCATAGAAGTACAAGTGGGGAAGGAAAAAAATGCTCAAATTTAGACACATATTTTACTGCTCAGGTTTGTAAAATGGGAATGTGCCAGAGTTGGGGCAGGAAATAGTACAAGGCATAAATGGATAATTTATAGCAGCTCCTCTTAGCCGTGATATTCTCTTAGTCTCTGAATGTCCAAGAAGTATGGGGCAAGATCTCTTATGTCTTCAGAAAGAAGAGTTTTAGTAGACAGACTTAGATGTAAATGGCGTTAAAGCCTACAACATTTATTGCATTCCTCAGATTAATCAGACTGCTATTATCCAACTAATTGTTTAGCAAATACTTCAGATACTTTGAGAATGAAAGATGCTATTTAATAGTAAAATTCTTTTGTAAGTTCTATTTAATGGCATTTTACAGACAAAAATTATCATTAGAAAATTCCTTTCATTCTCTTTAGTGGTTAGTGGATTGTACGATGCCAATTTTTTAAATGCTGTGATCATAATAAAATATATTATAAGAATTGTTTAATAATAATTATTTTTCAAAAAAATCATAGATAAAATGTAAACTTGTAATAAAAGGAATAAGTTATATTCTAAAAGATAGAGAAAGAATAACATGACATTATCCTTAATTCGATCATTTCCTCTTCTTCATCTCCTATTCTTTCTTTTCCTCCTCCTTTTCCTCCAGTTTCCTACTCCTTCCTTCTCTTAAATCAAACTGACTTTACTAGTGCTAAATCAAACCAAACACTGGGAAATGGAATAAACTTGCAGTGGTAATTCTGTCATATTTTGGTGCTAACAATCTTTCACTTAGTCCTGAAATTTCAGCGTGTAAAAAATATCAGTATAAAAACCATGCATCATCATCATCACCATCATCATCACCATGACCATCATCATCATCATCACCATCATCATCATCATCACCATCACCATCATCATCACCATCACCATCATCATCACCATTACCATTATCATCACCATCATCATCACCATCCCCATCATCATCATCATCATCATCATCATCCAGGCAAAATAAACTTCAAATGAGCAAACAGGCATAACCTTTATTAGAAGCCTTTTAGAGATATGTATTACTAGAATAATACAGGGTTAATAAACTTAGACCCAATCATTACATTCTTAGAACTTTATCCAAAATAAATAATCTGAAATGTAGAAATATTGTTGCATTTGAAAACATTTAACACAGTTATTTATTATACTAACGAATTCGAAACAACTTGAATGACCAACAAGGTTGGAATGATTAAACAGATTATAGTATATGTACTCAGGGAAATATTATACAGGGTTTAAGCTGAGCGCTTATGAAGAAGATGCGTAAATTATAAGCATTTTCCTTATTAAGGAAAACAGCAGGATAAATACTGTATGTAAAGTATGATTATAATCATGTTAAAATTGTTCAGAAAAATGAATCTAAATAAACATTACCACCATAAAATTCAGACTGTGGGAGAGTTCCTCCCCGCCCCCCCCCCACCCGCCCCAACTCATATATTTCTGTGTTGCAAATTTTATCTGTTGACACTGAGTTGATTTCATAATGAAATAAAAATAAATATATTTTTGGATGATGTTATTTTGGAAATTTTGGAGGCTAATGCTTTTCAGTTAACCCAAATTTACATATCATGCGGTGAACGAGCAACTCACGTGCCAGGCTCTCTGTCTGCTAAACACGCAGGGACAGGATAGATGTTATACACCCTCCTTGTCCTGAGGGAACCACTGCCAAGAGTGAGTGCAGATGTGAACCCAGCTCTATATAAAGAGATGCTAATTCTAAGAGAGTCCACAGGATAAATGCAAACGAAGTCCTTTGAGGGCATGAAGAAGGAAAATGTAGTTCTAGGAAGTGGACGCAGGGATGGAGATGGCCGTGAAATTTGAGATAACATTTGTAAGTGGGGTACCATTTCCACTGCCACAATTTGGTAAAGTCAGTTCTGAAAGGAAGGTGTTTTGCAGGCAAAGCTCTGGATATGCGGGCTACATTCAGGCAGAGTTGAATGCATTGCTTTGATGGGAAACATTTTCTAGAAGTTCTGGTCTCAGTGACTGCTGGAGATTCGGGGTATATGCGGACACACAGCACATACACACACATACACCAGGTACACACACAACCTGTGGGAGGAAATGCGTTGATATGTGTTAAGAACACATATAGGCTACTTTGAGAGGAAGTGGAATATCCAATTGGAGGAGAAAAAGGGGTGAAAAAAACCCTTTGGGTATATACGCTGTACATGCTTTGCTCTCAGGTACCTGTATACTGTAGCTATTTAGACAGTCTTTTCCCACTGGGAAGGCTGAAAGGGAAAGCTTGTGCAATGACAGACAGGGGTCGTGGGCGGGGCTCGGTTCTGGCCAGTCAGATGAATGTCTTGGTGAATATTTATTATTCTTAATTTTTTTTTAAGTTAGATATTTTTGCTTTTCTAGATAGGTATCACAATATCTACAAGATACCTAAATATTATTTTGCCTCTTCATTTGTACAATTTCACCTGACTTATCTCTTTCCCAGTAGCACTTCTAGCATAATATGAACAGTTCTAATATAATTTTGAATCTTCCGCGGACTTACATTTTTTGTCAAACCCTAGTATTTTTTTTTTCTCTGACGCCTGTCCTTTACACCCATCTGTGATCCTCTTATCATTATCTTAATTTATAAATAAATTCATCCTTTGATTTTCCTAAGAGCGCAAAGTGGATTTCTTTGCAATGTATGTTTCCTAAACTAAAATTAAAATAAGTTTATTTGAAGATCGAAAGAGCTCTCACCATCCTGCCCTCGTCAGGAGCCGTGGGGCCTCTTCTCTCTGCCAGTCTCCCTGCCTCTACCTATGACAGACAGCGGACAGGACAGATGTTTCTGGTTTCCGATTGTGACCATTCCTCCCTCACTATACCTGTCCCCACCAGGAGTCAGGAGTTATGTCAGGGTCTGGCTCACCCAGGGGTCAAGAGGGCAGCTCAGCCCCCTCCCTATGCCCTAGGGAAAATAAAACAGAACAAAGCATCCCCTCCCTCCATTCACACCGCAGCTGTGAGGAAAGGAACATCCTCCTGGTAAGACCTACCCACCAGTAAAGCCTCATCGCTCCTCTCGTCCACCCTCGACTTTGGGACCACCGTTTCTTAGTTCCTTTTGTCCTTTTCCCACATCCACTTGGTCTCCAAAAGATGCCCAAGATCGCTTGGTATTTTTTTTTTTTTCATTCCTGAAACCCAGTCTCCACATGGCTCATTAGTAAGTGGGGAAACTACTTTGTAAACTCCCCAATTTCCTCTCCTCTGGTTCATCGCCCTTCCCGTCACTCATCACCGAGTGGCATTTTCATATATTTGACTAATACCTGCTCTCTCTCCATCAGACCATGAGCCCCAGCAGGAGAGAGGTATTTGCCTGTTCGTGCCATTGCTGTATTCCCACGGCCTAGAAAAGTGCCAGGTTCATCGATGTTCAATAAATATTGGCCGGTCGGCAAACAAATCAGTTAACAAAGTCATTTCTTTTCCAACCATTTTTACTTCTCAGATTGTTTTTAGTGCAGTCTAGCTTGTATTTTATTTTCCATTTGCATTTTAATAGATTCGGGTTTATTTTGAACTGTTACAAAAATATACTGTGAGTATTTTTTCCTTGGATTTTCTTCATGTTTATTTGGATGGCCTATAAATCGTGGTTTAGGTGTTAGGGGTTCAGCAAGTTGAATCTGTCATTTCTAATACATTCCATGATCAGGCAGGATGGGAGGGGAAGACCACGTAACTGTCAGCTCCAGCTGGGCGTCTAACGTCGATCAGTAGAGTCTGTTCTCATTTATCATTGTTGCTGTCAATAAAATGGCAACATGAGTGGTCACGAGCCGACTTCTGGATTTTTGTTCATCGCAGTCTCTTTATAGGAACTCGCAGTCTGTGATCTGCATCATTTCTAGATATACCAGAGCTCGTAGAAGTGCCTAACGTTTTTGGGGGCGTTTCTCATCCAATTCAATGCCCCCTATAAATGAGAAGCTGTGTTTAACAGAAGCTCCGCTCCCTTTTGTCACTGAGTTTGGTGTCTCCATGAATGAATTTTTTGGGTAAAAGATGAGGGACACAGTTTCATAATAGTAGTGATGGAAGAAAGCTTTATCTGGTCAGTTTATTTAGTTTCAGGCCAATTTTCAGATGATATACCTCTTCTCCCTTCTTCTTCAGGCTTTTCACCGGAATCTCTGGTCCCCACTGCCCGAGTCCTGGGCAGCGCCATGGCGTTGGGGACACCACACCGCAGCCTCTCGTGACCACAGCCGCTTCTCAGTCCCTGCAGTGATGACCGTTGGAGTGAGTTACTTAGTTTCTTTTAGCTGATGACAAAAAAAAATAACATTGAAGAGAAGAGGTTCTAAAATCTATTCTTTTTTTTGTTTAACTTTGTCCACAACTAAACACACATATTGAAAGCGGAGAATGAATTTATGTAAGTGATTCTTTATTCCGAAGGAGAATTTCAACTCTAAAAATTCATTTTTGACATTTTATTTTCTTTTACCTTGACGGAAAACACAAGAACTAATCCTGTGCGTGTGCATGTGTGTATGTGTTTACGTGGATTATATTCCCATCTGATATGACAGATTCTAGCTCCTGACTTTTTTAAAGGTGCTAAAAGAAATCGTATACCAAGCCTCTGCTGATAATCATATTCCCTGAAGTTACCTTGGTGATTTGACTTTTGAACATGTATTGGTGAAACAATATGCATTCACTGATTTGCATGACAAATAAATTACCAGTTTGAAGTGTTGGATGCCTCGAGAAACTTAATCACGGCATTTCGGATAAATTATAGTTCTAATTGTGCTTTCTGTTTAAAAAGTAACTCACAATTTCTGCTCAGTTCTACAGACTCACTGAGTGTTTACCCTGGGTCCAACACTTTGCTTCCTGTGGGAGACCAAGAAGAAAGAGAAACAGCTCTACGAACCCCACAGTTTGGTGTATGCAGGCGGGTAAGTGATTTGATCGCTTTCTTCTTCACTAGGGTGTGTGTCTCAAGTGTCAGAGCAAAGACGAGATAGCAAATGTCTTGAGATCAGGAGGCGTCTTCAGGCCCATCCTTCCTTCTTCTGGTTTGAATTTCTCCATACTCAGTGCATTTCGGTCTATCCACTTCGTCCACCAGTTCTCCTGTTTGTCGAATCAAGGCATACTCTACATTTCAGGGCACCGCGCTTGGCACAGGAGATAAATTGAGAACAGCAGACACAGAAATTCATCTTTCCTAAAATTAGAGTCTTGTCATAGGACAACAGGGCTAGACTCTGTGTTTTCCTGACCTAGAGTGATGGTGGAGCTGGAGTTTTTTGTTTTTTTTTTTCTTCTGGGATTTGTATGCCAAAGCTTATCACAGGAACAAGAGATATTAAGCTGTTTAAATAATCCATAAACAGTTAAATTCAAAATGAGAGCCTGGGGCACTGAGACTGTAAATGTAGAAATTCCAAAAGTGATATCAGCATAATTCCAAAACCAATAGGGTAGAGAGAATAAAAGAGAAAAAGAAATATGTGCTCCCTTGAGGTTTTTGCCTTAATTTCCGTGGTAAGTGGGGATGCTATTAGCTAAAGTAGGGAATAGAGAGAAAAAAAGTGTAGAGATGGATGGATATGATTTAAGGAGACCGTGTGCCATTTTAAACATGCGAAATTTGAGTTTTTAGAGGGTCATTTAAATGGCTAAATTAAAGAGAAAGTTATATTTAGAAAAGTCTAAATCTGAGGGAGGAAATCAGAGCTGGAGAGAAATAAAGTAGACGTCATCTGCATTCAGTTACAATATGTTGAAGAGTGGTTTAAAAGAGTATGTGGAGTGTGAATCATTAGCACTAGTCCTATATTTTTTTAACGAGAACTTCAGTGGACAATGTTTGTGTCTCCCCAATATTCTTATGTCGTAACGTAATCCTCAGCGGTGAGAAGAGGCAGGGCCTTTGGGAGGTGCTTCGGTCATGAGGGTGGAGTCCCCATGAATGGGGTCAATGTCTTTATATGAGATCCTTGAGGCCCGCTTTATGCCTCTGCCATGTGACGACACAGCAAAAGAGGGGCCATCTGTGAACCATGAAGTATGTCCTCACCAGACACCAAATCTGCTGGCACCTTGATCTTGGCCTTTGCAAAGTAACTAAGTGACTTAACTATAGTCATGTAGCAAGTTAGTCCTAGAGCACAAATACAGTATCATTATTTTTCTTATTATGTTGCTGCTAATTCTGAAAGAAGACTTGATAGAAATAATGATGATGATGGTGACGATGATAAGGGTGATGATGATGATGATGATAGACAGATCACATTCATTAAACAATTACCATGTGACAGGACCATAATTGATGTTTTATATGCATTATCTTATATTTACAATGATGCTAAGTGGAAGTCCATTTGTTACATACATTTTACAGAAGAGAATCCTAAAATTCAGAGCAGCTAAGAAATGGGTCAGCCAGGATGCTAACCTTGATTTGTCTAATAGTAAAAGTATTCTTCTAGCATCCACTCCATAATTTTCTGCCTTTCGTTCACTTGTGCATTCATCTATCCATTTTATGAATTAAAAAATCAAATAGTAGTGTCAAGTTCATTCTCTTTGTCAGTAACTGCACCCCAAAGAACTCATAGTCTAATGTAGAAAACTGAAAAATGATAAATTCTTGTATAGTTGGCTAATAATCTGTCTCCAAGAAACTACTTGAATGCCCAGGATGGAATGCTTTGCCTGGGAAAACATCACCATTATCATTTTATTAGCAGCGATATGTTCCTCTTATAATGAATTTTCACATAAATATTCTGATTCAACAAAAAAAAAAAGTCAGCAAAGAGCTTATCATCTACATTTCAATGGTTCCACTCCACTAACAAGTTTGTGTCCATACATGACAAAGTGCTTCTGAGAAGGCAGTTTTAAAGAAGGATTTAATGTTGTTTATGTCATCGTTTTTTATTTTGACGTATTTTGGGGTGAAATGTAGTGAACCGTCATACCTCTGTTCTGGTTACTGTGACTCCGTGAGATGACCTGCCTTTAGCCGTGTGTTCTCTGATGTAGGCTGCCTCTGTATCTCACAAGGCATTTTCTACTTTAGGGTTATGACAATTAGTATTTCTCGAAATATTTAAAAGTTGTATCCCTTTATAGGTGCTTTCTTCTCAGAAGCTTTCCCAAATGTTGACACCAGTTATCAAGGGTGAAGCCAGAGTTAAACTTTAAGTGATGCTAAAGACCCCAGGGCAATGAGGTCAAGGCTCAAAGTGCTGGATTTCTCTTGAAATCTCCCAGGACCAGGTGTAGAAACTTGTACCACACAAGAAAACATTGTTGCCAAGCCTTCACTCCTGAAGGAACAGCAGTGAAGCCAAAGTTAAGCCATAGCTGAGATCCTCCAGTGAGAAGGATCTTGGTGAATTTCCAGGGGCTATTAGCTTTAAGTCTGGAGTCTGGCCAGTGTTAAATTCAAGCTGGGAGGCAAACAGAGCAGAATCCCAAAGGGCAAGGCTGCAAAGAGAGAACCAGGAAGCAGGAAGCATAGCTCTGGGGAAAGTTGATCCTGCATTGTCATGCTAGAGCTCAGCCTTTTTTGAAATATTTAAATACCCTCAAGTGAGGTCTCTGCTTAGATTTAAGGACACCATAGTGCAAGCCAGATACCTGACTGTCAGTTATTCGTTTCTGCATATAGGGTATGATTCTTTTGTAATGATTTTAACTCTGTAATCAAGACATAAAAATGTATTCATCAAAATAAGATGTGCTTTGCTAAAAGCTCCCCTAGGAGACACAAAGAGGGAGAGAGAGAGAGAGAGAGAGAGAGAGAGAGAGCGCGCGAGCGTGAGCCTGGTTATGCATGCATAATGTGTACCATTTATTGAACACTTACTCTGTTCTAGGTACTTTCTGTACATGATTTTACGTAATTCTTACTACAAAATCTGGATACAAAATATTATTAAGTTTCATTTTTACCATTAATGAATCCAAGGCTGAGAGGTAGCTTCAGCAACCTTTAATGGTCCAGAAATTATAAGCGATGAAGCCAAAATTCAAAGTATGTCTTGCTCTTTATCACTATTATGCATTATAGAACTGTGTTCTGGTTTCAAATTTATTTTACAATGCTACTCACAAAGCTATGTGAAGCAGAATACTGGCTCCTAAAAATAAATAAAAAATAGAAAAAATCAAGCAAACAAAAAAACATTATACTTCTTGAGGTACTAAAATTCATTGATTAATCACCATAGTTATAACATTTGGCTGGAGATTACTTGTAGTGAAGACTTGGAAATTACAATAAAAGTAGAAACAGTTACCTAAAGTTAACCATTTCTCACTGTAAGAAACATTTGAAAGCATGCTGGAGGCCCTATGAGAATACCCCACACTTTCCAGTAATATCATATTCAACCTTGTGCTGTTACTACTTTAGATAACATTAACTAATGTCTATTATTAATTTACACTTTCCAAACTTTGTTATTTGTATTGCTTCATAAAATCAAGTAAATGCTTAAAGGTCTCCTTTGAAGAGAACTCACATGAACATCTAAATTAGAATAATGCTTCATCTTAAAGGAAGGAGGCATATAAATATAAAAATAAATACAGATGATTTTGTATTAAGGGAAATGGTGCATCTGAAAGCCCTTTGTCAACTATAAAATTTTATACCAAAGTAGGAACCATTATTAATCTTATAATAAATCACCTGTTTTCCCTAGGGAAAAGACTTACTTAAGAATGTCTGGGGAGGTGGTGGCTTAGCCTCAGTTGACAGGGAATTTCAGTACCTTATGAAGCAACTCCATCCTTTGTAAACATCTCCCAAATAATGAGAGGAAGAACTTCCCTGTATTAGGTCACAATCTACTGTGGTGTGTGCTCAGGGTTTAGGAAGTCAATCGATACCACACTTTCTTTCTAGAATTTGGGACCCCTTGAGAACTAGAAGCAAGATTGGTGGTAAGACTAGTAGTTTTGTGACTGATAAATAGACTTAAAAAGTGCTGCTTGATCCCCGGCCACAATTAAACCCTCTGATGTGTCCCCATCGGGAACAGAACCTTGCCCATAAATCTACAGTGTTTCAGGGATGGAGGTATCACGTGGGGACACGTCATTCAGAAAGGTAGCAAGAAGGGGACTAAAACTATAGATACGCTTTCTCTCTTCAATCATCCCACAAGGAAAGGGGAAGGAGAAGCCTTAAAGAGAAGAAGAAAAGCCCATTTTTCCTCCAGGAGATTGGACAGTCTCTTTGCTCTACAGAAACAGGAGAAAGGAGAGGGAAGAGCTTCTTTGTAATTTTTTTAAATTCCCCGGGTTTTGCTCTTCAAACCGTTGGTCTTATCAATGAACTCTGTGGCTAACTGGACACGTGGCTGTCTACCTCAGGAGGCTAGAGCAATCATTTTTAGGGCTGTCCTTCAGCTTCGTTCATGAGTCTTTTCTCCAACTTCTAAGCATCATCCCTCTGTTTTTCCTGTCAGACACACTGGTGGCAAATTTATGTCTCACTCCTTCCATCATGGCTAAATAGGACAGAGCCATAATTTGAATTAATACTAAAACCCTACTGTACCCAAGGTCTAAAATGTGTTCCTTGTTCTATTCATACACACCCACTCTGCCTAACATATACTGTATCAGTGGTCAAAAAGTAACCTCATGTGACAACATAACAGTACTCATTCACTACAATATTCCACACACGAAATTCCCCTAATACGCATGTAAGCATCTTTCCACTAGCAAATCCTCAGAGAAGATGCTTGAACATCTCATGCCCTTTGCCTTGTAGGTTAAGTCAACAATATCATTCTTTATCCACTCTTACCTCTGGCCCAGTGTTACTAAGAACCCCAGAATGGATATATCTTCGCCCCCCTGCCACCCAGTGTCCAAAGGTGAATGAATTCAAAAGCAACTCTCTCTGGTACCTCACTTTTAAGACTTATGATGTCAATATAACATTATAGATTTCCTCTCGACCAGTCCTCCACATTCCACATTGACTAAACACACACACACACACACACACACACACACACACACACACACACTGATATACTTTCCCAACACCATTTCATGTAGTCACTCATTCATTCATTCCACAAACATTTATTGAGCGCCTACTGTGTGACAGGTACTATGCCAAAATGTAGGTACGTAACAATGAACAAAACAGACAAATTCTCTCATTCATGGAACTTATACTAATTGGGAGAAACAAAGAAATTTAAAAGATACATAAGCAAAATATATGTGGGTTTGATGCTGACTCAAGCCAAGAAGAGAAAATGGACAAAGACGGAATGCCATTTTCAATTATCAGGGCTGGCCTCGCTCCTTCATGCGTAAAGAAAAGAATGCATAACTGGAGATGGCACCAAACGCGTTTTTTGTGGATGTCTAGGGGAGGAGAGAAATAAGAATGGGTATTGGAGATGAAGAGGGAAGTTATAGAAATAAAATGAAAAGCAAGCGTCTTTCCTGGTACCTATAAAGATAGTGTGATGTGAACTAAAAAGCATGACTAACTCAACGATCTGCATTTATCCTAAAAAAGGAAGAACTCTTAGACTATAAGTAAAAATGTCTTAAAATCTAGTACTTGCCGCAATAAAGAGCCTGGTTACTGGTACCCATCAAGAACCCATTGGAAACTCAGTGTTGGAGGGACCGTGAAGACAGAAACAGTCTCGTTTTCTGTCTCAGGAGCAGGACACCAGTGAGTCTGTCTGTGCTCAGCATCCAGAAAGTACAGCATGTGGACTTAAACTCTATTAAGCGAAATCGCCCAGTGAGAGGAACGCTAACGATAACCCGTGCCTACTGTCAGTGAGTGACACCACGGAAATGCTGTTTCCTTGCACAGGATGTCAGCAGCCCCGGCCACCACACAGTCGTCCCTTCCCTTCACGTTTAAGGCCCCTCAAGTTCATGTCCCTCTAAGACCTGGACCTCTGCTGCTTTGGCTTTGCACTGAGTGTGGGCTTCTTAGGGGCCAGCCTCCCTCTCATGAGCAGCCATGTTTAGCCTCATCCCTTAGAGCCCCCTGCCAAGGCCTGCTTGCAAGGCATGTCCTAGAAGCGTCCTCCTTGTCACTATGTTTGTTTCTGTTGGAGGATCACTCTTTGCTCCTGGGGATAGTTACGATGCCTGTGCCCTTAGGCATCTAAGTGAGTGAATTAGTTTCAGTCTTGTTTCGGCCTGTCACGTGGAGGATCAATACCTCTGCTATGAACCCCGAGAGTCGCTGTCTTCTGAGCCTTTTGAGTTGCAAGTAACATTTCTGCTCCAACAGAACAAGATGGGGCCCTCATGTCCTCTTTCCAACTAATTTTCTTTTTCCCGTGCCGCTTTAAGGAAGGTTCAAGAGTTTAGCCTACTTTAAGTCTTCTTTTCGTTGGTTCCTTTCCTTCCCTGTTATGCTAACTCAATTTAGTGGATCTGAGCACCATCTGACCTTTCATTTCTTTTTCTTTTGAGGCACAGGTAGCTGTTTCTATGCCGTCCTCTGTGAGTTTTCCTCATAACGAGAGATAGAAAGAAATTCATTTGTGGGTCTGACAAAAAGCATTCATTGTCCAAAACACTGCTTCTGTTGTCATAGACAGAAACGTAATTTTTAAATCAATTCAGTTTGAGAAAACTCAGTTCCTAGAGATGGACTGGATGCTACAGGCACATGACTTTTTTTTTTTTTTTAACATTTTTTTTCATTTGTCTCAATTTTTGAGTTGGCAATTGCTTTACTGAGTTCCTCTCCGTGTCAATCCAAGAATATGGCATACTCTCTATGTAGTAAAGACCTTACTCCTTTTTATTTATTTATGTAAAAATCCCTTTTTTCACGAGGCTGAATCTTCGAAATTGAGTACTATCATTCAGAGTCTGTGCCCTGTCTCTCTAGTATGCAAAGGCTGGACATCATGCTCTGTATTATGCTGAACCTAACTGTAATCATAGTGTCATCGCTGTCTGGGGCTTTTGCAAAAGAAAACTCATGATGAGAGAGAAAAAAAAAAAAAGATCTCATCTCACTTACTAATGCCTAAGACATTGCTTTACTGAGCAGTCTTATTTGGGCTCAAATCTTTTCTTTATGACCTGGTCCCTGACCCAGCCCCCATGTAAGTCAGGTCAAGGTTAATCACAGTGACCTGTGTGGCTAAGGCCCCTGGGACGTGCTTAGTTAGAGCCACAGGGGACATCACTCAGGCCCTCGCCTTCTTACAAAATAGCTGCTTGTCTGTAACTAACAACAACTATTGGTAGCTGTGGTCCGTCCCATCCAAAAACACTAGAGACCCAAACTTACGAAGGCTTAGATCCTAAAACATCTCATCCTGACTCAGCCAAAAAGCTCAATCCATCTGAATTTTACGTGCCTAATTTTAGTCCCTAATTCTTAAGATCTGAGCACACGTAGCCACATGTAATAGCCGTCCGTGTTCTACTCCGATTAGGACCCATTTGCAAGGAATCTTTATTATTAATACAAAAATACAATCTTTATTATTAATAAAGCTGATGGAAACAGTCTCAGATCTGCTGCCAAGCGGCTTTCAATGCACCCTCTCACTGTGAATGGAAGTTACCTGTCCGGCCCTTGAGGATGCTGGAAAAATCAGTACATGCCTTAAAAAAGTGAGGAAAGGAATATGATGGTTAAGTTCATGTCTGCTTGGCTGGACCCTGGTGCCCACATATGTGGCCAAACATTATTCCGGATGTATCTGTGATGGTGTTTTTGGATGAAATTTACATCACTATTGGCAAATTTTGAGTAAAACAGCCTGCCCGCCGTAATGTGGGTGAGCCTCTTTCAATCAGTCAAAGGCTTTCATAGACCAAAAAAGATTGCCCTTCCCCAAGCAAGAAGGGATTCTCCTTCCAGCAGACGGAAACCTCCAGACCTCATCTGCAACATCGTTTGTTCGTTTTGTTTGTTTGCTGGTTTCTGGCTAGCCGGCAGACAACTTAAGAACTTGAACTTCAGCTCAGTCCTGAGTCTCCAGCCTACAGCCTCCCCCATCAGATTTTGGGCTGGCCGAACCTCCACAATCACAGGAACCAATTGCTTCAAAGAAACCTCTTCTCCCTATGTGCGCATCCCATTGGTTCTTTCTTTGAGAATCATGACTGATGCAGTATGTCTAAAAAGAAATGTCGCAGCATATTCTTGGTTCCCTTTACAAACTCATCATCTCCTCAGCCTGATGTATCTTTCTCTCTCCCTCCCTCACCAAACAAGGAATGAGGTGCGGAGAGAGGCCACTAGTGGTTTTCCCAAGTCTCTCTCCTGAGTTAGGAGAAATATGGACGCATGAGAAGTGGGATTCGATCTTCTCCCCAACTCCTACCAGTCTGGTACCAGATCTCCCTCCTGGAATAACAAAGACCCAGTTTAATCTTTCTGATACACAATAAATAGCCTCATACTTATTTTTGTCAGTTTTGATCTTCATATATTTTTAGCCACTTGCAGATCATGCAGAGAACTTTCAACCTTTTGCTTCTTTTGCTAAAACTGGCTCACTTTGCCTGTGAGTCACATCCCGGGCGCCAGGTGGAAGGCAGCGAATGCAGCCTTCGATTCAGACAAAGCAGATTTCAGACCCCAGGTGCGCCTATGTGAGTTTATAAGCTCTGTGGCATTAAGTTGTAGAATCTCACTGGCTTACAATTTCCTCTGTTTTAGATTTGAAATAATAACAACCTTCCTAACAGAGTTTTTATGAAAATTAAATTAGACGATAAAGGCACAAATACCTTTCACAGTGTCTAACGCACAGTTTCCAGGTATTACTGCATTTTTGAGGTCATGAAGATGCTGTGTAGAAAGGGATCCGGGGTTCCTCAAACTCTGCTTTGTCAGTGTAGCCACCATTATTCTGTTTGTTTCGGGGGAAGGTGTTTGCAAAGATTCTTTGCTTGACCAAGCCTTAGTCAGGCTCCTGAACCTTCTCCTAAGCCCATCTGTGCACTTCGTTGTAAAATCCACTTTGAACAAGAACCCTATGTCCCCTTAGCAAGAATGCCCGTGCCCGTGGCATCTGCCGAGGCTGGCCTGCCTGCAGCATGGCCCCATGAGGCTGGTGTAGCCAGAATAACCCCTGGACTGGGCATCTCACCCTAGTCATTTTCCACTGGCCCCTCCTGCTACTTGGCTTCAAATCACCGTTGTCGCTGTTTTATTCAGAAAGGAGCCCAGTGCTAGGCCTGGGCCTCTTTTCCCCATTGCAACAGCCATGAATAAAATTCGCCTTCACCACTTTAACTTCCATCTGGCTCTGATTTTCTCTGACAACATTCACAAAGGGAGAAGAGGGAAACAAAAGCAAATGGCACTTTATATTTAGCGGTGCTTTTGCCAAAAATTCTAATGTAGAGTCCAGGGCTCTGGTAGATCGGCTGCAGGACATGCCTGAGGTTGAGTGAATCTTGGTCTCCCTCCCCCCCCCTCTGTCTCTCTCTCTCTCTCTCTCTCTCTCTCTCTCTCTCTCTCTGTCCTTCTATGTCTCTCCTCTCTCCGTCTTCATGAGCATAAGTGGTAGAATTCGAATAATTAGTTATAAAAGAGTGAAATAGAGGATATGGCAGCGCTGCCCCTTGGCCTGTGTGGGATCTTGTATTTTCAGATCCCGTGTGTCTTAGGCACACAGGGCATCCATACGCTGATGTTTGTATATATGTGTGTTTACTAGCCACACTCAGTAGGAAGCATGTCCTTGTCAAAGGGTGCTAACCCCCCAACTTTAAAACTCATGAAGAATCAGCAGGGAGGAGGCTATGTACTATCCATGTGAGAGAGGAAGAGTCAGCATCTCTGTATCTTGTTTCTCTTCTCTTTGAAATACTCACATGTAAGAGGTACAGCGAGATACTACGCTTTCTGTTCCTGAAAAGAATTCTCCTCATCCTTCTCCTAAGATTTCTCCGAGTAAGGACACATATCTAGAGGATGGATGTTTTACTAGGCTTTTATGACCAACTGGTTGAAGTAAGAAAATTTTACAATTTTCGGGGAAATTGTAAAATCCACACATTGTGTGGCTTCGGGCACTCCTGGATCGGATGTCTGTGATGCGGTCTTTCACGGTATCTTTTACAATATCTCTTAGCTCTACTTTCTTCTGTCTGAGCCTCATTCTTTGGTGCTCCTGCCAGATGTTGAAGTGATAAAGTCATCAGGTCCAAGACCAGCCTCATCGACCCTGTCTAACAGACACACTTCTTCCTTCACCTAATATGAGGTTCAGGGAAAGAGGCCCCTCTCCTTGGCCAGGTGAAATGGATGGTTACTATGTCTTATGTATAAGCCACTTCTCTGAGGACCTTTCCTACTCTTAGACGATTCTCCCTGTAATCAACCCAGCCTTTCTACGACATTACCTGGAATGCCGTCTCCTTTTGTCCAGGGAGTAGGCAAGAGCACGACATTCAACCTGTCAGACTCACCCATGTGAGAATCATTCAGAATAGAGCAATGGGAGGGAGTGGGTACCATTTGAGATGTATCCACGCCTAAGGTAGCTGGTGACCTAACAGGTTTCAGAGTTGTCTAGTTGATGACTTCAGGCTTCATTTCTGGCCATTCATCCTCATGTTTGAATGACTCTTTCAGAGATTCTTTTTGCCACCTAATAATAAGAAATTCATGTTTTCACTAGATTAGAAAGATTCAATTTGTGTGTTGATAGCTAACACCCCTGACTGCTTTAGCTAAGATGTATTAGCATCCCACCTCGATGGGAAGAGGAGGCCACAGTTTGATATCCATAGCCTATTGACATGGTGTGAGAAGGGGTTGATTCTCCACTGGAAGCAATACTGGGCTGTCAAGAGTCTCAGACACCCACACAGATCTGTCACAAGGTACCGGATATATTCAGTCATGAAGTGACTTGTTGATTTGTTAATGAGAAATTCTCTGGGACATCCTCTGGTGAAAGCAGGTTTTTTTTTTTTTACTTTCTTCTGCTTGGCAGGCCTGTCCTTGGCTATTTATGTGCAGCCAGTCAGTGCAAACACTCGGCTGGGACAGGTGCCCGAACCTGCCATGATGAACAGGATCCCACCCCTCTGATTCCTTCTCCCCTTTCACCTTCCAACCCAGCTCTTGGTTCTTTCCATCGACATTTAATCACTTTCTTGGATTATCTTCCACTCTCAGGGTAACCTACTTCATTCTTTGGCTTTCTGGGATCCCTGTCCACTTGTTTGCCATTCCACATACTTCTGTGATTTGTGGATTTCTCACAGAGGTTCAATAGTTCTGCCATCTTGTCCTCATTAAACTTTATGGGCCCAGCCAATTCCCACTCTCCACCCCATAAGGAAAAGATGACTCGGATACCACCTGCGGCATACCTGTGTTTTTACTGCCACTAAAATCTCTACTTTGTATCCCTTTCCTTTCTCATTCTCTAAATCCCACCATTGAGTAATATATATCTATTGTTTGTGTTTATGGAAGATCCACTGAAGAAGATTCTTCAACTGGTCTTTTAATAAAATTGGCTGTTGAGTTAGTTATCGCTGACACTTCCCTTTTGCAGATCAACTTTCTGTGAAATTTTGTATAATTTTGCGATGGTTTTCAACTCAGCTTTGGAAAGCCCAGTTAATGATGTTGCCACTTCCCTTGGGGGTGTGCTGGTCCCACGTGCTCTTGGGTGGCAGATGTTACAAAGCAGCTGGAAGATGCTGGGCTTTGCAAAGACACTGCAAACTGCATATACAGAAAGGAAAGCGAGTGAGTTTTATAACAAGTTGAAACTAAATTGTTTGTGAATCAGTGCGACTCTTTAGACTAAGATGATGGGATGCATTGTGAAAGAGGAAGATGCTAAGGAATGGTAGTGGAGAGATTTGAGTTCTGGTTCCAGCCGGCCTCTCAGGCCCTATAACCTTGAGCAGCCCTGGCCATCACTCAAGGCGTCAGGCGGATCATCTGCAAAATATGGGCTAGGGGCTAAATCGGGTGTCTGCAAACATATTTTATGTAAATAGTTTAGGCTACCTGGGCCATCTATTCTCTGTTGCGACTACTCAATTCGACTGTTTCACATTTGACTGTGAAAACAGCCATAGACACTACATAAGTGAATGAACATAGCTGTGTCCCAATAAAACTTTACTTAGAAAAACAGGAAGTGGGCCAGTTTGACTTATGGGACATAGTTTGCAGACCTCTTGGCATCTGCTCTAATATTACTTGATTGCATGTGAAACATCCGGTAGAGTAAAATTCCCAAAATAATTTAAAAATTATAATAATGATATTTTATTTCTTTAAAATTACCTTTTGTGATATTTCCCATGACCCCTAATCCTTCATCCTAGTTCCTTAATATCCCCGCCCTTTTAGTCTGCGTGTGTGTGCACACACACGCACAAACACGCACATACACATTTATTCACAAGTTCAGACTGACCCACCCTTAAACTGTCGCCACCTGAAAACCAGTGTTCTAAATGGGTTCAAAGCTTACAAGCAATTTTAATAACTTCTGAAGTATAGGCTGTGTGTCTAACAAGCTGACACAGTCGCAATCTTATGATTTCATCATTTCAACAAATATTTTTTAAGAGCTTTCATGTTGGGCACTGTGCTTGGAGCTGGGGATGAAAAACTGGGTAAAACAGATATGGTTCATATCTTAATGGTCTAAATAGTCCAGAATAATTGCTTTCACATTTTAATATCATGCCCGCTTAATAAGTTTCATTAATGTACTATTAAAAATACAGAAGAATGAACCAAAAAAAAAGATCTGTTCTTGTGTTAATTTACTACCCGGACAACTTTGGTCCAACTGTTTAAGGTTTGTGAGCTTCATTTTCTTCACCTCTAAAATATAGTCATATACCTACCTTAAAGGTAGGTATTTATCCCCAAACCATAAAAGTGTTCACTCATGTGAAATGTTATCCATAACTATAAATTTTGTACACATAACACAATATGGAGTGAAACCTTTTTTTTACCTCACATTTATTTAGTCAAGTTTGTCAGATCTGTGTTCACGATTGTATTTTTCTTTCAGGCCTTTTTTGGAATTTTTTTTTTTTTTTTTTATCCACCACCACCTGGATATGTTATTTTTACTAAGTATATATTTAATTTTTTATTTCAATAAAAGTTGGAACTGGATTTCCTTATAGGTTTCTGACATTTATATTAAAATTGGCATATTAATTGAGAAGCATCCTCACTGTACTCATTACAGAAAATAGATTTCTTGAAGCTCCCATTTGCATTGCAGTTTTGATCACACTGATGTCTACTCCTTAACCTCTGGCCCCCAGATAGGAGTAAATTATACTCTGGCGCTGGTAATGCCGGTGTTGTAACTTCAAGAACAGAACATTAAGCTATTACTGTGGCTAAATAATTTTTAAAAATTGTATTAAATATTATTGTCTGATCTAGCCACATTCCTGGGTCCCTAACATACATTACTGTACCTTTTATTGCACAAATACCCCATTCGATATTTTCTCCATGGTTGTTAACAAACAGATGGACCAGGATTCAGTCCCAAATTAGTCTGACTTTAACACACCTGCTCGTTCCTCAAATTATACAGTGTTCTTTCTCTCTCTCTCTGTCTCTGTCTCTCTCTCTCTCTCTTTTCTTCCTCAGTTGGAATTTAAATTTACTTTGCAGGTAGTCTAGAACCATCCCGGAGAGTCTTTGAGATGACTTGATTTCTATTTATATAAGAAAGAAAGAGAAAAGACAAAGGGAAAACTTCCTGAGTAAGAACTCAGGGAGAGACAAGATGCTGGACATTATTGAAATATGATGAGCCAGAATCAGAGAGGTGGTATGACATTGTGGGCATTCTCTCTGCTAGTTCAGGCCACTCCTCTGACCCTGTGCCCGGGCCTGAGAGGTGGGGCTGGGAGCTGGGAGACTCCGTGCATAAAAGGTCAAGTGATTCCACAGTAGCTAAGGCTTGGGGGATTTGGTGCGTCGACAGCCCCTATAGCCAGCCTTCGAGGTCATCAGGGGCACTTAACCTGCATTCTGTCTGAAGCACGTTGAGTTATATCCCGGGTCCCTTAACACATGCCTCTGTGGCAGTGTCCACACTCTAAGTGACATAGTGACTCTTGCGGACCACAGGCACACAGCGTGTGGCACTTTGTCACAGTAGCCTTAGGAAGCCATCCCACATTCTGGGCTTACCTTTCTAGACGACGCTTAAGTGGGTTCTCCCCACTCAGTCATGTCTCTCTCCAAGCATTTATCATGATAAGAGCCAAAGTAATCTCTAAAGTATTAACCATAAGCACCCCCCACATGTGCGACCCAGGCCCACCTCCCTCCCAGTCCCATTTCACCTACTCCCGTTTACCTTCTAGACTGTAGCAACACAGGGGGCCCCTCAGATCCTCTGGCCCCATCCTGACCCCACTGCAGACTTGAGTCTGAATGATGTCCCCCGAACATGATGTGAATGGTACAGCAATGACATCTCCCTAATCATCTCTTGTTTAATTGTCATGCAGGCCATGGCAGACATATTTTCTGTGATTTTAGGATTATTCCGGCTGAAAATATAATTCTTTGTGTATGTTAAATTTTGTTCGAATCCCCTTGGGCCTAGTATCATAAGCTTCAGTAATAAATCAAGCAAGTACATCAAAGAAATCAAACTTTCCTGAGCTTTATTGCTAAATCACTAAAAAGTATCCTTTGGCACCCTGGCAAATGCTGCTTTCAGCCTGATGATTTTTCCATTGCATTAATTCCTGATTTTAAAAGCATTAGGTAGAGGGGAAGGGAATAACTCTCTTTATGGTCTTTGAAATGGAAGGAAATAAAAACACTTAGGATCCCATTATACTTGAACTCCACTTACCTGCAAGCTTCAGGATTTTCATTACCTTCTTACTAGTAATTAACTTACCCGAGCATAATCAACAAATTCTAAAATGCAGTGGCAGAAGAAATTAGTCCCTGAGTCTTCGCTAGAATTATCGTGAGAATAACAGAGAAAAACAGCATGTTCAAGACAGAGCCCTCGAGGGCAGGACCGGACCTCCTGCCATCGGACTGTGCTTCCGATTGGAGGGATTCTCCCAGCGTTCCCCGCTCGGGGCTCCTGGAAAACTGTTTTCTCTATACGGACTTGCTTATGTAGCATCTACAGAATCAAAATATCCTGTTGCACTTAGGAAGAAAGGAGAGAAAATTGTTTGCGATTGAGGGGTTCCCCAAAAGTAATTTCTTCTAGAATGAGACACAGGATCAAGGTATTGAATACTGAATATCTTATTCTTAGGCCCTCCTCTGAGATTTACGGACAGCTTTGATTCAGAGCCGAAAAAGGTGATGGGGTTATCTTTTTTTTTTTTTCTATTTGTTCCTGCTTTGAATGTGAAAGACCAAAAAAAAAAAAAAATTATCTTTGCTTCTCTAGTGGGAATTAGATTATAGGGAATGCGACTTGGGTTTTATAAGGTGCGAACTGAAATCTAACTATTCCACTCTCTTCCTTCCACAGCTAGTTCTACTCTGTGCTAATTAACATGACAGAGTGAGTCTGACTAAAGCATTAAGGAATTTTCCTGGAAGAACTTAACAAAATTAAATTTTAGGGGACCTAAAGGTGGCAGAGTTTGAGGGGCTGCAGATCTCCCTGGATGCTTGAACTAAGGTTGCTTGGGGAAGCGGAACCCTGAGAAGGGACTTAGAGCAGCTGGCAGGACCACATTGGGGATGCTTTGCCTGCCGTGCACCTGTGTTTTAATCCCTCTACACCTGGGGTAGCGTGTAAGTCGCAGGTGGAATCGAAGGCTGAAAATGACTTGAGGACTTAGATGATCACTCGTAGTGGCTTTGAGCAAATCGATTAACCTCTCTGACCTTTCACTTCCTCACTCAAAAAGTTAAAATTATAATGCCCTGTTCAGAGGTTATTATGAGGATGGAACGATGTAGCGTATACTAAAGATTTTGAAATAATAATAAGTATATTCCTAATAGTGCTTATCATGGGACAGTCTTGCATAAGCACTCTAAACGTGTTTTGGCAAATAACAAACTTATAACTGGGTATTATTATCTCTACTATGTGAATAAATAATAGGCACCCACCAGTTTAGTTTCAAAAAACTATAAACTTGTACAGTGTGAGCATCTATTACTGTTATCAGCATCACGTTTTTCCATTTTAATGTCATTACTTTTCAGCAGCATTAAGGGCAAAAATCAGATGAAACAAAGGGAAGATACTTAAATGCACACATGTCAGTGTGTGATATTCTGGCCCTTATTCTTCTATTTGACGGATTTGCTTATTCTGGGATACATTATTGTGGCTAGATGCCAGATAAACAGTTTAGGAGCATATAAATAAGCAGAACTTAACTGGGTTTAGTCCATTTCTGTCCCCTTCTGCTGTCACCGAACAAGGTGCCATCTTGTCTGGTCTGTACTAAAGAATCCCACCGCTCACACGCTTCTCGGCTAGACCCCTGCTGTCTTCCTATCTAACCTCACGCTCCAAGCATCCTTCAAAAATACAGCCACCCTATCTTTCATAGTTTATAATTGATCTCATGACAAAGTCTAAGCAATCGTGGGTGTGCCGGTCTCAACTTACCGATAACCAATGGTGTGGATGGATAAGCCCTTGGGTCCGATCATGATCGCAAAATGCCCTTCATCAGTAACCATCAGGAAACTTTGAAAATGCACAGGTTTATTACTTACAGGACCTGGAAATTACAGAGCACACCTAGGGCCACACAACAAGGTCACGGGTGTAGGGAGAGGGAGAGAGAAAGAGAGGGAGAGAAGGTACGCTTCTGGGATTCTGCTTTTATTAGAGAGGAGGGCAAAGACCTAGGGTTTTGGAAGTTCACTCTTTATTGGTGACGTGAAAACATAAGAAAGGGAATCTGAAGTGTGAGGAGGGGAAAGACAAGTGGCTCAAATGGCTGTTTATTGAAATCAGCGAAGATCCCTCTGTTGGGGAGGTGGCCTGGCTCTTTATCCAGTCCCATGGCTGGCAGTGTGTTTAGTCAAGATAACAGTCTTCATGCAGATTTCTCTTTGAAGTGAACGTCTCACAATGAAAGCTTAAGTCAGGCGCCCACATTCCACAAAGAAGCCAGCTGTCAGAGCTTCTGCTGTAGCTTCTGTTGGCTTGCCTGACCCGAGATGACCTGGACACTCCCAGCTCCCCATGGCTCCTTCCGACTCCTCTTCCCCCCACTTTCCATCCTCGCCCCCTACACCATCGTGTGTTCCCAAACACACCTGGGTTTCTTTCGGGTACAGTCACTCTTCTGTGCCATGCAGGATGTGTGCATTCCTAAAATCATGGCATTCGGCAAAATGATGCATTATTAGCCACAAGGTAGGTGTAGGGAGTCAGGGACATAGCAAAGTCAAAACTTTCTTTTGTGACACACATAGAAAGAAGATACCAACCTGGTAAACGTGGGAACACTGTTTGCGCCTGCCAAATGACTACAAAATGCATAAATGCTGCAAAAAAAAAAAAAAAAAAAGGACCTCAAAAAAGACCTGAAATACATTTAAAGAAGTGAAAATCAGGAGGGTGCAGGCTGTGAGCAGCTGCAGAGTGTTGGGAAGAGAGCATCCTGAAACTGGAGGGAAAGTTGTCATACTGGAGATGGCAAGGTGTCTGTGGCTCGTGACGCCTGGGAGACCGAGGTGGCTGGTGGATGTCAGAAGTGTCGCATGTGTGAGTTTTGTATTTTCCTACGTCGCAGCTCAGTGAGTGAGGCACAGTTCTCTGCTATCACCAGTATTTCTCACAGACAAAATAACACGCGAGCAAATGCAAAATGCACTCACACTCAAATCATTTCCTAATGTATCAATTTGGTTCGAACAAACTCACTCTTTCAGAAAAAGGGGCTACGGCTAACTGTGTTTTCATGTTCCATGGTTTATCCTGCGTCTAAGCCTTTACCCTGCCAGACTTTTCCACAAAACCCTTGCTCTGCCCTCTTCTTCATTTTCAGAAATCCTACTTATGCTTTAGATCGGAGCTTAAACATAATTTATTCCAAGAAGACGTCTTTGAGAAGAACTTCAACATATGCCAAGGAAACTCTCTAAAAAACAAATCCCATCCTATGTTCATCGAAACTGTCCCTAAGCCGAGATCCACTGACTCAAAATACTTTGTGAGAACATCTATTTCCTCATCTCTCTCCTCCTTCAGCAAACTCACCCGACCCTGTTTTTGTGGTCTCGAAATATGGCAACTTTATTGTTCTAGTCGATTACAAACTCAGCGTTATCTTCAGCTCCTCTCTTTTATGCCTCATGTTTATTTTATTGACGAAGCTTGTTGGTTCTGCCTTCCAAATATATATTAAAACCTAATCGCTTCTTTCTAACATCGCTGTTGACCTTGTTTGAGCCGCCACCACCCGTTGTCTGGGTTGTAGTAGTGTTTCATTTTTCATGGGTCTCCTTGCCAACTTTGCCCGGTGTAGTCTGTTTTTAACAAAGAAGCAGAGCGATTCTTTTACCATCTAAATCGTGTTACTTTTCTGCCCAAAGTGGCATCCAAAGTCCTAATGATCAGCTTACGAGGACTTAAATGATCTCATGCCATCCCCTGTCCACCTTCAGTTCATCTCCTGTTACCCTCTCTTCCTCCACCTGCCCCTCCAGCCACATTGACTCCCTGGCGATTCATCGAGCAAGCCAAGTACATCTCTTCGAGGCTCGAGTGCTTGATGTGCGCTTTATCGGAAACTCTCTTGGCTCAGGTATTGACACAGCTCGATGTCTTACTCTTTCAGTCCCCGTATATCGCTTTTGTGGTAAGGTTTTCCCTGACCACCCAATTAAAGTAACAAAAACACAGTCCTTTCTCCATCAGCATGGTCGTCCCTATTCCTCTATCCGGATTCATTTTTATCCACCACATTCTACGTTTTTCTCCTTTATTTTATTGTTTTTCTAACTTTTTGAAGTAGACCATGAAGACATAGGATTTTTGTTCATCTCTGAATCCTCAGTAGATAGAATGTTGTCTGACGTGGAGTACACTTTTGATAAACAGTTGTTGAATAAAATTTTCAGATTTGATGTATTTTCATAGCTGCAAGTTGTTTTTTAAAAAATTACTTACTACAGGGGTATCAATATTTTTTTTTTCTAGAATTGGCCATGTTTTTAGAAAGCCAAACACTGTTGGCATGATTTGTTTTTATGACTAGTCACGTTGAAAGAGGTTTTGTTTGACCCATCCATTTTGTAAGTCATTAAGTTATGAATCTACTGTCTCAGGGAGTGTAAACTATTGATCTAAGAGACTGGACTTAAGAGTTTGGAAAAATGACACCAACAGTAACCTTATTAGTGACATAGTGCATAGGTCCTAGGGGTGCGCATCCTGCAGAAAGTTCGAATGGCAGGGTGGCATCCATTATGTGGAAACCTGAAGTTCTGGCCCCCTCCTGTTTTGGATGCTGAACAGTTGTCATTGTCTATTTGTATTGATTACAGAGCTATAAAGAATGAGATGATTTTTAAGATTCCGGGGCATATGGGTTAACTTTAGCTGGCTAACTGGGTCATTTTATAGCTCTATATAGGCTCTTTTTTATTCATTTGTTTTTCTTGTTTGTTTACAACTCTCGAGGTGGCAAAACCTCGGGTCCAGCCCCTTACTAGGCACCTATGGCTAAACACCTAAAACACGTCAGCGCCAGATTCCATGGAGGCCTGATGTCAGTCCCCTGTGTCTCACCCCTTGTCTGTGCCACCTTGCAGAAGTCACACAAGTCCTTGCTTCCTAGAATCCACCCATGAAAGGGCAGCAGCATCAATTAGTGTGCCAACTGTATGTTTCCAAGAGAAACTTCTCCCCAGCCGTGAAATTCAGCCTCCCCAGCAAGGCGCTGTGTATATTTAAGCCAGTCGGCTTGGTGCTCGTGTGATTTTTTGTGATCGATGTGTTTTTCTATTTACGTGACAGTGTTTCTCTGAGAGAGGGAACCTGCGCTGGGGCCAGATTGCTCACAATATCATTATGGTTTCATTATTGTCCTGGTTCTGGAGATCCATAACTTGGTTTTCTATCGGCTCATTATTCAAGTGATTCAGTGGGAAAGCACTCACCTCTGTATGGGGCATTGCAAGCCACCTGGCTGCTGGAGATGCCTGTTCCCATGCACCGGACTTGAGAAAACGAAGTGAGTGAGCAGCACGAAAGGTGTTTTTTCTTCTTGTGCATCTGTCTCCATAGCGTGAGATTCTAGTCTCCACGGAAAGGTAGATGCATCAGGCGCATTAACATTTGGAAGATGAATGCACACTCACCAAGAGGTAAATCTGCCTATTAGAGTAAGAAACATGTATCAATTTCACCAGCGAGCTCACGCAGGCAAACACTAACATCGTTAGGCCAGAAAGATCCTAAGGGGACCTAGAATTGATAGGTTTTAATTAAAAAAAAAAACAAAAAACAAAAAAACATTATGGGACAAAAATGAGAAATACTTACTGTGACCTTAAAAAAGATGAGGAAAACTTGGCGTGATAATCTGAATGAAACACCCGTGGGCTTCCAGGACTATGGAAGCAGGGGAAGGGAGGGAAGGGAGGGAAATTAACTCCCGTATCACTGGATGTGACATTATCCGTTTAAACCTACACTTAGGATTACTCTTAACCATCTGAGTTTGCTAGAGCTGCCTAAACAAAGGGCCACACGCTCAGTGACTTGAATAACAGAAATGCTTTATTTAGCCTGGAAGCTAGGTGTTCGGGATTAAGGTGTGTGAACAGGGCTGGTTTCCTGGGAGGCCTCTCTCCTCAGCACATAGGCAGCCATCTTCTCCCTGTGTCCCCACGTTGTTACCCCTCTGTGTGCACCTGTGCCCTAATCTCCTCTTCTTATAAGGACACCAGTGATGTTACATCAGGGCCCACCTTATAACCTTGTTTCACCTTAATTACCTCTTTAAAGACCCTATCTTCAAATACTGTCGCATTCTAAGGTACTGGAGTTTAGTAATCAATATATGATTTTGGCGGGGGAGGGTGGGGGCAAAATTCAGCCCCCAACATTGTCAGCCATGCAACATTTGAGTAGTAGATCTTCTTAGCCCACTTCTCAGAAGAGAAAATGGAAGTTCTCAAAGGTCAAAAATTATTATATTGAAATAGCTGAAAAGAGAGAAAGAGAGAGAGGAGAGAGAGAGAGAGAGAGAGAGAGAGAGAGAGAGAGAGAGAGAGAGAGAGAGAGATTGGCTCAGGAAAAGAGTATTCTCCTCCTCCCTTCCAATGTGCCCTTCATTTCATTGATTGACATTTAGGGAGAATGGACCTAGAAAAGGGAAGAGGGAAAAAAAAAACATAAGATCACAATGTCTGTATCTCTGATTTCCAGAGTTTCATATCATTACTGGAATACTGAGAAAGCATTGATGACAATGGAAACATTCATTTAATTTCTCAAGAAATTATATAAACAGTTGAACTTAGAAATAAGTGAACATATATTTGGATAAGTTATTTGAATGGCTTAAGCATCGGTAATTAGTTCTCCCTGCATAGTTTAATATGAAATGGTATGATATTTGAAGAATGGTTTAAGAATAAATAAATCTTATTCGACATGTGCACTTAATTAATCTTGTTTTCAATTTCATAAGATCGTAGTCTTTCCAATGTAACTCCAATCTTTATGGCATCTTAAGAGAATGTCCTTATTTTCAGTGGGATTCAATTACTATAAGTTGTAAGAAATTAAAGGTACTGTGTATTTCTCTTGACACTCTTTATGTAGTTTTTTTCAAGGTCAGTATATCACTATCTCTTCATCCAAATCATAATACAGCACAATCAAGATTTAGTCTGTTAGGCAGCTTAATTTCCAGTCATCATTTCTAAGTCATCCAGATGGCTAGGCTAGAATCAAGGAATTCCGCATCTTAGTTCCTCCTCGGCTCCCATTGTGTCTGGTGATTCTGAGCAAGTGCCAAAACCTGTCCAGGCTTCAGTTTACTCATCTGAGAAAGGGGGAATATAGATTCTTAACACGCAAGTAACAAATTACATAGTGTGTGTAAACTACAAGGGTGTGCGACTGTGGAAGATAATTGTTGTTCTTGGCCTCTGAAGAGAAGAATCGCCTTGTTGTATTCCAAGTGCTTTGTAAACACTGGGAGTTCAATGAGAAACAAGCACAATCCAGTCCTGAGGAATCTTATAACTGAGTAAAGGAGAGAGATGGGCTGATTCGTGGTAGGAAATTGCAAATGATGCCTGCTACAGCATAGCCCAGCATGCTGTGCTGTAGAAACACAGACCCAAAACACCCTGCTGAGGTGCGTGGCGAATGTGTAGGGAGCCAGCAAAAGGTTCCTAGACATGACACTAGAACTCAACTGATTAGGATGAGCAGGACACAGCCAAGTCAATACAACGTATTGTTTATATATAATACAATCCACGCACGATTGTGTTACAACCCATTGAAGTCTTCTCACAGAAGACCGTGGCAGATTCCATTATATTTTTATTCAATGTGCGATTTTTAAGAGTAAAGAAAACGTTGGCTTCTCCAAGGACTTTGACGTATTTCCCGAAACTTTTGACCCGTCGTGGATCAGCGTCGCTGCTTCAGCCGCGGTGACTGGCCGGGCGTGTGTCCCCATCGCGAACACTCACCTGCAGCGTGACCCTGCAGCGTGACCCTGCAGCGTGACTGCCACTCCGGTTATCCAAGGGCGGGATCTGTGCCCCGGCCCTTCAATCAGGGTGAGTGTGCAATACCGCAGTTCAGAAACAATGCCCTCTAACTCTGGAGCTTAGGTCACAAAAGGTGACGCAGCTTCGCCCTGTCCTTGGGACGAGCCTGGGCGCTCCGAGCTCCAGGGCTGGGTCTGGGTCTTCCAGGCAGCAGACAAGGTGAGTGAACAGACCTCCCGATGACCCCCTCTCCAGCCTCCAACCGTCCCCTCCCACTGTGAGTCTTGGCTGTGGCCCCCGACACCACATACAGAGTACGGACAAACCACTCCCCTCTATGTGATCGGAATTCCTGACCCCCCCAAATCCACATAATTAAATGGTGGTTGTAAGCTTCTAACGTTGGGGTCGATTTTTTTTATTTAATTTTTTTTTTAATAGAGTAAAGAATCGAAATGGAACTTGTTACTAAGAATGACACGTTGCCATTAAAACAAAACAAAACAAAGCAAAACAAAAACCTGAACACGTGACACTGACTCTGGACCAGACGCTGTGTAGCATCTGGAAAGTCCTCAAGGAGAACGATATTAGAGGTGGCTGTAGCCCGGGAGAAAATCATTGCAGGAGGCTGAACACAGGCGATTCCCGCTGTGTCGTAGCCTAAATTTGGTAACTGTTCTCTGTGGTGATGCGGGATATAGAAATAGTCTTAATTAACTGTTGAGTTTGGCTAAGATAACTTCCAGGCAGAATATAGAACGAGACCGCTGATTTATTTGATCCACGCTGGCTAAAATTCCGATAGAAATAAGTTAACAAGAAGCTGCTTAATTTTCAAGCAAAGCGTGCATAGGAATTATGAAGACACCAGGATTTTCTGGGTTCTAAATACATATATGTCTATCGCAAAGCAAAGCAAAACCAACTAGGTTCTGGCTAGTCTTTAATTCCTTCATAACAAAGCCCCAGACATCATGGAGCAGAGATAAGACATCTCTTCTGTCCAAACTGCAGAACCTCAGAATTTGACAACAGAATGCGAAATGTTGCTTTAAGCCACTGAGTTGTGATTCAATTTGTTGTTTGCAAAAGTAACCAGAACAGCATATTCTAGAGGAAATTTTATTACAGGATACTTCAAACCCACATCCCTGTTTTAAAATAATTCAAGACATATCTAAGAATATAAAGACAAAATAAAAAGTCCCCTTCACACATGTACCCTTAAACTTTTCTTAGTAAAAGTATCCCTTATTTTAGCTAGATGTACATTCTTCCAGATGGCTTCTGTATTTATATACTTTACATGTAAAAGTATACTGTTTTTAAAATAATTTGTGGAATGTTTTTCATATTGTTTAAAATATTACTTTTATAATTAACAACTTACCTTGGGTACCTTCACCTTGAAGCATATTAAATATAAACATATATATATTTTATAGACATAAAATTTCTTTTAATAGCTGAATGAGCAGCCAAAGTATGATATTCATATTCATGAATTAAAAAATAATATTGAGAATTATGTTTTATGACTATGTTGATATAAAAAGAAATACAATCCAGCCTGAAATAATTACTGTAGAATTATTCTTATATTCACTTTTTTTTTGCAATAGTCAGAGAAATTGAAATTAAAACGTTCGTGTGTTCTAGGCACTGTGCCTACAGAGCCTAATGTAGTAGTTGACTCCAGATGAATTGAATCTCCTGCATGGATTTTCACAACTTGCTTAAGCATCTTGAGTTGAAGAACTTCTAAGAGGCTTCTCCTCTGTAAGCAGCTATTAGAGTCCCGCTGCCATCCACACGTTTGACACTGTCTCCTCTTTGGGTCCACGCAGAGGCGTTTTCCTAGACCACAGATCTAGAGTTAGAATTGCTGCAATGATGGATGTATGCATTTTAACTTTTTTTTGATAAATGTTCCCAAATTGCCGTCGCAAAAGATTGCAACAATTACAATCTTTTTAACGGTGCAGGGCCATCTCCCTTACGTTATAGACAATATTTGATGGTATCAGTGGTGTCTATAAAATATAGTATTTTTACAAAAATGTTAAACAGAAAAACTTTAGTGAGCATATGAATGTGTGTGTCTGTGGTTATATGAACATAAGACGTTGTGTCGAATAATATATGCAGGCTGCTAATATTGATTACTTAGGCATGATGATGGAGAGGGCAAGGATGAAAGAAGCAAACAAAAATCATCAAGAATTTAAGAGTCTCATGTTGTACCGACTGAGCTAGCCCATTACTTAAAAAATGGATGTTTTAAAACAGAGTACAGTATATGATCTTAAAAACAATAATATAAATCTTTTTTTTTCCTCTTTATGATATATATCCAGACCTCCAGGGAGGGAGCAGTCTAATTCTGATCCTTAATCAAGAGATGAACACTAAGTAAGTCAGAGTTAGACCTGACCTGGGCTGTACAGAAACCAGTGAGATTGAAATTAATGGCTGAGAAAGAATAGGATGGAAGATTTATGACCTTCTGACACAGAACTAGGAACTAGTAGCCAGCCCACGGAGCCTGCTCTATGGTCTAACTCTCTGTTCATAAATGCTGAGGAAAAGCAAATAAACAAACACAAAATTGCAAACTATGTATAACATGATTTCGTTTCTATTAGAAATAACGTGTATATGTTTTGATTTCGTTTTTCCTGTGAATTACCTTTTTCCTTTGGTTTTAATGTGTTTTTTCTTCTTTCTTTTTTTTTTCTCTTTTTCTTTCTTTCTTTTTCTCTTTTTCTTTCTTTCTTTTCCTTTCTTTCTTTCTTTCTTTCTTTCTTTCTTTCTTTCTTTCTTTCTTTCTTTCTTTCTCTTTCTCTTTCTTTCTCTCTCTCTCTCTCTCTCTCTCTCCCCTAATTAATGTTAGAATTAATTATTCTAACATTTATCATTTCCTGTCAGTCTCAAGGTCATCTAAAATCAACAAATATGTATTAAATATTTATGAATTTCTTACTGGGAACCAGATACTTCCATAATAACAATTTTCAAATGTTGACTTTTTTCTGTTGTTACTTGTTATAGTTTTTCTACTCTTTTGCTTCTTTCTGTCTTTCTTCCTTCTATCACCATGTCTTATTTTGAAAAGAGACTATAATCATGGATAAGACAGTGGCGTCCCATAATTCCGATATGTTTACTAAATATATCTGCCTAGAAATATTTGCTAAATAAATACCGGGACTAGAAAAAAAGTCAGGGGAAACTTTATTTATTGCTTCCAATGCCCTCATTTCACAAGTGAAGAAACTGAGATGTAAAGAAGTAAATTCACTTACCCAGGATCCCCCCCATAAGCAGAAAAACCAGTGAAAGCACTTGGGTCTTCTGTCCAGTCCAGGACTTGTCAGTACTGTTTGGAGTTTTCCCAGTTATAATCCAAACTGTACACCAGAGATTTCTATGTGTGTGTGCAAGACTGTAAGTCAGTTGAAAGTCAGCTGCTAAATACTCATTTTACCCATCCAAAATGGCAGTGACGGCAATGTCTCTGTGTCTTTGGATATGATGCATGTGCGACCTTGAGACTTGTTGTTTGTGTGCCGACGGTGAGTGACTTCTGAGTGACATGGCTTCCGAGGTCCTCCCTGCTTAAAAGCTCTGTCGTTTTTACTTATAGGAAGTTCTGTCTTTTTTTGCTCTTGCAGAGCCACAAGGCTTGAGATTGACAAGTAGCCTCTTTGCAAATGTCACTTCCTAAGAATCAACAGCTCTGCCACATTGTTTCCAATTATGTTTGACAGTGTCCTTGTGAAAAATCTGTCCACAACCTATTTTAACTTGTCACACGTGAATTATAGTTTCTCTGCCTGGTTCCTCCACTCTAGAAACAGCTATTAGAGCCAAACAAACTACATGGCCATGACGGTGAATTAGAGATTTAAGAAAACTACACTATGAATGATATAGATTCATTAGCAGATGAATCAGAGTGATGGAGATATTGATGATTAAATTCACTGGTAGCCAGTCAAGGAGAGTGTCATTGAGTATGTTGGCTCTGAACGCCATGGAGAAACACTACGCTCGCACGTCAACTTCTACAGCAGAGTCAGGAGTCACATCTCTGGCTGCTGAAGGAAACCGCCGATGTTATTTCTGAGCAGCTGTCATTGTGCGTTGAGAAATCCTAGAGGGAAGGAGAAGTGCCAGGAGCTATAAAGGTGAGAAACTGTCCCAATTTTTTAAACAGAAGAACATAATTTCTTTCAGAAATTACAGATGTTTGGCACTATCTAGAGGAGACAATTAAACGAATGTTGTATTGAATGCTTAGACTATGCAATGTCTCTAACATAAGTACTTGACAAATGTCCAATAACTTAATTGACTCAGGTTGAATGGAAGTAGTGATCGCCACAGGACAAGTGGACCATTTAAGACCAAGTCTTTCCAAATTCGTCCAGTTCCTCTTTTTGGACAGAATAGGTAAATATTTTATTACGGAGTTAACTCAATAGATTGAGGGCAGGACAATATTTTTACCTTATTTAACACTGATACTAAAATCTTTCCATCTTAAATAGCCAAGAATTCTCCAGTGAAAGGATTCAGGGATCATCCTTAGCTTCATTCTCTTGAGAATTTCGTACGATTTGAACAAAAGCATAACGTATCTATTTAGCAAACTCAGGACAAGTTTAAACTCCATATCTACTAGAATGTAAACTCTACGAAGGCAGGGAGCTTTGCTGTTTTTTTCGTAGCATGTGTTTGCCTGACACCCATGCTCAATATAATATTGCTGACTAAACACACAAAGCCCGGGAAAGATGATTATGCAAAAACGAGTGGCATCAGTTTTGCAGGAACTGCTGTGCTTTTTAGGCGTCTCTCACCTGGTCTTCCAGTTTCCAATGAATTGCTTCTCATTCATCTTATTCTTGGCTGCCCAATCGTAGCCACAGTTTTCTTTCTTCCCTACTGCATCCAAATGTGACTTTGCTCTGATTGGTGTAAATGCCCATCAAAGGCACCACTGTCCCTGCTTTGAGATCTCTACTGATGAATCCCAGGCTGAGGCTGTCAGTCTCAGAGGCCAAAACAAAAATGAAAAGGGTAAAGATGTCGAAAGACTGCCAACACCCACAAGAAACTGTTGCTATGGGCTCTAAAAGGCTCAAGACTCGGAGCACAGATGTTTGGCCTTGGTGCTAATTCTCCAGTGTGGAGATCCCCTGCTGGTGGTGGGACGGAGTAAGTTTGGGGGTAACTCTTATAAATGTACATACTGCCCGTCATGTCTCACCACTTCCGTTGCGAACATTGCTACCTTCATTTTGGCTCCGCTGTTCTGTGCAACTGTGACTTCACTGTCGCTAATGCATTTTCCACTGCTAAGTAGAAAAGATTTAATTCACCCTCCCTGAGATCGCTAACCTCAGGTCTGTCTCCTTGTGATCCAGGACTGAGTTCCAGCTCAGCTTGTTGAAGCGAAAGAGATTTTAGCGAACTCACCCTGTTCACTAGCATTGTCAGGATTGAGTTCCAGCTCAGCTTGTTGAAGATTTTATTGTTCGCTAGCATCATAGAACTAAGTGATAGGTCGTTTTAAGCCAAACTCTAAGAGCAAAATTTTCCCAAAGTTTTTACATATTAAGCATGTCACATGTCAGTGTCCTCCACACGTGTACATACAAAGACGTGGATGTGACATTGAGACAGTGCAGCAAATACTTAAGATCATCAGAAAGGGAGAGAGAAGAGAGCTTTGCCTGTGTTTCTATTAGGGATTCATTTGTTTCTGTTGCTATATTTTTTTAAAAATCTGTTGTAGACTATTAGCATATTGCAATTCTTCTAATTAAACCAATGAAATTCCCCAGAGAGAGTCAACTTTTCCAACTTCTCAGCTGCCAAGGATGCGGTAGAGAAGAAAGAGTACAATTGGAAGAGTCGGCTCGGGGTGTGGAACTCAGCATCTTCGCTCGCTTCCTGAGTGACTGAACAAATTAACTAGCTTCTCCGAACCTCCGTGCCCTTGCTTATACAGTAGGGAAGATGATAACACTGACTATGCAGACTTAACGAAAATTTAACACGTAGTGCACGTAAAGTTGCTGCCAGTGACAATCCAAGTCCCTTCCCATTTCCAGAAATGACCGCCCAACTCCCAGCTCCCAGGACCTTTCACTCCTCACGCAGTTGCTTAACTGGCCACTGAGCCTCTTCGACCTGAAAACGGACAGATTGTATGTTCCCTTCTGCAGCAACAGGACTCAACTCTTCCCGTTGGGGGCTGGTGTTTGATGTCTCACTCTCCCTCTCTTCCTTGAGTAAGAGTCCTCTGATGTTCACATTTTGTCTTATCTTCCAGGTTCCCCAGGGAAATTAGGGAGTCATTTACTGACAACGTGCCCTCCATAGGCCGATTCTTTCTTCTCGTTTCCATTTTCCTTGACCACCCCACACGCTTCCTGGGATCATCTCACAGCTAAACCACTCACACTCAAATCCTTGTCTCAGCGTCTGCTCTTAGGGGACTCAACTAAGAAAACAGAGAGTGTATATTACTGATGAAATGTTCATGTCCCCCCTCCCTCCACAAATTTGTATGTGTACGTCCTAACCCCCAGTGGGATGGTATTAGAAAGCAAGCCTTTGGGAGATGGTTAGGTTGTGAGTGTGGAGCCCTCACAAATAGGGTTAGTGACTTTATAAAGGAGACCCTGGAGAACTTGCTCCCCCTTACCCACCACACGAGAACACCCAGGGGAAGATGATCCTTTAAGAACCAGAAAGGGGCCCTCACCAGATCCATAATCTGCCAGCACCTTGACCTTGGACTGCTCAGTCCCCAGAACTGTGAGAAACAAGCATCTGTTGTTTAAGCCCCTCACTTTACACTTTATTACAGCAGTGGACGAAGACAGTACGGCATATAATAAGCTTGCAGCAAAAGTTAAGTTGTACAATTACTGTTTCTACACTATGAATATAACTAATTCATAGTGTATTCTCCACCATGATTCTTGCATCCATACCTCAAACAAAGGTAAATCTGGAAGTTTCATAAAAATTCCCTAGAAAATGGAAAAAGGTAAAAGCTTATTTTTCTAATGAACTATGACATAGTTATCAATGACATTGTCTAAACTGCCCTGAGGCGACATCGAAGGGCCCTGGAAAGTCACACAAAGGAAAGAAATGCCCATGGTATGTGGTACAGAGCAAATTAGTTTGTCCTTGTTAACATTTCTGGTAGTTCTCAGCTCAGTGCCATCCGTGCCTCCTACATCCGAAGCCAGACCAACCGAATCCATCCGCTGAACGTCTGCCCACTCCCACACTGCTTTCTCCCTCAACACCATGTTGTGTGGAATATGTCATGTAAAACACACTTACATACTAGTTTTCTCTTCATTCATAAATATACTGAATCGATCAAATGGTACTTGACAGTCTTCGTAGTGAATTGTAACCATACATGTCATGACTCACCAAGTTCTTTCACAGCCATTTTCCATTACATTCTCTCAACAAAGTTACAAAGAATTGGGAGTGTGTATTATTAGCCTCATCAGACAGATGAAGAACCTATGATTTAGAGAAAATACACTGTTTTCTCAAGGACACAGCTAGGCAATACCAGTTAAAAGTTGTTGGTCTTGATGTTTTCTTTAAATTGTCTTGCACCTTTTTATAAGACCGACTATATTGATCCGGGTAGCTAATCGATGCTGGCTGAATAACCGATAAAGTTACAAAATATATATGAATCTCAGTTCTGTCTCTGCAAAATGAAAATAATGTTAATTTTTATGAACATTGGGGATTAGAGAAGAAGCATATTAGATGACTTCACATCACGAGCATTCAATAACCGGACCAGTCATTCTCTTATTTTGGTGTCTTGACTTTCCTTGCTTGATTTTTCTTCATGATAGTTATAAAGCGACACGTCTGTTTGTTAGTGTATCTATTGTCGGTCTCCCTCCTAGCCGGAAAGGAAGTTCTAGGACAGCAGAGACCGTTGTGGGTGCTGTTGGTTGCTTCGTTGTGTTCGTTGTGTTCCCACTTAGAACAGTGCCTTGTACAGAATGGATGGTCAATTACTACACGCTGAATTAATGTCACTATATTGTAAGCCGATGGCTCTTTGGGCATGCTTACTCTAAAGCAACACACGTGGCAACAATATCACCATGTTTTATCCAGCCAGGGTCAGACCTTGTGCCGTGAAAATTCCGAGGATTTCAGGTTCGAGGGCGATGAATGAGCATCAGAACGACTCATCTTCTGATTCATTTCAATGTGCAAAGTCAATTAACAACATAACGTGATTCAGGACCAGGCCCCCTGATTTAAATTTATGCTCCTCCTACTCTGCCAACCAAACTTCAGTCGGTAACAGTATATTTCACAGATAGCGTGTGTGTCAACCACTAGCATTTCATGTCCCCTGGGACTCTGCCGGATCTAGCTCTCAGGGTAGCTTCCTCTTTCCTCTTCCTGTTTTCTCTCCTTTGCCTCGATCAGTATTCGCTTTGTTTATTTTCATCCCTTCGCATACCTCCTGGCTTTTTCAATGCTATCTTAAATGATGAGTTTTCATTTTTACAGAAAATCTTTTCTTCGCTTGATCTTGATAAACACTCGCTTGGAAAAAAAATAGTAGCTTATAACAGCGTGCATGAAATGAGTATTCAAAATCATGCATGCCCCATGTACAAACACAAATTAAGTTATTTATAATTATGTTTATGTGGTTTAGGCATAAACAGTAAACAGAGAGAAACTAACTTCTCACTAAGACTCTGGCCAAGTTGTTGAGACACATCTTTGAGTTTTAAAAATCAGAATTTTTATTTTTAGATCAGATATCTGAGAAATGTGTTCTCTAATAAAAGTATTTCCATTCTAAAAGCACCATTCACTTATAAATATTCTATATTTTTCCTTCAAAGTTGCCAGACATTTTTTTTACCACATGAAAATCTCATTTCCATGAGAAAAAAGCAGCTGTGTTCCTAATATAGAACTGAAACATAACTGCGCAAAAAGTGGGCCCTGACACATTAATTCAAACTTTTCCTATCTTGAGTTGTTAGACAATCAGCGAAAAAAGCCTTTGGAAAATGTAAGGAGTACTAAAAATATATTTTTCACCTAAGCTCACTATTTTCTTAAAAATAATTTTAAAAAAAGCAAAACAGTAAAACTTGTCTTCACTCGGTACTTTTTTTTTTTTCTTATTTTTTTCTTCCCATTTGTATTCCTGCAAGAGAATCTTCTCACCAGTGAGATTTTTCATCCTGTCTCAGTATCACGTAGAACCATCTTCACCAAGTACACTTGGAAAACTGAATTTCAGAAGTTCAATGTATTACAGATTGAAACAGGACATTCTAATGAAAATGAAGACTTTTCAAAGGGATCGTCACATTCCCCAGCAGACCCATTTCCTGCTGCCGTTATTTCTCCTCCATGCTGAATATTTTATTGATGCTTTAAAAACAGTAGCTCACATTAATACACCTCCGCACACCTGTTGGACGGTGCTAATCATTCTTTACCAGTAAATAATTCTGGAAGGTTAGAAATGGCACTTAGACAACTTCGAATATAACTCATTAATTTTACAAAAGGGGATACTGAGGCTTGAGAGAAAAAATGGATTTTTATTTAGCACCCCTATTTTTTGAAAGTTTGGAGTGCTAATAATCTTGAGGGTGACGATGATGATACTATGCCTGCAAGAGTATGATTCAAGATAATCAATGAATATTCAAGTCAATTATTGTCTATTGATTGGTATACTTATCGATCTAGGATCTGCTTAATGCACAGTGTATATCAAGAAAATAATGCAGAGGATGAACTATTTTCTTGCCTTTGTGGGCGGTTATTCAAGGATTGTTATTAGAAACTGAGATATTTCTAAATAAGTTTCCAGAATTAGTTCTTGAACTTAATTTATAATAATCAAAGGACTCATAAGAGTTTAAATAATAAAACCAAATTGCCCAAAGCTACACAGTAAGTTTATAGCAGAATAAGAGTCTCCCCAGCTCCTCAAACTGTAGGAACATCACTAGATTGACTACTTAATCCCTTTTGAGGGTCAAAACAGTTTGTTCATTTTTGTCCCCATATTTCTTTTTTTAAAAAGGCAAAACAATTGAAATAGAGAGTTTATTCTGATTTCACTAGTTTTTCCATTTACACCCTATATTCCTGATCCAGGATTTAATCCAGGATTCTACTTACATTTAGTTATCATGTCTCCCACTTCTTCTACCTGCAAAAGTTCCTCAGTTCGTCCTTGCTTTCCATGACCAGTTACTTTGTAGCTACCCGTCGTTGTAGATTTGCCTGAACTTCTCTCATGATTCAGTTAAGGATATACATTATTAAAATGATACCACAGAGATGTTGTGTCTCCCTCGGGAAAGGCACAGTTTTCAAACATTACATAGTAACGCGTACAGACACCACCATTGGCAATTTTAACACTGTGTCATTTTTTGTAGCCACCATTTAAAAATTTCAGATGTATCATTCTTTTCTTCTCTAAGTACCCTCATGCATTACCTCTTCCACTTGCTTGAAGAGATTATTGTAAATTATACACAAGGGAACTAAAGCCCAAGACGGTGGTATGGCTTGCAGTCACACAACTAATTAGCAGTTTTTTGCCTTTAATTTTTGTGTTCAGAACCTTAGCTCACAGATTTTTTTCAACAAAGCTCACTGTGAAGACTTGGGAGCCTCATAACCTCTTGGTGTCCTGAAAAAATGTTTGTGAACTTCCCATTTCCTTTCATTTCCAGTCACAAAGCCCTACTTAGACATGCCACTATTTAGAGTCATATGTGAGACTCATGAAGAGTGTTTCCTCAGAAACCCGTCATCAGTACCTTAGACTTCCATCTTTCTCCTTCCTCACTCCTGCTATGTCTCTGTCCCTACATGGACGTGAGGGATGTGAGTGCTTCCTACTTCCCCTAATTGGACTGAGATATGCTACCACTCAGAGCTGAGGATTCTTGGTGTGCCTTCGAAATAAATCTGACTCCTGAATAAGGATTTGGCTTTGCAAAGTCTGGTGCTCTGGAACCCTGCTGAGGTGCTGTCATCAAAACAGAAAAAATCAAATTTCTCTCTGAATGGAGCCTTAATAACAGTTGGAAACTTTAGCCTCCTGCCTATAATTTATTTACAAAGAATCTTTGTGAAGGGAACTATCTTGGAGAATTCTGTGTGGCTTTGATGTTTGCAAAAGTAACCTTGTAAAGGTAAAAAGATAATAGAGGGAAAAATAGTTAGCTATACCTACAGATAGAAAATATGACCGATTAAAACAAAAACTCTTGTGGCCAGTACCTCATAAGTGAGATTTCAATTTTTATGTTTTTCTTATTACCAGACCCCCATCTTAAACCTATTAATTATTTATGACCAATGTCTTAGCTTAGTTCTACCGTAAACATTTTTAGACAATGTTTGCAGTGAAAGTAGATTTGGGGGGAGGGGGACTTGGGGTCAGGATGTGACACAAAAAAGTGGAAACAGCTATTAAAGGGTATATTGTAGACTGAATTGATCACTCCCCAAATTCATAGGTCAAAGCCCTTATCCAATGTGACTATATTCGGAGATAAAGCATTCAAGGATGCAATTAGGTTAAATTAGGCCATAGGGGTGGGGGTATAATCTGATAGGACTAGGACTAGTGTTCTTATGAGAGAAAGAGACACTGGATCTCTCCCCACCCGCGCCACACACACACACACACACACACACACACACAATGTAAAGGCCATTTAAGGACACAGAGAGATGGACATCAGCAAGCCAGGATGATAGTCCTCACCGGAAACCAACCCTGATGGCACGTTCATCTTAGACTTCTGGCTTCCAGAATTGTGACAACATGACTACTGTTTGAGCCACCCCATTGGTGGTGTTCCGTTATGGCTACCTGAGCTGACTAACAAAGGGTGTGTCACAAATCCAGCCATTACCGTGGGCAACTGAAATGTGATTCTGCTGGAAACTCTGGGAATTGGTGCACCTAAGATTTATCCCCATCCCAGGGAGAAGGAGCTAGAATTTCTGTACATTAACTCATACCAGACATTGGCTGATGACTGCTCTCATGGGTTATTAGTTTCTCGAAACATTCACCCAGATGCAGAGTGGCTTCCTACAATTTAAGGGGAAAGAAAGGAGACCTCCGGACATGTGAAGATACTGGCAGTTGGATGTGAGCATGAGCACAGCAAAGGAACAGTGAGAGCAAGCAAGGAAAATAGACTCAATTCATTCTAGAAGTGTTTGTGCTTCTTAATTTCTCCTACAAGGAAACTGATGCCCAAATCTGTAATGAGTGCATGAGTGCATATGCACGTGTGTGTAGTTGATATATGTGATATATTCCTACATTGTAAAAGATCGGGGTGAAATGAGGTCCCACTAACAATAACAGGCCTGATCTGGCTACCAGTCAGGTCCACCCACCGACGTTTTCTCTAACGCAAGCAACATCATCTCCCTTCATGGCAAATCCACAGAACGGTTCACAGATGCTCACAAGCTCATTCCGTCAGTATCACGAGGAAGCATCACACTCTTCCTTCCCAGTCTCGGTCCCACCGGTGAGTTTTGACTGAGGTCTGACGCCTTGGGAACTCCCTGGGATACACTCGCTCCAAGGCAGTTTCAGAAGCCGTCCAGGAAATCTGATCTTATTCAGATCAACATCCACTTCCCCATCTGTGTCTTGCTTCCTTCCCCTGACACTTTCATGTAAACATGGCGATCTATCACTGAGCCTTGCCTACGTGCTCTGCTCTTTAATCACACTGAAGCTATAACACCAAGTTACTGCAAAACCCTTAGTATAGACTTTGAAAATCAAATACAGAATTCTATAAAGTAAAAACACATTTCCGTTTTAAATTCACTCTTTTAGAACTTAGCTGTAGATAGCGGAAAAAGAAAACCAAACAACATAATACATATAGTATGAAGTATCATAATAGATATGATAATATGTGAATATTATAAAAATTTCCTCTCATAATAGTAAAGAAGAATTGTGTAGTCTATGTAAGAAAATCTTTAAATGTCTCCAAATGACACAAAAATTTCAGCAGACTAGAAAGGTAAATTATGCTTGTTTTTAATATAAAGACATAACATCCTAAATATGTCTATTCTCATTTAAAAATTATGCATTTGTGTGTCCTGATAAAAATGCTACAAAGATTTTATTAGAACTAAATAAACATATTCTTAAGCTCAAAAGGAAAAATTAAATAATTATGAATAGTCAGAAAAAAAATTTTTGAAAAGGAAAGTAATGAAGGAGCATCTGGTAATTACACTTACTGTAAAACTACAGAAATACCTAGTGTGTCACTGTCACATGAAGAGACAGAGATCAGTGAAATGGTAGAAAATCCAGGAACAGATCTAATACTTACAAAAATTTAGTATATAAAGATGGTGCCATTTTAAATCAGTGAAGAAATGATAAGTTATTCAAAAATTGTTGTTGAGACACCTGGGTCACCATCTGAAAAAAGTTTTTAAATTAGGTTTTCACATTGTATGTCATGCAAAGGATTTAAATTAGGAAAAGTAAAGACATGTTCTAAAAAGCGTTAGATAAAAAAGTGTTCAAAGTGGAAAAAACTCTAACATAAATCCTAAAAGTTTTAAAAGAGAATAACTGTAAATATGACTACACATAAATTAAAACAGAAAATGCTGCATCACACACACACAAAAAAAACACCTCAAATCATAAAATATTAAAAGTCAAACAACAGACTGAGAAAAGAAAGTACAATTATTTCTGCATAGTTGAGTTTAATCACAGACCAATTTCTTTAATTTAGTATGTAACGAGCATCTACAAAGAAATAAGAGCAAGACCAACACCCAGTAGAAAAAAATCGGGAAAAAAACTATAAATAGTGCACAGAAAAAGACAAGTGGTTTTTAAAAATATGAAAACATTTCAACTTCAATCATATGGAGAATACTGTGAGATGTAATTTTCATAATCAAATTGCCAGTGTTAAAATGCTTGATAATTATGCTGTTGAGAGCGTGCAGAAACACTTGTATTGTTGATGGCATTGTAATTTGTGACTATTACTCTGGAAAACATCAAAATCCTAAACGGCAGTACTTTATGGCTGAACAATTATATTTCAGAAACATACACTGTAGGTATCTACACACATGCAGGAGCAATAAGTTAGATGGAGAAAAATATCTAATGAATGTTCTTTGTTTGAGAGCTTTTTGAATAAATTATGGCATGTGTATATGATGTAATATGATGCAGATTTAAAAAAATGTAGAGTTTTTTATTTTTAGATAACCATGATCTCATAATATCCCTTTTCAAATAATAAAAAAAAAAAAAAGCAAAAAACAGAGGGAATAAAAATGCTGCCACTTGTGTAGAAAACACGGAAGCATGTATTTGTTTGTAGGTGCCTCATAAATGCTATTAGATATTTTAATCTTACAGAGATTTTAAAGATTATGGTTACTATTACTATTAACTTACTATGCAGTAGATGTTCATTTAGATGTGCCCGCGCTTCCTCTCTCTTTGTATTCCGTATCTTCTTGCCTCCCCGGCCCTCCATGTCTTATCATTTTGACTTTTCCTAAAGGGAACCCCTTAGGAGTTCTTTCACTTTAGGTCCAGCATTCGTTTGCCTGAAAATAGTTTTATTTCATCTTTATTTATTTATTTAGAAAATATTTCCCCTGGATATAGATTTCTAGATCAGTGGTTAGATATTCTCAGCGACTTATACATAACTTTTCATTGTTTTCTGCTTTCTCTATCTCTGAAGAGGTCCATTGTCAGTCTTACTTTTGTTGTTTTCAAGATAATAAATATATGTATATATTTTGCCTCGTTAGTTTGGTTGTTTTCTAGCTGCCTTTAAATTTTTTGTATTTGATTTTTAGCAGTTTTATTATGATACGCTTAAGTAGAGAGTTGTCGTTGTTATTGTATTTATCTTTTTTTTGGATATCTTGCTCAGATATTTTGCTACTGCCTCATGATTCTGAGATATTTGATGTCTTTCATCAATTTCAGTAATTCAGAGCATAGATTATTTTTAATAGAGATGCAGTTTACATATTATTTTAATTTCAGGTGTACAACATAATAATTCAATATTTGTATATAATATGAAATGATCACCATGATATGTCTAGTCAACATCTATCACCACACATAGTTATGATTTTTTTTCTGGTGATTAGAAATTTTAAAACTTACTCTCTTAAAATAAATAGCTAAGACACAGAAGCAACCTGAATGTCTATAGATAGATGAATGGTTACAAAAAATGTGGTCTCTATATATATATGATGGGATATTATTTCACCATAAAAAAGAAAGAAATCTTGCCATTTCTAACTACATGGATGGTCCCTGAGGAGATTAGTTTAAGTAAAATAAGTCAGAAATAGAAAAGTACTGTATGTTCTCATTTGTACGTGGATTCTAATCCTGCCCCCCCAAAAACAAACAATTTTAAAAAAAATGCTCAGATTGGCAGTTAAAATTCTTTAAATATTATTTATTCTCATTTTCTCTTCATCCTCCTTGAAAGATATCATATCATTTATTTCAGAAAATTTTCCCATATTCTATATGTCTTTTGCGACATTTTTAAATTCTAATTTTTTTTTCTTTGCAATGTCTAGATATTTTTGTCTGACTTGCAGTCCATCCTCAGCTTCACAGTCAGCTTTCAGCTATATCCAATTTGTGTCTAATAATTATCTAATCAGTTATGAAATAGATCCTTCGAGTGGGGGATATAAATTATCAGACTATCCTATAGGTATGTACGGTCTTTTGATTTTCTTGTTTTTCCATTTTTTTTTTTTTGTCTCATCACGACATTATTCTTTCTGAAAGCTGAACATGGTTTACGGTTATATTAGAAAATAATTTGAAGCCTGGCACGTGGACCTCTTCCTCCAGAGAAGGGTTGCCTTTCTTATGACGAATGACTACGAGCATGAGAAACTCAGTATTTACTTAATCTAATTTAGAGATGATCATCATTCATGATTGGGCTTCATCCCTGTGTGAGCTGGTGTTCACCCCATTAATTTGGGGGAACAGTATTTCTGGGTCCAAGCCCACAGCTCAGAGTGTTTACCAGGGCTCTTTCTCCTCGGCGTGTCTTCACCCATCCCCATCTCCCTGCAGCCAGGGAAGGCTTTAATTTAATTAATTAATGTATATATGTATTTTATTTTTATGATGGCATTGATTAACGAAATCCAGTAAGTTTCAGCTGGACGCTCTAATAGTAGGGTATATATAAATGTGTGTGTGTGTGTGTGTGTGTGTGTGTTTACACTGTGTGTTTACCTCTCACAGTTAGATTTCTTTCTGTCACCACATATTTAAAACGTCAGCTTGGCCCCTCAGTGTTTCAGCTGCTATTTCTGAAATTCAACTGTTGTCATTAGGGGAAATGAGGCTGTAAAAGCTGTTTTTACTTTTAGGTTTCCTGTTCTTCTGAATCTTGGCCCCATAAATATTCACTCCCTGGTTTCCTTTCTAATTTTCTCAAGTAGATTTTTAAAAATATTAACATCCAGCCTTTCTTGGTTGTTTACATTGTCCGTGTTGGTTCAAATCACCTGTGATCCAATTATAGGAAGTCGATATATTTGTAAAACTGATGGTGCTGAGTATAAAAACATTCAGAACTTTTTATTTTATTTGATACATTATTAAAAGGGATGCAACCCTTTTATTTAATGTGTAGATATTTATAATTTACCACAAATTATATCCTTGTAATCCTTTGAACTTTTGATAAAGAATTTTTAGAATATCAATTGAAATACCAAATGTATCCTCATAGAAATTATAATTCAGCTTTGAATCAAGGAAACAATCATTATGAAATCATTGATATTTTTGTTCTCATTTGAAAAGGCAGTGGGAAGTCAAAAGTTTCAAGAACATTCAAGTTCAGATCCGGTATGTAAATAAACCAGGCAAACATTGGAAGAAATATTAACATTTCTTTTTTTTCCTCTTTTAAGTTTTTAATGCACTTCACAGTGCTGGAAATACTGTTGGATGTGAAGGAACCCGCAAGTAAAAACAGCTTATATGATGTTACCTCTTATTTTTTTATTGTCGACGTTCTTGTTTTTCAATAAGGAAAACTTCTTTTGTTGTTTTGTTTGAGGAAGAAGACTTGAGTCATGCTACAGAGTACGCAGCAGAAAAAAAAAATTTGTGTTTGGAAACAAATTGAAAAGTTACCACAGCAGCAGAAGCAAGAAGTGATTTGGTTAATATTTTGTATGTACAAAATTTTTCCCGTTGAGTTTTAGCAGTTCATAGACCTGATTAGTGTGATGTTAGGATAAATTTCAAAAGGCTTGAATCTCCATTCATAAACCATGGCAGATTTTTTTTTTTTTTTTTTTTTGGTAAAAAGTTAGCATGTCTATTTGCCACCTGAATTCACTTAGAGATTTTTTTTTTTTTTTTTTTTGTCTAAAACATCTTGAAGTGGGGAAATGGCTAGGATTTTTAATTTAGTATTTCATCATTACATCCATATTCTCAACATTTAATTATAAATACATTTTTTTCCATTATTATAAAACAGGAACTCTAAGGATCTGCATGGCTCCTTGTAAGTTACTACTGTTTAGAATGAAACAGTAGTAATGCTGAGTTTTAACAAACTATAAATTAAACCTATAATCTGTTCTTGCACAAATGGAAAGAAAGCAAGTTGCCCTCAGGCTAGTATGTGTGAAACATTTCCAGGAATAAATAAATCCAGGCGCTGATGAACATGGCTTGGGGTGGGGGAGGAAATCAAATCAGAAAATGTATTAAAATATTAAAATGCCCGTAATTTAGGAAATGCAGTAAAACAATTGAGTAAATTATCCTTAGAGAGACAGAAATATCAGGACTTGCTGTTTCTGTGAAAAGGTCTATCTTTAAAGCCAGTTTTGAAAGG